>CADDXX010000115.1:701401-723817 GCA_902810485.1 Alauda arvensis | reverse complement strand
CTCACCAGTCACAGATTTATTGATGGTTTCCACACATCTGCTTCTCTTTCTTTTACCAGGCCTGTAGAAGTGTTACTCTTCCTTTCTCTTTTCATGAAGGACACTTTCTTGCTCCTACCCACTCTATTTTCCTGCTTCCTTGTTGTCCATCTCACTTGAATGTAGATGGCCAGAATTTTACATTTACATTTTATATAGAAAATGTTACATTTCCTGATGCCTGCCCAATGCCCTACACAGTGATGTCGTTACTTACCCACCTCTACTGGATGTGCTTTTGCCAGTGCAGCCTACCAAGGTATTTATCTTTTCATAGCCATGGTGTCTCCCAGTCTTGTGAAGAAAGGTATTTATATTTCCTCACCAATTCTCTTTCATTTCTCAATTAAGTGATCTTCCAAGAATTATTGAAAAAGATTGTCAGAAACTTCCTCTAGACTGACATAGCTCCTGTCAACTAATACAGCATCCTTTCTGCCATTTCACTGTACAGGTTTTGCTCTGCTCCTCATGTTTTCTGCTTTTACTTGCAGTTTCCCACATGGCACTTTCTCAAATGCTTTTTTGGGTTTTTTTAATACCAGATAAATCCCATGGATAAAATTTATATCAGAGAAACGTCTCAAGGAGCATGACATTCTGTCCCTTTGATAAACATGTGTTGTTTTTCAGTCTGCTTTCTGCTCACCTCCATATCTCTGATTTTTCCTTGCTTTCACAGTGATTCAAAGACTTTTGGTACAATTACAATCAGATTATTAATGTTTCATTGTCTCTATCACTTTTCCTGCTTTCTTTTTTTATTTTTCTCTCAAGGACAGCACTATTGTCCAACAGTCATARCACACATTTATAGAGTCACTGTTGTAAATGCAAATTCACCCTTCACACTTTTGGTATTGCAGGACAGTGATAGTCCAGAATGTCCAAGCACATTAATCTCCTTATKTTCCCTCTTACCTCACATTTAGCACTGTATTTTCCATCCACGCACTCTCACTGGTCAGCACACCTTTACTTTCAGGTCCAGCCTTGTACACTTTTTTAAAAGCTGATGCTATGCAAACAGTTAGGTTTTGATCTACTTTTTTTATTTTAAATCCTTAAATATTATTGAAACCTCCTTCTTTTCTTGTCCACACTAAACTTGAGATCCAAGGGGAAATCTAGTGGTCATCACAACACAGACAAGAGAGAAGGGACAATGTCCAAAAAACGTTAGGAAGGCAAAGCTACATTTAAATGCAATTCTCTCTTGCTGAGAACTGTCCTGTTTTACAGATGAAGGATGATCTACCCACGTAGGATTTCATTACCTTTCCTTTGATATATCAGCACATTCAGTGTTACAGCCCTCCCACCTGTCTGCTTTGCTTTATTGTCTGCCATTACCTTGCAGTGCTAAGTGCAGCCTAAACTGAGYTCCTCACAGCACACACCTGCCACTCCTGAGGTCCATAAAGTGCTGTGCCTAAAGAGGCTGCCTGAAATAAACTATCAGAATGTAATAAAGATGACTGGAGTGCAATTACAGCTSCTAACTCAGCTTTGAAAATGACATCTTAAGTCAAGAACATCAAGAACAAGTAGACAAACCACAGGCTGCATCTGGGAAAGCTTTGACTCCTCACCAAACCTGGCTCTGTGACCTTGGACCAATCTTTTACCTCTCCAGGCATCTCTTTTCCCTCTCATACCTTGTTTCTTTGTTCTTCTGGATCTCTAGGGACAGAAGTGGATTTTTCTTTCGTTTCTTTTTGTTGCCTCATGCTTCTCACAACACAAAAAAACCTACCAACCCCCTCAGGTTCTGTTTCTGTTTTGATCCTCCACCACCACATGAAAGCTGAGCTATKCTCTTCCTGTCCTGAGTGTTGTCACAAGCAGGTGCACACCTGGGAGTTTGTGACACAGGTGGGAGCAGGGCAAAGGAGCAAAGTGGCTGGATCCTTCACAAGCCCAAACTGGAACTTTATTAGAACTMAACCTCAGCAGAGCAGGAGCATCTTTTTCATTCTCTAAAGGACTGTGCCTTGCACAGCACTCTCTTCTTCCAGCATCATGCCAGAGGATTTACAGTAGAGTAGGTTTTCTTCACTCTCACAAGGAAAAAGTATTCATATCTTCTTTCTAAATTGCTTAAGCCCCCTCAAATCTGCTACCAAATTCCCTTGGCTGGTGCTGCCCTTTCCCATTTTGTCTGTCTTTGCCAATGAACATCACAACATGCTACAAATGGCCCAGGCTCTGGGAAGGTGCATGTATGCTGAGGTTTCCCATCCTCTGGCAGCTGTTGGTTCCCTGTAAATATTAGAAAGTCCTTCCCAAAATGATTACTAGAAATAAAGCTCAAATGCACTTTTTTTTTTCCTATGTGTGGAATTGACCAAAAACTCAGCATGAGTGCAATAACTAATCACTGCACACTGGCCTTATTTTTATTTTTTTATMTATAAAAGGCATTATAACACTAGCTCAGGTGATACCTGAGGGATTTTTTTTTTCCAGAAGCTTTCACAGTTCTTTGATTGAAACGCAAGTAAAGATGTTTTGACTTGTTCCACATGCCCATGCCTATGGCTTCAGCTCACTAACAACATGTCTTCACACCTGAGATAGGTATTCACTGCCCTGTCTTCTCCCTGCAGAGAAAGTCACCTCTCCACACTCTCTACTTTCCTTAGGAGAAAATCATGAACACGTGTGAGGAGAGCAATGACTAAGAAAAATAAGAGCAGCTTTCCCTGATGGATTGGCTTAACTCTAGCTCAGCTGAAGTCTTTTGAATGCTGAGAATATCTACCAATGCTGCATTTCGCCAGATGAGCCCTATCTGCTGTGAGCAGTTCTGTCCAATGTGTGTTGGTGGCAACGTGACACTTTTACCACTGCTAAAGCACATTTTCAGGTACAGCAGGGTGTGGAGATTGCATTTTCAAAGGTAAAAAGCTTCCCTTCTTCATATCATTGCTTTTCAATAGGTTACTGAGAACTCACCAGTGTTAAACTTCTGGGGTTGCTTTCTGACATAGACGTGTGAGATTTGCTTCTTCAAAAGTCGTTAGCGAGGTTTGAACCCCTGACCTGTGGAGCTGAACTCAGATCTACACCTCTCAAACTCAAAGCTGAACTTCACCAGCTGCATTAGACTCTTATCTTCTTAGACAACAGGGATGCATGACGTGCACTTTGAAGGCACCTGCAAGTTCTCCCGAAGCCAACTATCCGAGGGCAAGGACTTGGCCTCTCAGCATTCTGTGGATTTCCTTGCTCATACCAGTCAATTAAAACACRGTGACATTTGCTACAATACTCCCTTTTCCAGCTGTCTTTTAGGGTTTTTCAAGGGGCTTTGGTGCCCAGCAGGAGCTGTAACGGGAGCAARTGTGTGACATTTTAAATTCAATTCCGTGACTCTTGCCGGAACGACCCTTCTGAAGTCAGGCACGTAAGGCTCCCCTCATCCACCTGTCCAAGCAGGCCTGACTTGAGTCAATGCTTCTGCTGGCAAAGTTTTCTTTGGTAAATTTTATGACACATGTAGTGTTTATCAATGAAGATTGAACGGAAGACGGACTCAAATAAAACATTTCCCATAAGCCAAAAGAGAGAGACAGAAATAAAATTAAGAGAAAGGCATCAACTTTGTTACTTAGACCAAGTCCAGTAGGAGTGTGACAGAGGACAAGGATGTTTTGAGCTCTGAATGTATCAAAGTGAGCTGTAGGATGCCACTGGGACTCTGCAGTCAGCAGCACCCACTGGTGAGTGGTTCAGTTCAGGTTTCCAGAAGCATTAAAATACTGAACATAGAGGGTAAGACAGAAGAAGAAGAAAAAAATGTAGAAATAAAAAAACCCCACCATGTTTTCATGCCTGCCTGACTGGGAGGATGGTCCCAAACTATGTGGACACCCACTGAGTGTTCTCACAAAGGTAGAAATTTGTCTATTTAATGGTACACTTCCCAAATGATCACTGTGGTCCTCTTCAGTGCAATTCATTGCTCAGCCATGCATCAATTTGCTTGTACYTTCTCTCACAGCTAATCCAACTCCAAAGGATGCTTTGCTACCAAGAACATTCACCCTCAAGAACATTCTGAGAACAGAAACTCAGACCTCCCTGCTGTGGAGCCAGGAGGAGGTCTGAGGGAGAGAAGACTCTACCTTATCTTGATTTTCTCCCATTGGTCTTCCTCCTATTTCTAAAGCAGAGTATTTCACATAGGCAGGAATGGTGCTGATACAGACTAAGTTCACTGGGCCCAGCTACAGAAGACTTGAAGGGTCTGTCCTCCGCCTCCCTGTGTGGTCACTCTGCCAAGACACCAAGCAGGTGCTCAAGATTCATCCCAATTTAACAAAGTGCTGCTGCTCATGCCTCAATCTCCCCTCACTAGGTCTCAAGAAGCAAAGTAACACTTTCATCTTTTGCTCCACAGCAGGGCAATCACTTCTGGCACAGAGAGTAAAAGTTAGGGGGCTGAGCTGGACACATAAAACAGGAGAACTAATTGATTAGAAAGTATTCAGCAAGATATTCCTTGTAAAGAACTGATGAACCAACAAGACCCTTTGGTCTTTTTTTTTTTTCTTTTTTCCTCAAATCCAAAGTTCAATTTTGTTGGAGAAGATAAGAAATCAAAATCTCCAATCAGTATCTGAGTAGAGKAGGGAGACACAAATCACTGTCTTCCCACATGTGCTCATGTGCAGTTGCTACTCAGAGGGGCAGTAGACAGTGAGGGAGATTGAAAGAGCCCTTCACTCCTAACAAGCAGAGCCTCCACAGGGAGCTCAGGAGAGCAACCTGACTACCAAACTCTTTGCTCTCCCAAGACTGCTCTGTTCCTCATCCTCCCCTTCCTCATTTCTCAGGAAAAATAAATAAGCAAGCAGTCATTTTGATAGGTCTCCAATGCACATGGGTTTGGCACAAAATGCTCCTTGAAGCTTCAACATTTTTCACAAGGCAGGAAAATGGATTCACGCTCACTTCTGATGATGTAAACCATTTTCTGCTATGAGCAGCCAGTGTTTAAAACTACCTCTGAGCATCCATCCTTCATCCAGCTCCTGAAATATGTGCCCCTTCAAATGTGCTTCTGTTAGGTTTCTGATTAGCCTTCAAAAGCTAATCTACCTCATGAGAATTTAATTGCTTAGGGTGTTGGTACATAAGGACCACAATGCATTAATGACCAAATGAAAGACATTTTATTCAGCATGAAATGCTGTTTTTATTATTCCTTTTAATCATTTGAGTGGGCCTGATGATAAGAGGCAGAAATATTCTCAAACATCCAAGAATAATTAATCTTGTTTGTTTATGCAGGGAAAATGGATAGATTCATGTAATATAAAACAAGGGCAAGGAAAAAGTAATTTTACACAAATGTCTTATTATTTAAATGCTTACTTCTGCTTTGAATGATTGAAGAGGACAAAGAGATCAGAAAAATGAAAGGAGTTTTTRAAAACTAAAGAAACCTTCCAACTCTCTCCCGTCTGTTTTCTTTCACACACAGGAATTGTTCACAGACAACTTTGTGGCAATTTTAATGACTTTTGTTAAGCCTCTGAATGAGGGCAGGAAAGACTCACCCACACAGGGAAAGCTGGCAAAGCACAAAAATAACTGAGGGTCAGAGAGATTTCACCCAATTGAAGCCTTTCTTTACAAGGCCACTGAACTTTTTCAAACAGTAATCTTCTCCTTGGAAACATGAGAAACACACTCCCACTGCAGAGCCAGGGATGCTGCCAGAGGAGCAGGTGCACTATCACAGTCTGCAAACTCTGGAATACATATGAACCTCCCATTTGGAACCAATGCTCCTGAAAAAATATTGCCACATGTTTGTTTGGTTTTGGTTTTTTCTTTTGCCACCCTGTCCATATGTGGATGGCACAATGAGGTCCTGTTTCTGGCTTACTCAGTGTCTGGCATGGCTGAATGCCACATTCAATGCACAAATGCCTCAGATGACAACAGTTCAGCCATAATTCTGGGTCAGCCATAATTCAGAGCAACCCTGACTCTGCTGCAAGCTTTGTCTTGTGGATCCACATGGATATAACAGGAAATTGATATTGCCAATTAGCATCTTTCCTCAAAGGTGTTCGGCTACCATGAGGAAAGGGCAGGCAAAATCAGCTGTGTGTTCCTGAGCAATTTTCTATCAGGGAAGGCTCTTCAGTGCTCTCAGAAAAGGGCAGCACAAAGAACAGGGAGGAGAAAAGCCTCAGCCATGCATTAGCTGGAACCAGCTGAGAACGTTACCAACACACAGTACTGAAAACACTTCTGCTAATAACTGGCTTTCTTCTGAGCTCACATTGCTCTCCTTCAGTAAAATGAGTTACCACAGTGGCAGTCACAGCAGAGAGGACAGGGACACCCATGCTTTGCAGAAGTTCTCTGTTCATCTCACACCTCAGTGCTAAGCCTTGTCTTGCACCAGACTGGCAGAAGCTGAAATGACCCAGGAAGATTCACCTAAGACACACTCCTGCCCTATTTGCAGTCTGAAGACACAAAATCCCTCAAGCTGTGATTCTCCAGCACCTGCTGCTGAACAGTTGTGGAGCCCTCCCATACTGACTGATAAGTGTGCAAATGACTGTAAAGAACTGAGGAAAATCAAGGCACAGCTTTGTCGCATTCAACCCTGTGGTTCTGGCTCACTCACCCTTACAGGTACCCTCCAGCCTTGCYCCTTGGAGATGTTTTCAACTGAGMCCAARAAAATAAAACCTGWAAACTCTCCAGCACTCATCTCTGTGCTGCCTYCCCTTCACAGGGGAACCAGGATTTGCACATGGCAGGGGACAGGGAAGGACAAGAGCATCAGGGGAGTTGCACCAATTTTTCTAAACCCAGTGTTTGAATAGAGAGGAAAAGGCTGAGCAAACATCAGWCCCAAAGTGGAATGAACATGATGAGCCTTCAAGTGTAGAGATTTAAAYAAGRATTGAGCCTTGCAGAGTGAGGGGTACAAGTCACAGCAACAAGTGAAGGAGCATTTTCACCAGCAAGGACAGAACTCATGGGAAAGGACAATCCTTAGCTCTCCATCTGTCTACCTGCAGTGCCTGATGAGATTTTCCATTCTTCCAGTGAAATGATTATGCAGTTTAAACATTCACTTAAAGTAATTCGTTGCTAAAAAATTTCAGAGAGTTTAATTCTGCTTGATTGCCATTTCCCTTATTACTTCCATCATTATAGGTGCAGCATGAATTTTATTAGTTTTGGGCAGATGAAAAAGATGAAAAAGAGACATATAAATCTTCTTCTGCTCCCTAGCTAACAACCTTTTTGTTTGGAAAGGCAGACAGATGCAGGGTTATTTACCCTTTTCCAAATATGACCTAGCAACATTTGAAAATTAGACCTCAGACTTTTCTGTTTGTTCTAATATTTGATTAAGCTGCCAGATAAACATTTTTCAGCATTGCAAATATACTTCCTTTCTACTTAAAGGCATTAGTATGAATTACTGTGTTTAAATTATCTTCARCTTTTAAATGGAGTGTGTAAAATACTTCTAGGTGGATATGCAACTTAAATGTCAATCCTTGTGTGCTACTTTGATTTCACTGAGCATTTAGAAGAGAATTTCTGGCATAATGTAACACAGGAAATTCAGTCATGATTTATGAAAAGCCTCATTTAACATTAATAGAGCTACAGGGACCATTCACCCCTGGTCAGTGCTGCATTCCTRAGGCAGAGCACAAAAAGGTGCCTTGAAATATGTTTTGCAGTGCCACAAGAGTAGAGAGAGAGAGAGAGAGAGAAAGAGGGAGATTTCATCTTTACTGCTCAACCTTAACTGCRAAATAGTTAAAATAACAGAAATGAAATGCATTGGGCAGTCTCAGCATGGACAATCCAGCACACAAGGAAATTTAAATGAAGTTCTGTCATCCTTGTGTCCTTGTGCACCTCCAGTTTGCTGCACATGCCCTGGAAGGGTATAAAAAGGGATGKAAAAGCAGTAAACAGAGCAGAAGAGACCCTGTGACTGCAAGGTGCAGGAAAGTCCCCAGAGCAGAGAGTGCAGGGGTGCCCCATCCTTTTCCTCCCTAAATGAGTTACATCAAAAGTCTTCCCAGGTAAAGAGAGAAGGAAATAACATAACWGTGCTKAGCTCAGAAGAGAATTTTTCCTAGAGAATTACTAAAAAGACATTAATTTACCCTGCTAATAAAGTAAAATTATATTAACACAAAAATACATAGTATATTATAATACTATTATAATTTTTKAGTCTTTCTCCATGCTATTGTGAACGTGGACTTGAAAAATTTGATATCATATGTAGAAAAGTGTCTAAAAACCCCCAAGCTTTTCCTCCTTTATCTTCTCAATATAACCTCCATGCTTTCCACAGACATACTGGCAGGCAGAGTAAAAACAGGTCCTTAAATGAKATTTACAAAGGAAAGGAGTGATCAGAACAAGAAAAAAAGTCCCACAGCAGATAATTTTTAGTGGTCTCTGAGCCAACAGGATTCTTGTTTGAGCAAGGTTGGGGAACCATGCCCAAAACCTGAGGTGGGAGACTGTCAGGGTAACATCCTCWGCAATGTCCTGAGGCCTGGTGCTGCAAAGGCAGGAGGGCAGCTGCTCTGGAGCACTGAACTGAATAGCAAAGAKAAGAAACTGCTGTCTTTTCACCAACTTTTACCCACACTGGGATGGAGAAAGATGCTTACACATCTCCCAGGTATCAAACCACTGTTGACACCCACTCCTCTGGCTGCTTTTATTAATGCATGCAAATRCATCACAAAATAAATGGTCTAATTGCTGTAAGCAGCCACATTGTGAGACCATGAAAGTTGCCCTGAGTTACCCACTTTGTTCTTGGCCAGGCTGCTGTAGGGAAGAGAATCTGCCCTCTTTTCAAATTATAGTCTCCTCCCTTCAATCAGTCCCATCCAGCCAAGGAGAAAGATTAATTCCCAGCCTCAGAAACTCCCATACTTGGTCTTACCTGCATCTCAGGGCATTTGGCTGTGAGTCTCTCACCAAGTAGTTCAATGGGAGGGCAAAAAGTGATTTTGAGCCTTCTCCTGGGCACAKTGAAGCCAGCAAACTTCCACAGCCTTGTCTCTTCTGCTAGTCAGCCAAATCCCTCCTTCACAAGCCCAAAGGGCACAAAAGYTGTGAAGGCATTGCCCCTAAAAGGCACAAAGGATTTCCTTTTTCTTCCTATCTCCCCRAAATCCTCTTCAGCCCTAATGTTCCTGGAGTCAGTGTTGTTCTAAAGGCTTTTCCTCTCTGATTCAGTTTAGATCCAATGTGCTCCCTGCTAYGAGGTCTGTGTTCATCTATGGAGTCAGATATTGCTGATCCTCTCATATTATCTATTGTTAAAAGGGTTGGGAGTCAWAAGTCCTATTGCAGTTCTTACAAAAGGGCATTCCTCTGACTTCTATCCAATGTGCTTTTTTTTGTAAGTGGAGGGTGACTTTACAAAGCATTCTGCTCCATCCCAACCCCCTGAGCTGCACACTGACTGCCATCCCCTTGCCATCCCCTGAATGCCGCTCAGGGGTTTGATAGCCCAAAGGCTGAGCTTCAGACAGCAGCTCCTGTTAAAAGAGAATTACCTTTTTAATGAGTCCTTACCACTGGTAATTATTCTGCTCACAACTAGATGACAAGCTACTGGATGTAGGGTYGGGTAACAAAATTCTGCCTCATTAAAACCTCAAATGTTCTGACACAGCCATCATCTGTTTCTGCTACGAGCTGTAATTTCATTGCAATCACCAGGTTAGGTTACAAACTACAAAGTGTTACACACTGGAATTCATTTGACAAAAGAAAACCCTCCAAACCAGTACATTCTTTTCAATAGCATTCCTGGCCATAACATGTTGCTGATGTAAACAATCCCAAGGCAACCTTCTTCTGCAGGAAGGTTGCTGGAAGGCTGAGGSATGGACTTGTGCAACAGCCAGTGARTGCAGAACCTGACCACCAAAACCTCACCACCAAAACCCACAAGCATATTCAGAATTAGCTTAATTATTTGCAGCCAAGACATCTTAAACTGTTTTTCTAAGCTTGTAGAGGTCAAGCAGCTATTTTCTGTATGTGTGTGTGCACACCTGAGGACCTGTGTGACAGTCCTGCTATAACAAAACCAAGCTCAGCGCAAGCAGAAATCTCAGAGATGTTTCATGAAAATTGGCTGACAAAGAGAGCTTGTAAAGTGCTAAAAGATGCAATGTGAACACACACTTCATTAGACACCAGACAGCCAACCAGAGGATATAACCTGGAGGAAAGCAGGCTGCATTAACTGCAGTGTGAACAGACCCATGTGCTTTTAACAGACACCCAGCATCCTTGCTGCTTTTAGCATTAAGTACTTTGTTTCACAACAGGTTGGGAGTGAAAATTGCACTCAGTGTGTAAGAAATCCTCCCAGAAACTGAAGTAATGTCTAACTTTATCAATATTAATTTCAGAGAAAGAGAATTTCAAGTTAACTGCCTGCAGTAAGTGAAAATCAGTGTTTTCTGACAGGCAYATTTCATGGAAATTTTCAGTTGTGCTCAGTTCTGTGCACAGCTCCCATGTTGYCATTGACATTTGGAAGCCCTTGAGATTTAAGCATTAATCCTGGCTCACCTGTATCTGTGGGTTTTAATATCAATATATTTAAAGGTTCATTCTACAAAGGACCTGTGATGTTCTAGGGAATTTGAAAGCACAAGAGAAGATAAGGACGTTATTGGAAAAAATAATGATGCTGACACAGGAAAATATTAAACAGTTAAATAATGACCTCACTTCCACTACACTGAGACAGATCATTAAATCATATAATCTTTGTTCAATTTAAAGGGCAAGTACCAGTGGAGTGGAACACAAGCAAGCAGAGCCAGTAAAGGAAATGCCCCTGCCACCACAAGATGTCAAATCTGGAACCATGGCTTGATGCTGTTGAAGACACAAGGGATGGCATTGCTACCATCCTTGTCTAGCATAAACTTTCAGTATGTCATTGTAGAAACATACTGGATTGAATCAGAGTAAAATGTTATCAAAATTAAAACCAAAAAAAGGGTTCCCCTGAAATGAATTTTGCAAACTTTCTTTCGTTTTGAAAGGAATGGCAAAATAAAATCACACCATGCTTTGCATTTCACACAGCTGTGTACTTAAACATACTTTCAACCCTATTGAGGAGTTAATTTCCCAAATCCCCAACTGGAAAAGACTATATAAATATCATAAATTCAAACAGCAGCATCAAGTAACCATATTTACCCTATTTGGGGAAAAAAACCCCAAAAAACTCAGGAGATTAATGACTAAAYTTATCCCAAAAACAAAATGTTGTGCTCTCTTCTTAATCTAAGAAGCAACCCACAYGCTCTATGACATATGCAGTGACAGCTGGATATGTGCAGAAAACACTGCACATGAGCAAGATGTTTGGCAGAACATTTGGCTTTGGCACTGGAGGAAAAATTCGTAATTGTGCTAAGCGCAATTTCTTCCCCTTCCTGACTGCTAGACTAGAAAACCTTGATGTCTGCACCAGTTAGAGAAAGCTRTAAAATGTTTAGCTAGGAWAAATGCTTTGAGTCACTGTATGAAATCAATATGCCATCAATGAATTTTGTATTTATATTCCTACATAACATCCCAAGTGTTACCTGCAAGAGTGTTTGTGATCTTAAAGGATAATCAGAGGGCAGTTCAGTGACATCATACCCATTTATCTCATRTGGTCAAAGGAGGTCAATTATGAGTCTTGTAAGTCTCATAATTGCTTATATCAGTTAATTCTGTCCTCAGATAAATTGGTGAAAACATTCAACAGCACCGTCCACAGAGCTGTTCTCCTCTGGGCTGCCCACAAGCATTGTTAGCTTAAGGGGGAAAAATTGCAGAGTGTTTAAACACTGCAAATACCACAAATGTTAATAACAGACAGAATAATGCACCTGCACAATTTAGTGAACAATTCTTTTCACTCTGATTTCTAAAATAACCAGRCAATGCCACCTGAGCCATGGTGGTTTAAGTGGGCAGTGACAGGAGCTGTTTTGGGGTTCACATTTGCAGTTGGCCTGAGCTAAGCTAGGCACTGAGTCCCTGAAATGCCAACCACCCCTGTGGCTCATTGAGCTGACTCTACCATTCAGAAAAAACTCTGCTTCATAAGTTGCCAAAGCTTTAGCTCTCCTCCTTCCAGCCAGAAACTCCTGGACTTGGGGAGCCTTCATCAGGGTTTGCACATGACCAGTATGACTAGAAAGAAATTGAGCTCACTTAACCTTTAACATCTAAATAAATGAAGGGTTAAATGAGAATATCTGGAATCAGGTTCACATTATAGTCAATGGAGAGAAACTGGGTGAGCCCCACTTGACAAATTTTAGGTGTCTGCTTCAGAACAAGATAAATTGCACCATAGATACCAGTGACTTACACTGACTAAATGTCAATTGGTTTAGTCATGGTGTAGTCAGTGGACATACTGAGTAGCTCATAGAGATGTCTGTGTTGTAGATACCCAGATTTATTCAGACAAACCTCTGTGTGGGGCYATAATTAGTTTTCTGAACATTGGTGTTCTTGCTATGCAAAATGCCCTTGGGCCTCTGGGGTGTGAGTCTGGCAGATAAGACACAAGACCTACAGAAAACTTGCCTCCTGCAGTGACACTTTTTGGGTGGGAGAYCCTTGGACACCTCAGCTGGCCCCAGGTGTGTTTGACCCATACAATGTGCAGGAAAAGGAAATGGATGACATTTGCAGACAAGCCACGGCTCCACACCACCTTTCGTGGTGGCAATGGCAGCAGCAGCAGCTTGGTACCACACTTGTCCAGGGAAAGGTGTTTAGCAGTCTGTGCCCAGCAGTCMCATCATGCTGCAGGCTGTCCCCTGCCAGGCTGAAGGTCCTTCCCTCTGCAGATGCCACCAACTGCAGGCCCTGCTGCAGAGCTCCCTTTGCAGTCTCCAAGTCATGCAGTTTATCTTGTCAGCTTACTGAGCTCTGCTTCGAGAGCTGACAGGTTGCTTTGCCCTTACTCAGCTACCTGAAAGGTGGCTTTGTGGAGTGGAGCAATCCAGTCTAAACTAATTCATGAAAAATTGATAGCAATTTTGTGCTGTTCCAATTCTGACCTTTGGCTGAAACTGCTCTTTCTCCTCACTTCTACTTTCTCCTCTGGTACACTCACAGGCAACAAGTTTCCTGTAACATACACACACATCTTTTCTCCAAAGGATAAAAAACAGAGAAGAAAGCATCTCATTTTTCTTTCTGGGAAAATGAACACGTAGTGTAGTCATTTGTAAAATGAAAATGCTGCTTAAATAGGCCTATAYGTCTCTGTTCAGTTAACAGCCTGAAAGCAACAAATTTAAAGTGCAAAACATTTTTCTTCTCTACCTTGTTAGAAAGGATTAAAACTGGTCCTTTTTTTCTCCAATTTGGTATTACAGGGATTTAGATCTGGTAGGAGCCTGGAGAGGTGGCTCCTGTTCACTGGCATTGCTATCCTCCAAATCCAAAGTGTGTAAATCACTTTCAAAAATGAACCAAGATTGTCTCAGATTGTTTTAGAGGCTTCTGMGATGATCCAGACACTCCTGTCTTCTTCTCACTATGTTTTTCTCTACATTTCTCTACAGTTTAAAATAATAAAACATCAGTCTTGCTGCAACTGATGCACATGAGGAAGTCACTATAGGTTATCACATAAAGTTGAAAAATTGTATCAGATGCAGTAAAGGAGGCTGGAAGAACAAACAGTAAAATAATGGTGGAATAAAAATATAATCCTTTGAGAATCTGTGAAATAAGTTTCCATCAGTCTGAAGCTGTGCTCTCAGAAGGATGAATCTAATACTAGACAGAGATCCAAAACTGGCCTTACTCTGAGACGCAGGTGAAGAAGGAACTGATGTCTGGTCAGTCAGAGATCAATGTCATAAGGATAGATATTTGACCTTATCATTGTGTTGGAATGAAAAAGTTCTTCCTGGATGTATTAATTTTGAAGAWGCTCCAACAGCCTGAATGTTGACTGCTGCTTGCCCTGTGCCTTTGGAGACCTGGTTTCCAGGCTGTCACCTTGCCCCAGTCCCTTGGTCATCTGCCTGCTTGATTTTGAGAAACTTCAGTGATTTTCCTGACTCTGGTTCTCAGCATTCCATGTTTCCATGGCTTTTTGGGTGCTACTGCTGACTAGAGAAGCTGTCACCCTCAGTCAGTCCCTCACAATGAGGGGATGTTTTCCCTCTAAACAACTCCAATGATAGGATGGGACCACAAAAATATAAGACACCAACTTTTATAATGAGAAGTTCTGGAATTTCTATATCTTGTATGAAGATCTGAATTGCTCTGCAGGCTTTGCACTAAAAAAAGAGAAATGGGACTCGTGTATCCTTGCTCCTGTTTTCTCTGTACCTTTGCTAAATTTAGTTCAGCACTGTCCTTGAGGTGAATTTGGCCTTTTGTAAATATTCAATGATTTTGGAGAGCTACACAAAAGGAAATTGATGTCATAGCTGCAATTTATATCARAACCCTGTTGTTGGTTGTCAGCAAATGAGTCCATCTGCATTCACTTCCCAACASRGCAGTGAGCAAGAGGCACAGGCACRAYTGCAAMCCATTGGTGTTCTCAGCAGGATGCAGACTGCCAGGGGCTGGCTGGAATACATCAGCTCCCAGGATTTTTAAGTGTCCAGTACAGGGGTTCAAAACTGCCCAACAAGAATCTAAAAACTATAAAATAACTAGGTCTGTTGAGCAAACCCTACAGAAGTTTATGAGTCTCTAAGTGATGGTCCTAAGTGGTGGTGATCTAAGTGATGATTTTTACTTTTAAAATTTGTACTTTTAATCCTCTAGCACATACCCTGTGTAGGATATCTCTCTAAAAGGATGGCTTTTGAAACACCATACAAAATTATCTGCCCTCCAAAACTCACCTCTGTGAGTTCAGCCTAAATCCCAGCAACATTAACAAAATCTTCTCACTGATTCCAGTGGTGTTTGGATCAAGGCATTTATCCAGCCATTTAGAAAACACCACAAAATTGTGCAGCTCATGTTTGATGAATGGACAMGTTATAGGTCACTGTCGTGTGCTGCATCAGTTACACTGGCAATGGTGTGCAAAGCACAAACATTCATTCTATCAGTTGTCAGAATGTGAGCGTGGCTCAAGAAAGCCCTTGTCCTCTGCATAGAGATATGAATCCCTGGGGTGATTGCTGAGGCAGTGCTGATCTATCTGTAATGCCGAAGAATCTCAGATATTCATGAAATACCCCRAAGTTCCAGCATCTTTAGCCTGACACAAAAAAATCACCAAGAATCAGCAAATGTTGTTCTACTGGTCCAAACCAAACACACAGAAAAAATTACAATGAGTGTACGAGAGTAAGAAGCCAACTGTGCTCACAGCAAGCTCCAGAACATTATTGATAACAGACTTTAAAATCCCACACAGCTACGTCCTCTGTCTGGCAGCACCTCCAGGAGACCTCACAGCACAGGTAGCAGCAGTGCTATAAAACCTGGGAAGTTTTATGGCCCAGACTGGCACAACTGCTAATGTGCTCAGAGAGGAATRTCTAAGTGGGTTTTAAAGAGTACAAATTCAAGCTTGAACCAAAAGACTTGGACAGCTTGGGTTGGTGGAACAGAACAATACTTGAGACACAGACTTGGGTGTCTTTGGCTTTGGGATGAAATCTGAGGTACAGTCCATGTTTTAGCTTAACTTTTTAATTGCATTCAAAATTAAAGTAGACTTATAATATGTGAATAACAGAAAACTTCTTTTCTGAGGTTTTAAAGTGCTTTCTGCTTTAATGGATTTCAGTGGGCATAGTTTCCATGTAAAAATTAAGCCACTTTAGTATTTCCAAGCATTCTATGGAAGAGAAAGGGCAGTACTTCCAATACCTCTCAAAGCCCCTTTCACACATCAGGGCTAAGACCAGGACTTCTCTGAAGATTTGTGAATTAGGGAGGTTGTTTCAAGATCCAGAGAACAAAAATATTCTCTTACTGCCACTGTCTAGTCTTCAGTGACAACTGCAAACACACCCAGATTCCCTCATAGTACAAATTTACCCAGARCTTTCAGTGAACATAGCAAAAACTGCAAGWTTRCAAYAAAACATGGAACCTGTTACTGCAGYTTSCAGCTCTGGACTGCARGTTTCACAGGAGTCTCRTTTCCTGTCTCTGATAAATGCCTTTTCAGGTGGTAGGGTTTCCTTTGACAGCAGGAAAGGTGCTCCCCTTTGAAAGTGCCTTCTGTGGAGRTTAGGCATTCCTATGATCAAATTTTCATGCTGCCCTTTTTCTGTCTTTGTGAGATTCTGATTCTCAAATGATAACCTCCTAGAGTCATTGCACATTATATTTTAGCTGAGCTATCATTAAAATTAACATCCTCATCATATCTCTCCCAGATAAATCATGTTGTTATGCAGGACACTTTCTTCCCCCCAGTGAAAAYAGTGGCAGGATTTCCATCACAGAGAACAAACTGCAACATTTTCCCTCAAAGAGATAGACACATTGACTAGAACTGGCTCACTCACAGTGAGAAATTGGGGGCAAATTGCTTCAAATTGTTTAAGATCAAAGTTGAGTCATTGCCAGGAGAAGTTAAACTTGAGACRTTTAAGATCAAATGCAGACCTCTGTCATTTTTGTTAATAAATCAATCCATCAGCTGAGTGCAGTCTTTGCCTGGTAACTGTCAATAACTCAGATAAGAGCCAAGAAGCACACAGACCTAGATCCAACAGGAGGAATAAAGCCAGACCCAAAAATAATGTGGACTTGCATGCATTTTTAAATTACAGCCCTTGATTTGTCTATGGTTAAATTAAAAAGAACTCTCAGAGAGATTGTTATAATGATGTAGCCCAATTAGTCAGACCCAAGATACATCAAAACTCTTAGAAAAGACCTCTGAAATTCCTGGGGTAGTTTCTTGAGGACTGATCCTGTAAAAGTCTCTTTTGCATAGAACTAGTTATAAGTGGAAAATGTACATTTGTTGTCCAGGGTTTTATTCCAGAAGGAAGCCTTTGAAAGGTAACTAACATTAGCTATGAGATTGTGTCTTCCTGCCTGCTAGAGAGCAGCTCTGCTGAGRAGGACCTGGGAGTCCTGGTGAGTGACAAGTTGGCCATGAGCCAGCAGTGCCCTGGTCAGGGGGGCCAATGGTATCTGGGAGTGCTTCAGGAAGAGTGTGGCCAGCAGCTCAGGGGRGGTGATCCCACCCCTCTACTCTGCCCTGGTGAGGCCAGTCCTGGAGTGCTCCATCCAGTTCTGGGCTCCTCAGTRCAAGAGAGATAATGGGGTATTTGGAGAGGGTCCAGCAGAGGGTCACAAAGATGATAAAGAGTCTGGAGCATCTCTGTTATGAGGAAACATTGTGGGAGCTGGGCCTGGTTAGTAGAGAGAAGACTGAGAGGGGAACTCATCAATACAAATAAATACTTCAAAGGTGGTGTCAGAGGATGGTGCCAGACCCCTTTCAGTGGTGCCCAGCAGCAGGCTGAGGAGCAATGGCCACAAACTAAAACACAATAAATTCTGCCTCAAAGCAAAGAACTTCCTCATGTTGAGGATGGCAGAGCACTGGATCAGCTGCCCAGAGAGGTCATGGAGACATTCCCAACCCACCTGGATGAGTTTTTATGTCACCTGCCCCAGATTACCCTCTCTTGGCTGGGAGGTTGGACTGGATGATCTCCAGCTGTCTCTTCAAATCCAACCAATTCTGTGATTCTATGACTCTGTGATTATTCACTACTTACACTCATGTGCAGAATGGAGGATGATGAACTCCCCCAGAATGAAGACCTCTGGGACTATCCTGATTAACTCACCATTAGGATCTAGAATGTAAGCCTCCTGCCACAGGTTTCCCATCAGGAAGAGCTCTGCTGATTCAAATAAACTTATGCTGAAGTTGTCAATTGGTGAAGCAGACAGTACATGGGCCATGATAATTGTTACCCCATGGCAAGTAGCCCAAGAGCCCTATTTATATGAGATACAGAAGAAAACCTTGGGACACTTTCTACATGGCTTGAGAACAGTCAATATGCATGTTGCTGTCTGCAAAGCATGAGTCTTTGGGTTTATTCTGTTGGGGTTTTTTTATAAGGAGGTTCATGTGCAGGGTATTAAAAGTACTTAAAACTAGGTACATTCATTGTGAATTAATCACACATTCTGGTAACACCTTTAATCCTTCAAAAGGACTTCTCAGAGTAAATGAACAAAGCCTGGCTGCTCTAAATATTGGCATTGAGCCTTCAGTCTGTACAAGCTGGATCTGCACTCACAGAGCCCACTGTAACATTCTCAAAAGCTTTCCAGACCTGGAGTGAGSCTGTGAAGCAAATCCCACCTGGCCTCTTCCACACTGAAGTTCATTCAATTTTCSAAGAGCCTGCAGCACTGGGGCTGCTCAATCAGACACAGAATTCACCCAGCCACACTCAGAAGACTCTTCTGTAGTAGGGGAGCTTTGGGGCCCTCATTTTACAAACACACCCAGAGGCACAGTTTGAAAACTGAGATTAATCTACAGACAGATTAAAAGAAGAAAAAAAATTCCCAAACAAGCAGGTCAAATAATTTATTTGTTACACAATGTTCACTCAGCATCCCTTGGAAACAAGGAAATTCATAGCAAGGTCTGGAAATGCTGTGCAGTTCCAGCATTGGTCGATTTTATTAGCTTTCAGCTCTTTTTTTCTTTTTTTCCCTCTAATTGGCAGACCTTCAGGCATTTCCACAGAGGCAGCAACCCCTGGATAGTAAGTTAGCCTTAGCATTTTTTTTCTTATTTCTCTTTCAGGATCCCTATGAAGTAAGCAGATTCCCTCTTAGCCTCCTACCCTCATCCTCCCTCCAGGGGACCACTGACTGAAAATCAGACTGTGTACACATTTCTGCACATCTCCAGCCCAGACTCTTTGCAGTTCTCTATCTAAATGAAGCCCTCCAACTTTCAGAACCTCTTCCAAATGCATTGAAAACCTGCCAAGAACAAAACAGGCTCCTAAAGTAACATTGTAGGGATCATAGAGTTTAAATCCCATACATCAAAAGCAGAAATGTTCCATTTATTAAGAACTGGTTGGAACATCTAATAGCTCAAAGATGCCAAGATGCTTTTCTTTCCTCCCTCTTCTTGTGTGGTGTTTTTTTTTGTTTGGGTTTTTTTGTTTTTTGGTTGGTTGGTTGGGGGTTTTATTGTTGTTGTTTTGGGTTTGGTTTTTTTTTTTTGGTTGATTTTGGGTTTGGATTTTTTTTTTTTTAAGTATCTGTTGGCTGGACTGATTCTTTCTCTGTTTCATTCTGAAGTGATGGGTCTTCTGCTGGGTGCTATGAAGAATGCACTGAAGGATGTTCTCAACTGTCTCTAGAGAAACATTTCCAGAATTCTGTCACTTTATCAGTCAAGACATTGAACTCACGTGGAAATAGAAAACATACTGTAAAATTAGAAGTTTGTCTAAAAAAAAACAGAACTGTGTTCACATGCAAAAAAATCCCTCTAGGGACCAGTTTAAGCACTAAAAAAATCCTAAATCTTTCCTTTCTCCTTTTGAAAGAATCTGGCCATCCTAAATCTATTCTGATCAAGAATCTGGTGGTCAGAGAGGAGAGTGACAACTGATCTTGACAATTGCTGATCCAAAATCAAAATGACAGAGTGGATTATGTGCCCAATAAGAGATAAGGAATGGCTGAGAAGCTACAGAGCACAAGGTACTTGAGTAAAAGTGGCTTTTATCTTCATTCAAGTCAAAATAGCCCCATAGACAAATTTGCCCTAACCTGTTCAAGTTAAGCAGCAACAAGAGGAATAAGTCAATATTTGAGAAGCAAAAGTGATGTTTTAATGCCAAATAACTTGATAAAAACAAGTCAGCCCTGTTTCTTGCTCTCTCCATTATCAGTATGCTGAATTGTCTCCACATATAGCACTTGTCAGTGGCTCATACAAGGCATCAGTTGGTGCCTGGYAATGTCAACCTCTGCTCTAAAAAGTGGGTTTGCATTAATGCCAGTGAGAGATTCTGTGTTTAATGTTTCTCAGTGGCTTCCAAATGAAATGGACACGTTTTTCCAAATTCCAGATTTTCCAAATTTTCACATGGGATTACTCCAGTCAAACACATTCTCCTGAAGGACACAAAAGAAAACCAAAAAACCATAAGGTGTGTAGCTGACACAGTCACATGCCATTCTGCAGACTTAAAAGAAGTCTTTACAGGTCAATAGATCCTCCTGCAGGAGTCTCAAACCCCACAGAAGTAAAACAGTCCTCCCAAGAGTGAGCMCAATGTTCTGGAGTCCAGATAAATTTAAGTATCAGTCTGATGGGAGAATCAAATAAAATCCAAGAGGAATTGAATCCTTCAAAAATAATGCTGGAGGTTTTGAAGTCCCCAAGACCAACATCCCAGAACTTCTGCTTGTCTGTCCATGCTGCATGCCTGCCCATGGTGGATTTGGCCAAGCCAGCTGTGTGTGTGCAGAGGTGCCACCCAAGGGGGCACACACAGGCTCTGTTAGGATGCATTTTGGAGCTGAAGGTGATAGCCACACCTGATCCCAGCCTGGGTGACCTCCACAGGTCAAGGGGTGCCAGAAGCTGCCTCTGGGCAAGTCTTGCACTCACCAGGCTCTTCATCGTCCCCTGTACTCTTGCCAAGAGCTCATTTCTCATAGCTGAACATCCCTCATCCAAAAATTCCCGCAACATAGGATGGGTTTGGATGATTCTTTGGGGCCTGAAGAGGATTGAGAAGAGCTGAGACAGGAGGCCTGGTTGTGCAGTGTTATGTTTATCTCATATGCAGGCAAATACAAAAGCTTTCAGTCTCTTCCTTACAGGMCCAAAGGTACATCTGTTTAAAATTATGTGCCTTGCCTTCATTCTGTCTCACTTCCTTTTTTCCCTTCCTGTTTTTCTTCAATCTTTCCTCCTTGGATGTTGTCACAGTTCACATCTCACRTCAGATTTTGGTACCTAAAGGTTTTGCCAGTGGCAAAATTTTGGATGTGTCCATCACACCTCCATTAAGACATGATKTTCCATGGAATTCCATCTTGTAGATTTTTTGGTGTGCAAGGTCTGAGGTAAAAGCTGGGAATCTTAAACTAATTTCATAGAAATGACAGAAGTTTTTCAGCCTTAACTGCTCCCAGGAGCATTTTTGTAAAAAGCCATTGGTTTTGCCCAGAGCAAATTCTTGGAGTAAAGAAAGAGGCTTTGATGCTAACACACACAAAGAATCAAATGCACAGTTTCTTTCCTCGTGCTGCACAGTTGTCCTGGCTACAACAGAAAAAAGTCTATTTGTCACCAAAACCWGGCAACCTCCTTGAAATAAACATAKGAAGCCACAACTCTACAGATAAGAGGGTGTAATTTTTAAAATAATATTCTTTTCAGAAATTAATCCAAACCAGTTTCTGCAGGGGTATACATTGCAGTTTAAATGATTCATGTACCAGCTTACTTTACAGTTTTTACTTGATGCATTTTAGTTTTTAATTTAAATACAAAAAACTCCTGMGAATGTATTAATAGTGGATAGGAAGAGAATACAATCAGGATTTGAGGAACTGTTGGCCAATCACARCTTCTATAAAATCTGTTAGTAGTGGAAGACTGAAGGTATTTCCCCACTWCCACCATAAATGCAGGATTATATGCATGCCATGATTTCAGAARTTACTTGATTAAGTCCAAGACTAAGAGGTATTATTTAATTAATCTCCCCAGTACATTTCATTTACAGTTCATTTTTTGCAGGTAGACTGTTTTCATGTCATACTGAAATCGCACTTAATTTTGGGTTTGGTTTCTATATGATAGACATCCAAAATAAAAAAAAAATCTTTTCCAAAAAGGACATTATTAGGCATTTTGCTAAATATTGATGGGCTAGTAAGATACAATTTGCCAGACTTGTCATGGTACAGGTATAAAATGCAAATGTTTCCAGCAAGCTGCCAGTCAGAGAATTATGATTGCTTAAAATAACTTGTATTTGAGTYAATATTTTTCCTAATTTTACATGAACAGATGTTACTGCAGTGTATTAATTAAAGATAAACATAAATAAACAGTTTTATGAAGGCTATTTCATGAATAGCACTCTATTTTCAGTTACTRTGTAGCATTCCCTCACATCTACCATAATACAAGAAACACATTCCACATTCATTAGGTGCTCCGAGCCCAAGGGCCTGCTATTTATGAATGTTGTATTTCATGTTTATCTCAGCAGCATACAAGTATTTGTACTGCTCAAGGCTGATGAGATCCTCTGAAGCCCGTAAGCCCCTGCCTGAGTT
>CADDXX010000115.1:571418-700680 GCA_902810485.1 Alauda arvensis | reverse complement strand
TAAAGAAAACAAAAAGAGGACAGCAGAAGCATTTGTTGCCACTGCTCAGAGATTGGGTGCTGCCCCTAGAAATTGCAATAAAAGGCACTTCACCCCTTCTGTCAAAGCTTTCCAAAATTCCTCAGCTGGGGGAATACTTGTGGATGCAGGTTGGTTCCAACATGCCAGGCCCATGCCCTTGAACATAAACAGTAACTATTGATTTTCTGTCAGGCATTTATAAATGCCAGGTACCTTTTTAACCCATAAAGCACAATAGAACAACCATAACCCGAGCTTGGACTTCACAAGCACAATAGAACAACCATAACCCAAGCTTGGACTTCACAAACAAAATAAAAGGGGTGACAGTTTAACAAAGAACCTTCTGTTCAGATTTGGCCATTGCTTGTGTTGGCCTGTTAAATCCACAGCCCAATCCCTGCACCTTAGACACCCCTTCTTTCACTTCAAAGCTGAGTGCAATTTCTGCAGGAGACAAATTTGGGAGCCTTGAAACCCTTTCCCAGGCAGATGACCAAGAGCTACTGGAATTTAGTGTTTGTGAGATCTGCACAATAGCAGCCAGACTTTATTTGAAATCTGTAGAGACAGCAAAAACACCATTTCCCTTGTTAACTTGCTACGTTTGTTATTTTCTCGATCATCCAGCTCCACCTCCATCTGGCCATGGAAGAAATGGATGGGTCAGTGCTGTTTGCAGAAAGATGGACCCCAGAAATGTCTACAAGCATGAAGGACTATGTATATTTTTTATACAAGGATTGAAGTGAAGCTGAAACAGGTAGAAGAAGACAAAACCCTTAAGACTTTAGATTTTCTGCTCTGTTTCCTGTCTCCAAGGTGACATCTTGCCTACAACTTGCCTGGGTTTGCAATGTTTGGATCTCCTTGTTCTCCCCATTCTGGAGGGGCAAGAAGCAAAGAAATCTTGAATGAATGGCACCATTAAAAGAAATATTTAGGGATAATCTGGGTCCACATAATGTGGAAACTTTACAGGTCTGTCAACAATCATCAAATAYTTGCTAGCCTTGGAATAGAGAGCAGTGAYTAAAATATTAYTGCTTCTCTCTCACTTCTGGCCTTMTGTCACTGTGACAGAAAGGCTCTTCCTTTTCACTCACCCTTTTCCTACTGCTTTCTGCAATGACATCTTTTCCTCTATTTCAGTTTTAGTGAATTGATTCCCTGATCTGTGCTTTTTGAAATCATCAGTCTCCTGGCTACCTTTTTACCTTTCTGCTTGCTAAGAACAATATATTTGGACCTCAGGTAAAATCTCCCCTGAAATCTCTGTCTGTCAATGAACCTGGTCAGATGACAGAGTTTTGCATTACCCAAATCAACAGCTATAAACTTACATGGAATCGGCATCAAATGCAGTTAAGGTGCCCACTTCACTACTAGATTTGGCAATTGTTTGCTGAGATTACTGATTCTCTGCAAGCTGACAAGTGCACTGCAATGGTAATGGTTCTGCCTTCTGCTTTTCCTCTCAAAGAATCTTCTCAGTTATCCAATCACTAGATCCCTCTTAATCCAGACCCCTTGGGTCTCCTCCCCCTTTTCCTTCACCACCCTTGATCCTTGTTCCACTCTGCTCTCTCTGCTGCTCCTGGCCTGATCTCTGAACCTAATGACAAACAGGTACAAGCTGCAGTTTTCCAAATATTACTACTTTTCATTTGTGCTGGCAGTTTTTGTCAGAGGAATGGTAAAAGCACAGATCTGACCCAAAATCTTTTAGCTGTAGATTTCAGTCCATAGCTCAAAACACAGAAGGCTAGAAGTGCCTAATACTATGAATGCAAAGAAACATGACATTTTTATCCATTGATTCATTCTGTGTTTTCCAGTTGGAATTAAAAAAGGAAAAAAATATTAAAACTTTTTTTGAAAAAAATTTGTTCTCTAAGATGTATCAGTTCAATAGGTGATAAATATGTTTAACATAAATTCTGAAGTCATTTATTCAAGGCCTTTCATACCAAACTGTGAGTTAGGCATAGTRTCAATATGTCAGGCTTTGTATGAGAGGGATGCATTCTAGCAAGAGATACTTTTAAAGAAAATTGGGCTGTCTAGGACATACCAAAAGAATAAAACAATTTTCCTCTGCCCATAGAACAGCGATGACCAGACTAAAGCAACTGAGATTTTTGGCATTAATGTTGTCAAGAAATAATCTTTGAGCCTGGCTAGTAACAGCCTGCCTTTATCCCTTTCAAATTGCTGGATTTGATTAGCACGAAGAGAGAAAAAATTTCTTGAGCTCAAAAAGTGAGGTGCTTCTGGCTCTGTTTAGAAATCAGCCTTAAACTTCATAGCCAAATTTAAAAAGAAAGTGAATGAGAATTAACTCTTGATCTGTATATTTGTCTGTATGCAGTAGGAGCAGRGAGGGACAAGAAAATCAAAGTATAGGAGCAGTGAGGAAGAGAAGGAAAACAAAGGMAATAAACATGCAGAGAGAGTTTCTCAGCTGGGATAAATCATTGYTGCCCTGTTAAGGTCAATACATCCAGACAATTTTTATGTTTCATACAAGACCTTTTGGCTTCAGCTTTGGTAGACCAATTGCATTTAAGCACACACCATTTATTTTCAAAACTGACTGGAGGCAGAAGATACAATACTCCACAAAACTTCTACAGTCACTTTTTGAATAACAATTTCATCCTGACTGAAGCAGGCATATGTTGGGATAAAAGAGGGATAATACCATCCCTCAAACAAAATTTTAAAGAACAGTCACCAATGTCCCTGACACAAGGCAGTGGAGAAAGTCACCCACCACTAKCAAGTTCATGCATTTCTCTCCCTCTGTTAAATTGTTTCCTGTGGCTTCTCTTTCCCTCTCCTCTCCTCTTTCTCCTTTCACTGATCCAGATTCAGCTACTCCTTAAGTTTTTTGTACTAACTATGCAATACAAAAGGGTTTTTTAATCTCCTTCACTTAACTGAGCTGAAACTGGAAGCAACAGGAACAGTCCTACTGAAAATGGTTGTGATTTCTGTACGTGCAATTACTCACAAACAAGCACATTCATTTTTTAATGACAATTTTACCCAGACATCTATAACAAAACTCCTGATTTAATGGGGRAAAATCAGGAGGCTCTCCCAGCTGAATGAATAGTGCAGCTTTTTCACAAAGCTGTTCTTGGAAATAAAGCCTGTTTTGCAATAAACTGTTCCCAGGACTGAGYCTGATATTTGTTTTCTTGTATTTATGTCATGAGAGCTCTCTAATGTGAAAAGATGTATGTTCTAAGTATCTGCATAATGGCTTCCCTCCAAAAGGGCCATTACAGGCTGTAAAATAAATAGTACTCATTTAATTCCTTTTGTAAATATACACAGTTTGGAGACAATAATAACACAGAGAAAGTAAATTAAACCACAGAAAACCACTGCATCCAAATGAGTTTATGAAACCAAGGGAATGGAAGAGTAATGGCAGAGGATCTTGCAGCACAGGTCCCCAGCCCAGCAGACTATTTAAGCATATGCTTAATGGAAGAAATGGTCCTGGGTAACTTTCTAAGTGAAGACTTTGGTTATGTATAGACACTGGATAAAACAGAAACAGCCTACAACAACAACCAACTGAATTTAGAATGTCCAAACCTCACAAAAGTGATTGAATGGTCCCCTAGCTGACAACCTAAGAAAACTCTCCACTGGTGAGACCCCCAGACAAGGAGTCTGCAGTGAATCAGTTCCATCCATCTTGCCCAGACCTTCCACGGAACCAGTTTCCTGAGCAGCAGCCTCTGTCCARCACCCTTCCTTTGTTCTTTGTTCAATTTATGACTTGGTATTTGCTGTTGCAAAAAGCACCTTGCTTGGCTGAGCTCAGTTTGCCAATCAATGCAGATCATTCCATCTCCATCACWCCTCCTCGCATGAATTATCACTCCCCCAATATTATTGTCATCACCTTGCTTTATCAGATAGGATTTTATTCARAGCATTGGCAGAACTGTTAAATAGCAGTCTTTACTGGCAGGTCACCTGTCCAGTAATGATCTCTAATTTACAGGAATGTTTTGAGTTCTTCCCATTAGCAGCTTTTAATCAATTCAATGCATCCATGTTGATTTTCTATCTTTCTCAGTGGGACTAAGGCAAATTTTTCTAGCAAAGCCTAAGCCCATCAAAGGGATATTAGCCTCCTTATCAACATAGTTTGTAAAGCTATCAAGTAAAGTTATCCACTTTATCTTGACAAGATCTACTGCTAATAATCTTAGGTAGATTAGCATTAATTACATTACTGTCTTTTAATCCTATATCAGTCAAATCCCAGATTGACTGTTCCATTATCTTCTCTGGAATCAATGTCATACTGAAAGAACTGTAATTATCCTAGTCATACTATTTTTCCTTTAAGAACATCAGTGTTTATTTTCCTGCAGTTTCATGGTCTTGCTAACCACCAGTTTTAAAGAATTTAAGAGTACCTTGGTTGGCTCCTTTAAAATTCTTGAATGCAAGTTATCCCCCTCTGTTCTTTTACAATCCTTTAACTTTTTACTCCTGAGGAGTTGCAACAAGGGGAACATTCAGTCAGAGGGAGTACCACCCATCCAAGCATGCTTTCCATCACAGCAAGGAGCAAGGAGGTCCCAGAGGAATCCAGAGCTGCCACTGGCACCAAATTCTTCATGGGAAGGGCTTTTCTCAACATGGCATGAATTGGTGCTCAGTTTGAGGTGTGGAGCAATCTTTAGCCTGCTCAGGAGAAAGGCACATTTCCCCATTCAGGGGGAAATTTTGGCGGAAACAGAACAGTTGGAGGACACTGAAATCCAGGTTGTGCCATTCAGGAGTGTCTGAAGGAYCAGACTAAAACACCCTTTTTAGGAATGATTAGGGAGCAAGTACTTTGTGATCCTCACAGGGTACAGCTCTGGGAACTAGGATTTTTTATCTCATGACTCCAGCACAGTTTTCCTACTATACAGGAAACAGTGTGGCTCAAGGCAGTGGAATTTCACCAACAATTATGCTGAGAATAATTTCTTTTGTGTTTTTCTTGTTTGAGTTTTTTTTTTTTTGGCATTTGGGAGTGTGAGGGGTGGAGTGTGTGTGTTAGTCTTATATTGTGATTAATTTTTTTTTATTTGTCTCTTTACATAATCTTGTTAAAGCAAGGGCAGTAAAAAAAATTAATCCCTCATCTCAACTAAGTCATGTCCCAGTGCTTCAGGAAAAGGTTTTCAAAARGGACTGAAAGCAAAAAGCTGTTAAACACTGGGTCAATATGATTGATGGTGTTTTAATGACATTACTACTAAATCAGTCACTTACTGGGTTTGTCTCACTGAATTAACTGCTAAGGAAGTGGGAAAACCACAGGATACTTAATGAATACTAAGCATGATTAAGTATTAATTAGCAGAACATAMAGAGTTTGATTTTAGGACCAAATCTTTTTACTTATCTTTAGAACCAAATTTTTTTGATGATCCCTTAATTTTTGCTTTGTTGTTTACTAAACACAGACTTTGCATTTCATTACTTCCCTTGCCTTGCTCAAGAAGCATTTGGCTGTGTCCAACTTACTCTTTTCTAACTTTGGGAAGAGGCCTGCATTCAGCACCCAATTTGGYGTGAGTGAAGGGGCACATTCAGATAAACCAGGGAATGTAACCTATTCATTTCCACAGCACCCAGATGATGTATTCTGCCCTCAGAGTGGCTGACAGTGAACTKGTCCCTTGCTTTGTAAAATATTCTGGACAAAAAAAAAAATACATAATATAGCTTCCCATGATTCCCATTCCTGACACCCCTGGGTTGTAAGAGACAGGTAAGTGACAATGTGTTACACACATACCCACAATGGCATATCTGAAGAATTAAATTATTAAAGGCATCACGACCAGAAGCCAAAAAATGAAGGATTGAATTAAATATCTCCAAYAGAACCCTTTCTTCTCCCAAATCCCAAACCCCCTACATTACACAGCAGCCAGAGGAGAACAAATCAACTCAATGGACCTGTAAGACAAAATGGGAAAAARCAATTTTATTTAAAGGCTTCAGTGAAGTATGCATTGCTTTGCTACTGTTCTTGTTTGCTGTTGTTTGTGGTTTCCATAATATGTCAAAGGTTTAGTAAATTCTAAGGTATGAGATGACTTCACAGTGAAAAATGATAYATTCAGAAAATGTCAGAAGTAGAATGTTTTGCTGCCTTCAAATTCTTTCTTTAGGTTGGCAGGGGGAGACCGTGCGTGGTAGGGAGAGACAGAGAGGTTTAGAGAATTTTATTTGCTTTGAGCAAAATGTTTTTGAAGATGATTGATGTCTGTTGTTCTTGCTTTTAATATATGTGTATTTGGCTAAACGCACAAAACTTTTACAGACTATCATAATATAGGAAATTTCAACTAACTCTGGAAGCAGCCCCATCACTCCTCTGCCCTGACACTGGTATTAAGGATCCACAGAGTCAAACCCAGGAGTTTTACTGCTTCATCAAGGGATTTGCCTCTTCTTGTGGTTGCTGTGAGCCCAACCTCCCTGCAGACRAGGTGCCAGGAAAGCATATGCAAGATCCACTCAATCTTTTCCATAAAAAAAAAGTGCTCATGCTCAAGCTTTTTGCAATGCAGCATTTGATAACAAATTGCTGAAATTTCCCACTCCTGGAGCACAGATGCCAAGAAGCCTGCAACAACTACATCTACAGCTCTGAGCAAAAATCCCAGCCATGTGTGCAAACTCATTTGGTTCACAAAAATATTTGTACAGTTTATGGACAGACAAAGTTCCCGAGGCTTTTTAGTAACACTAAATATCTTGCTATTGTTTGCTCATGGCCTTGGGTAAGAATTACTAAATGGGTGCTTGGCTTAACTGTAATGGAAAGCGGATATGAAAATAACAGGTAACAGCAATATAAAGCAAATGATTCAAAGCATCTCCATTAAAGCATCACCATAAGCATCAGAGGAATGGTTATGAAACAAGAGCACAGCACTTTCCTCCTCAGCTGCTCCTTTGTGAGAAAGGAAATGGATCAGGTAAAAGACAGAAAATCTATATCCATTTTTTTCTAAATGGCCTATTACATCAGAGTAACACCTCAATATCATATTAAGAATTTTATAGCTTAGCCTATTGGATTCACATGAATTTGATATCTGGCTTTATGTGCTGAACACARCTCGTTGTGGGCACAAAGGCCTGCTGTGGACCTGGTGAGTCTGTATGAAGGCAGCCTGCTCCCCTCCATTTTCAGGCCCTTCCGTGGTGCTTCCCAGCACACAGTGATCTTTGGAATTCACCCCACATGCAGGTGATTTTTTTGTTGTTTTTTCTCTAGTTTGTTAAGATATTTCTGAGGGTGACAAAAGCAGGGCATCAGCTGTGGTTCCTTGCACCTCTGCTCTGAAGGAGGCTGGAGAAGAATGGGGTGTCTCACATGCAGTCAGCAGCACTAGCAAGGGATGACAGGCTTGATGRCACTGGAAAGGGACACCATGTCCATGCTGGGATGTGCTGGCTGGAATTGGGCTCAGGGCTGGATATCAAAAGARTTAATTCAATTTCTGCTTTGTCCTGTGAGAGTCCCTGGGCAGTGTTTCACCCCTGTGGCTCTCCAACAGCCACGCTACCTAGGCTGGGCCAAGTAACATTTAACTGATATTTCATCAGCATGGGAAACCAAATTCTGGATTTTAGAATTTTCCAGACTTCCCTGCTGGGACAAGCCTTTAGCCTTTTGAAGGGGTAGACAAGAATGAAGAAAAGGAAATATCTCACTGCACTGAGTAAAGACTGTCACTCCCCAGGGGGGTGCCATCCAGGCAGCTGGGTCAGCCTGAGTCWCTGTCACCTCCCAGGTGTGCTCTTCTCCTTTATGTGCAAGCACAAGAGTGACTCTCCCTGGGCAGGCACAGGCACCTCTGCATCAGGAACATCCCACTCCCAGGTCCATTGTGAGCTGCTGCAGTCAGCCAGGGTTCATGCTGTGAGTGGCTCTTTAGCTCTGTCATCCTCCACTTGGTCGGTTTGCTGTCTCACCCGGGTGCAGGCCATTCACTTCTAGCTTCTTCCATGTCCAGGGACACCTTCCTCATGAAACAGCCACAAAAGCATCARACAGCCACAAAAYCCAGTCTAATCCCCCCYCAACCATACTGGTGCCATCTCCWTGGTGCCCTGTTAGTGCTCCCTGTTATTTGTATCCCTATGTGCCTTTGGAGCGCTGTCTCTGTTTCAGGAGTTACCTCATTTACCCCAGATACCTCCCTAAATGTCCTTGCAGCTGGAGGCTATTCACTCTCACCTTCTGTCCACATAACCACATSACAACAACCTCCAGAGCTGCAGTCCCTTGGCCTGGGATATTATTTCTGATTTGCTTGCCATCACTCAGGAGTGGGTGTCCCCAKCATGCCTTTGCTGGCTGTGTGTGTGTGCCAATGATATTCTTTATCCACTGAAAGTGCCTGTTCCTGAGCTTCCCTCAGGGGAGCCTGGCTCTCTGTCATATTCACAGCTGGATGAGCAGCAATTTTCCAGAGGTGAACAYAGCAAACTGAAGCCACTAGTTCCAGGCAGATACATATGTTGACTTTTCAACCCAAATCTAAAATCTGAAGTACATACATTTTCCTTTTCCAAGGCAGCCATGCTCCAGTGCTGCCTCCAAAATGCAGKATGATGGTTATCTTTCACACAGCCCTGCTCATCAGACTTGCCTGCCAATATTTTATTAGAAGGTGATGCCTCAGTAGTGCTGGGTTTGCTGCTTGTTTTCCTGGCCTGACACTGCATTAACTGCTGCCCTTGAGATGGCAAGAAGAAATGCACGGCAGGAAAGAAGAGTTGGGGCAGAAGTGATTCAGTAAGGTCTGGCTCACATTCACTTAAACATGACTCAACCTTTGTCTCCATGCCCAGTCAAGAGAATGTGTATTATGATTTATCTCACCCTAAAGCTGATGGCTAAGCAATAGCATACATCATCCTCTAAATTGCTCCTTTCTGCTAATTGACTKAAAAAGGAAACAAAGTAAGATAAAATGGTTCCTCTCTCTGGGAGGAAGAGCTTCAAGTGTTCAGACTGATCCCACTCTACYTGTATCATTTAAACAATGTTCAAGGCTTTCTTCATACTCAGACATGATCTATCTGTGGGTGGAATCAATTATGCTTAAAAGATACCCACTGGGAACATAACCAACCACTGGAAGCTGGTCAAACACTTGGTATCTGACAAAGATGACACCCAACCCTCCAGCACTTCTTCCCCTTCTCTGTGTGAGTGGAGGAATATAAAATACTGGTGGAGATATAGGTCTGTATAAGAGTGTGGTACGAGGATRTATTAATATTATCTGCAGCAGATTGCCCCCAGCAGCTGCTCTGATCTGCATGGGAGGCACTCATGATGCACAGGATCCTCCTGTTCAGTGAACAACCTTTCCAGCACACATTCATATTCAAGTCTGATCCCTGCTATGTGTCCCAAGGGCATATCAGCACCAGTGCTCAGAAGGAATACATTTTCTAAYGTATTAGAAATGTTTGATCAAGTGTTAGGTCAAGCTCTTCACATGCCTGTCACCATGTCCCTTCAAGTCCTTTAATCACAACAGGGTTAGGGTTTTTTCCTGTTATCTCCCAAGAATAAGTAAGTTTGCTTTTTTTAGCCTTGGGCCTATTTGGTGGAAATCAAAATAGACTGAAATACAAGTGGCATGTGAGACCCATCATTTATTTCTAGAATGTTTTCACTATCTCTACTCAAGTAAGGGCTTAAGCTCACCATGACTTGTGCTGTCAGCCAGTTCCATCCACACAACACTCAAAACTGCTTTTCTTCTGCTTAAATACAGTCAGAAAGCACTGTCACACCCCATCTCCCCAGCTGTTTTCTCTTTGCCGACAAGCAGCATCTTACTCTAGGATGAAAAGCTGGAGGATTTCTTCAGAAGCTCAGATTTTTTTTTTCTGCCTTAAAATAACTAKACTCATAAATAAAGCAGAACTGTGCCCTCAGAATCAGATAGTGCTGCTCAGTATGTGATCACAGGAAACAGATGAAAGCCCCTGTGGCCTTGGTGACTCTCTCTGTTATGAAGCTGAAGTGTTTATGTGCAAATAAGGATAAGGAGGCACCAAGTTCTTCTGTCAGTGATTTTTCTTCCAAGTTTAAGTGATTCATGTGACCTATTATGGCTCTTATGTATGACAAAGTGAAGCATGTCTTGATCAATGGTGTGATTCTTTTCAAGATAAGGATGACATCTAGGATGGGTCAGATGAGCCACTCCCTAAATTTTTATATTTCTTTCCCTTTAACTAGAAGAATGGCACTTAAAGTTGGATGATATCAATCCTGGCAAAGAGGTAGACCCCAACACAGAACAAATAAAGTAGAGTTTGGAGTCATGCAGCAGTTCAGGTGCTGAATAAGGAATAAAACGCAGGTTCTGCTTTGTCTGTTGTGATATTTCTGTCCTGTTGAACCCCAGAGCTCCTGAACAAATCCAGGTATTCAGTCTGATATCCATGTTGAAAGGCCAGTGGCAGAACAGACACTGAAACTGCCCTTATGCACCACAGAGAAGCAATAAAGGGAGCAAACTTGTTTTTTCACATTTCAGTTTTGTAATTCACCATAAAAGAGAAAAGCTCCCAATGGTGTCCATGGCATCCAGAGTTCATAAGAGCACTTGCTGTAAGACCTGCTGGAGCAGTGTCATCTTCTCTGACAATCTATAGCAACTTAAAAAAGAGAAAAAAGYCCTATAAAACTGTCTAGGAGAAACAATCAAATCCTAATGAAATTACAAGAGCCTGCAAATAAGACTGCCACAACATGTTGTCCCAGTCCTACCTGCTCTTAGCAAGAGTTGCATTGCAGTGGCCAAGCTTCTCAATGATTTTTTTCCAAATAAAGGTGTTGGCAGGTGGAATATGTGCTGATCTACAGCCAATTAAATATTTGTCATATGACAGCCCAGGGAAATACAGTGGGAATTCCAGTCTGTGTTTCACTTGTGTTTCAGAGATCTCTGCATTCCTTTATCCTCCATTGAGAGGCCAAGGCTACATCAAAGGCTGTCAGTGCTGAGAGCTGGACAGCAGGATAAATAATATACTGATACTAGACAAACACGTTCAGAAATTGTGGTTKTCATTAGTTATCTTCAGAGGTTTCTGTTCATTTGAGTTCTTGGCAATAGTGTGACACCATTGCCAAACTGCATTCAAAACCACCAGGAGGACAACTCAGTGATAGGAACTGTCTTTACTCAATCTTAGGAAGAGGGAGAGRTAAATATTTGTGATACATCATTGTTAGTGTTGTGCTTGCAGTGTGGACTTTTTCTTTTGTTTTCCAAAAAAAAGTAAAAATTTTCAGAAGAATAATGTGTGCCCTCAGTTGCCATCTTTCACCTGCATACTGTCCTCTTGCTCTGGATTTTGCCAGCATGGCACCACCATGTCTTTGATAATTTTGTCCCTGATAATTTTGCATCTCATCTAAGAATATTCACAGTTGAAGAACAAAAAAGAAGTTGAGCCTGCATCAGTCTGCTTTCACCTCAGCTGTATCTGGATCCACTTTTTTAGTAGGGTTTAACTGCACAAATTAAAAGCCACCACCTGTGATGATAACTCTCTGCATTCATGATTTAGAAATGGTTTTCTCTCCTGTGAAAACTACTCCAGCCCAGTAATCCTCAAAAAGGCACCTGTAAATTCATTACAAGCATAAATGCATACAAAATAGAGGGTACAATGCATACAAAATAGGCAATAGACTTCTGAGACTATCACATTATCTCAGGGCAGAATGAGCTATATTTGATATCAGTTAGTTCTTCACTCTAAAGCTTCTTCCTAATACTACCAACCCCAGCCAAAAAAAAAAAAAAAACATAGATAGAATATATAAAGACAAAGTGGAGTACCTTTCTGGGTTGTGCTGGCATATGCTGAAGACCTCCCAGAGCTGTACCTATGAAGTGTGAAATAACAGCAAGATGCAACATTAGGTTTTGTGTTCAGAGCCTGCTCTGTCAGGTTTGTTTTTCAGAGCTGTGTGGTGCCATATGGCACAAACACTACCCCAAAGACTGGCTTGCAGTTGGAGGGGATTTTCCTTCTGTGATTTTGATAAGATCCCCTSCTCTCCTGCCTTGCAGCCACCTGCAGGTCCAGTCTGTCTGGCAGGGCTTGGCAAATCAGTGGTGAATTAGTGAATTAAGGATCAGCAGTCCCACTCCAAGCACTGGCTGTTGATGAACTGAAATGTGTGCAAGGGGAAATGATGGTCCAAATTTCGAGGGTAGSTCCCATTCTTCAGTTTGTTCTCTGCCCTGTAGGTGAAGGTTGGCTGTGAATGGATAATTCAGGAGCACGGGTTTCAGCTCTGTATGCTGGCAAATTCCCTGAGTGGGTCCTCTAAAGTGGTGATTGCAATGACCTCAGTGAAACAGGAATTATCTTTTTAATATATTCAGGGATTTCAGTTACCTGCAATGGTTCATTGGAGCAGATGGTGAGATGAAAAGCAGCCCTTCCCTTCACACTGAGCAATGCATTATCTCTGATTCAGACCTGCACAGTGGAAGCCCCACTTTAAACAGAGACTAAACTGAACTGAGATTCAATATCCTTACCCCCACAACAAAAGTCCTGTGTAGTAGAGCTAAACTCCAATAGACAACTTTGGTAAAAATGAGGAAGCTTGTTAAAAAGCTAAATCAACCAGCTGAGAGAATTAAAACCTTTTAGGCAGTATGAAGACTATTGAACAGTGAAACTGGAAGCACAGTGAATATCACTCATTAAGGCAATCTTGAGGAAGGATAACAGGAAAGCAGCATGATGACACAGCAAAGAAAAAGAGATTATTAGAATTAAGAAGGCATCATTCCACAGACTGAAACTGTACCCAAAACAAATAATAGCAATAAAAATACTAGTGAAGTATCATAAATTCTTCATAGGAAGCACAAAATAAAATCAGGCTCATGGAAAAAACTATTTGCCAAGCAATTGACTGAAAGATTAAAACAAATAGTAATTTCTTCTTCCAATGCACCAGCAGCAAAATGCCTGCCTACAGAGCCTGTAGGGACAACTGATAATCCCAGTGGACAAGGATCACTCAGGAAAGACAAGGCCATTGCCAGGCAGCTAATAAATTCTTTGTACAGGTGGTAGCTGTAAAGAAACTGAGAAGAGTCTTGTATAGCCTGTAGGTCTGTCTGAGACTGAATAATCACAGAGGAGGTGCTGGGACAAAGGCTAAAAGTGAACACCAGCCACAGACCAGGGCCATCCACTCCTCCTAAGGGAGCCCAGCAACGAAATAGCCAAAATACCAATGGCAGCATTGAAACTTTGCCTAARGCTCTCTTGGGATGTAGCAGGTGGAAAATGAAAGGACCACAGGGGGACCTCAGGTAGCAGCAGCCTGAGAACCTGGTAGTTCCACCAGTCAAGTTAGTAAAGGTACAAGAAAAACAAATAAGGCTTATATTTTGTGCTTTGTTTCAGATTTGCCTCCTGTTATAGTTAAGCATTAGTTGAGTTGCAGTGGCTGCTGTCCATGTGGCAGGGAAGAGCTGGAAAACACAACACACCTGGCTGAGCCCCTCAAACTCAGTGCTCTCAATACAGGCCTCACACAGCTTTTTCAGAGCCAGTCTCCCCACCTCAGGGGTTTGCAGGACCTGAGCACTGAGGCTTGGTAAGCCTCAGGATGCACTGCTAGGATGAACAGACTTTTTATCCCAATTGGTATGGACACTCTTGTGCTGTTAACACTCTTGTGACATCTTGCACTGGCTGCTGAAAAGGTCCAAGCCTTCATGTTGGTGCTTCTTTCATGAGAGCAAAACTGCTGTTTCTTCAAATTAATACTGGATATAAGTATTTCTGCTGGTAGCACATCAAAGAATTAATCTGAATTGTCAAAAAACCTCGAGGGAAGCCAAAGTTTTAGGAAGCACTTAGTGCTGGTCTGATTCTCCTTTTAAAACCAGTCAAGTTCCACTGCAGCTTTTTAGTTCTCAGCTGGGTATTAGGGAGTTTATTTGTGCTAAGACCTTCAGTAGGGCTCTAGGGCRCATCTTCTTGATGATAGAAATATAAACAAATGACCTCTCCACTCACCCCTGGTTATGCAGCACAGCTCTGAAGTAGTTTACTGTTTGGGGATGTTTGAAATCCAGCCCTGGCCAGATCATTTCTGGAGATATTGATTTATCAAATCACAAGATGTGGGGTCACGATCTGAAAGCACAGACACAAAGGGCTTTTGTCTGGCTGCTGAAAAGACCAAATACCTCCTTGTGGTCATCCTCTGAGGGCTGTGTCTCCTGCAGCCTGCTGCCTGTTCCTCCCCCCAGCAGTGACAAAATGCAAAGCCACAGCAAGCAAGGCATTGATAGCAGCCATGGACTAGCCAAGTGAGGAATAAAGACTGCTGTGCAGGGTTACAAACCTACCTACAAAGCAGCAAACTCTGCTTTCTGSAAGAAAAATGAATCCTTGCAGCCCYGTTTGTTCCCCTCTCTTAGAAGCCAATGTGCTGCCTGTTGGAAATGTATWACTCAATGCTGAGAGGCAGAATTCTCTACAGCACTGGTCTCTGCAGCTTTACTTTTCCCCTTAAAATTCATGTTTGCCTCAGATCACCATTTCCAACAAAAATGTGCTACAAAAAATAATCAAAGGCAGAATCCCCTCCTTGTTTTGACTTTCCACATGCCAGCACAGAAGCACCTGGAGCTTCTGATAGTGACACCACAGCTCTTGATATAATCAATTGRTGCCACCAGAAACAGAATGTCCAAGCTTGCACACCAGGTACACCAAAACAGACTCCTGCTTCAGAGATTTACTGCTTGTTTCACACAGAAAGGCTCCTTTAACTCTCTCTCTCGAGTCTCTCAGCCACATGGGTTTTGCAGCCTGACAGTGAAATGAATTCTAATGGAACAGCCAAAAACTGCTGTTAGCAGTGAATTCTGCATGGCGAGCGCTGACGATGGGCAGCAGCACCACTGCTGGGGTGATGGACAGACAGATCACCCTGATCTGAATGTAGCAGGAAAACATGGCTTGTTCACTTGTAATTCAGGACTGATACAGCCCATCCTCCTCTGGAGCACGGGGGCTGCACAGCACACCAGCCCTCTGTCGTCATTGGGATTCGAGGTGCATCTGCCTTTGAGAGAAATCCTTGGGAAAAGCACTTTTCATGTCATTTCTGCAGTTTCGCCCAGAATGAAAAATCACTTCCCTGGGTTTTTCTGTGAAAGAAAAATGGGGTTTTTTGTGCGGATCAGCAAGTAGAAGAGTTGCTTTTTCTTCCTGCTTACTGTTCAAATTGGTTTTATTTTTTCTTAAACCCAGTTCTCCCTGGCCAGTCTCCATCTAGGCAGAGAAATACAAACACCAACACGTGTCTAAGGTATAAAAAGAGGAAACAAAATTCTGATCCCACTTTTGCCACAGTAAATATAAATCAAATCTCCTGATTTCAGAAGTGTAACTGCCCTTGTCACACAGCTGCCTCCTGCTGATACAAGAAATGGAGATGCAGGAGATAGCAGGGCAGATCTGCAATTGAGAATTTCTGCTGCTTCCTACAATAAGTGATCCATTGTAGCATCCTACAGGACATTTCTGTTTTCCATTAACTGCTTCTGCCACGAAAACTTATTTCAATTTTGTTCTAAATAACTGTGACTTTCCTGCTTTTAACAGAACAGTTTGTTTCAGCTGAGGATTTGCCATTAAGACAATATAACTGCACCATAAATTCAAAGGCTCCAAACTTTCACATGGATGGAYATTGGGAATCATTCATGGTTTGATCATTTGGAAGAACTGACTGGTGAGAAATGTACAGTTTGGGAAATGGATCTGGATTTCAACCAACCAGCATTCAAGTACAATCTTGTAACACAATGGTTACAAAGATTGGTTACCAAGAACATCTGGMTGTGGTGGCTGGGTTTTCYTTGCCTCTCTGCCAGTAGGCATGGRGATGTCACACATTCTTYCTTTAYAGCAGYRTMATGTGGAAAAYGATATTAYTTTCTTAMAGCAAGATAAGATATGGAGCTGAAAAAATTATAGTATAATTTTTAAAGGTTTTTAGTAATTTATGACAAAACCACACAATAAATATGGTCTTTTTCCTCCTGGTGTTTTGCCCTTCTCACGTGTGTGGCCCTTTGTACAGCCACCCACTTTGAACCCAGAGTCCTTGCCAATTAATCAATATTCAAACCTGAATCCACCCCATGATTCATTTAAACAACTGCCATGCATTAGTGTCAATAAAAAGCTCCAGAAAAGAGGGAGGGAGGGAGGNGAAGGCACTGAGCCCAGCTGCAGAAATCCTACAGTCCAGTTGAAGGCTAATGGACTTGTACAGGGGCATCTTGACCTAAAAGCTCCTATTACTGATGATGATGAAGATGTAGGGATCTCCAACCTGAGTTCCAGTTTTGAGTTTGAATTTGGATTTGATATTTGGCAAAAAAAATAAAATAAAATAAAATAAAATAAAATAAAATAAAATAAAATAAAATAAAATAAAATAAAAAAATAAAATAAAATAAAATAAAATAAAATAAAATAAAATAAAATAAAATAAAATAAAATAAAATAAAATAAAAATAAAGCTGATAATGTGAATATTGCTCACAGCACAGCAAGCAGTACTTACTGGAGCCTCTTGAAGGTTCAGTATTGCCATCCCCAGTGAGGCACACCAAAACATGACAAAATCTGTCCTAGGAGCACCAGTGCAGTTTGTGCCTGTGAGCAAGGACAGATTCCTACATCTGGCTCCAAACTGTCCCTTCCCAGCCTGGATCTGACCTCAGTGTGCAGATGGCAGCTGGTGCCTCACACACACCCTCTCTACAGCAACCAGTGATGCAAATGGATCCAAGTTCAACTCCAAATATTTCTGGTGTCAATGTTATCACTTATATAAGCCCGTGAAGTTTTGTATGGAGGAAATCAGTGACACAACATTTAAATCCACACTCTCCATGTGTAAACTGCAGAAACTGATACCCACCAACCTGTTTCCATTCTCAAGCATTGCTGTGCCAGGTRTGTAGTGAAAATGAATTTGATAAGTGCAAGTACTTGTTTACCTTCAGGGTCCTTTAAGTGTATCTCAGGGAATTGAGAAAATAGTCTAGACTTATAATATATTTTTCCTGCCAGCAAAAATGTATTTACACTGTTTAAATAYAGGAGACATTATTTTTGTGGAGCACCAAGATAGAGTCTTTCAATTATTTTGGCTGTTTTATCACAGACAGAAAGAATGACTTCTCCTTTGAAGTCAGAAGAAAATATCTTTATTTTTCCCTTGCTGTTGTTCTGTTTTGTTTTGCAGTTTGGTTGACTATGTGATTGAAGTTTTGTGTTTTGGTTGTTGTTTTTTTTTTATTTCTTCCAATTTTAAATGTTTTTCTTGTATCAAGTAATCTTTTTTCTTTTTTTTTTTTCCCCCCCCCAGTTAAAACATTTCTATACTGTCTTTCCTGAAGTCTAGAAGCAGAAACCATGTTTAACTCTGAGAGTTCCCTCCTAAATAAAAAACAGGAATATACCAGTGAACCAGTTCTGGTTCACCATTTGCTGGAAAAATTAAGTTTTAATTGGTGAGATCACTTCTCCTACAGGAGTTGTGGAAACCAAAATCCAAATGTTACCTGACTGTGAAAAAAATTTGCTAATACTTTCATGTGTAACCCCAGAGCTCTGATCTCTATATATTTTTGCCAGGTGCCCCAGAGAATCTCTGAACCCACAAAATGTGACTCCAATCAGAGGGTGTTTGTCAATACTCYTGAGCAATAGAGCAATACTGAATTATGGAAAACTTCTTCTAATGCTTGAAAGAGTGGGGTCTTTGCTYCCCTTGTGTGAAACTTCCTTTCCCTGCCTGATGGCACTGACACTGCTTTCTSCCTCTGCTGCTCAAACCATCACCTCCCACGTTTATCAGCCATCAGGGTCAGAGCTGCTCTCTCAGGATCTCAGTCACTGCTGTGCAACATCAGCATTTATGCAACATCACATATTCCAGCTGGTACCCAGTTCCCCACTAGGATTTAGTCTCACACCCACAATGGCWGTTAAGTGAATAATTCCACCAAAATCACTGAGTATTAGATGGCTCATTCCTATCTGGACAGTTGTATACCTTTGAGGACCTGGGTCTTGGCCACTCCAATGCCATTTGGAGTTAAGTATATGTGCCTTGATTAATTTTTTAATGAGGCCAAAATTGAGGTTGTTTTATGATGGGAGTTAAATGCTTTTTGTCACTTTATAAATCACTAGTCCAAAGAAATGTGGTAAGAAGCACATCTCTTCTAAAGGCTGTAAGTTCCCAGGGGCAGAATAATTAAATTTTCCAAAATACTTATCATAATTATGTTTTGTTCAGAGATTAGTTGAGCTCTCCTCTTGGGATCAATTATGAGTCATCCTAAACCCAGAAGCAAAAAAGTTTTTCGGTAAATCCTATTGAAATGAGTGGCAGCTGTTCCAAACAATAAAGTAGATTTTTTTTTTCCCCCCACCACCATATTTTAACATGCTAGTGAAGTTATAAAAACATTGCTCTTGGTCATCCTCCAGCATTTTGCACAAAGCATTTAAAGGTCACTGTGGCTGGCAATTAGAGGGTGGGAGCTGCAGAGGAGCTCTGGAGGAGCCACGAGCCAGGTGCAGGAGTCTGTTTAACAAGAACATGTGGTTTGTGTGAGAGAAATTAATATTGCTCTGCATTTTCTGATGGAAAGAAGCAGCAGATTAGAAGGTTAGAAGGTTAGAACAGAACATCAGAAAAAAATCAAAGGGCCCAATTCTGATTAATTCATCATTTCTGACCTCCAGCAGCTCCTGTGGAAGCAGATTGCTCACGTACTGCTCCTGCACAGAAGGTGTCATGCTATTAACTTCAGCATGAGGAAGGTGGTTTGGGGTCCTGATTGTCCTGATATGTTTCTAGGGACAGSACAGACAGCATAACCCTCTCCCAGTTTACAACAACACCCCCAAAAATCACATGTCAGTGGTACCTGATTCTTTAGCCCTGGGATTCTGACCTCTGCTGTACAGGTGAGAAAACTGCCAACAGCTTGAGTACTGAATACAAACACCTTTTGTTCATGTTTAGAGGTGGTAGAAGTTGTCAAAATCTTATCCAAGCCTGCCACTTGAGAACCAGAGAGTTAAAATATTCATAAGACAATGGTCTCCAGACCCTTTCTGTCCCCCAAAAGAGAACTGGCACAGGCCAGTGGATCCAAGCACATTTCACAACTGAACCCACGTTGCACAATGACACCCCAGGCTTTGCTGTTGTGTTTTTAAGTCTTTGACACTTTTGGAAAAACTTTGTACATATCTTTATGCATTKGATATCTCCAGCATTTAAAAGATAGTCTTGAATGATTCGAGAGGAAAAGGAATAAACAAGGGGTTTCCCAATGTCTTAAAGAAGCTTTGCCTTTGCATTTGCAGGCTGGTAGATCCCTTTCAGTGGGGTAAGGCTTGATTTAGAAATGTCCTACACTGGACTCCTGTCTGGATGACCACAAGGTACTGTTGGTAACACCACAGAAAAGAGAGGCTTCACATCCTGTATCATTACACAWCTATTGCCCATCTTTCATCTTTGACTGGTTTAATGAACTTGATGATCAGGTAAAATTAAAAGGGATGGGTATTTTAGGGAGAAGGGTATTTTCCATATGGAATAGTCTGCCTGTGACAAGAAAATGCAGAGTCTATTGTCAAGAATTATCTGTTATTAAAAGAAAAAATTTAGTTTTAATTCATTGTGACAAATCTCCTTTCTGCACCAGTTAAACACTGACTGAAAAGAGAAAGATTTCAGTGGGGAATTTCTTTCATGAGGCTTTGCACTAGAAAAGGATTTATTTATCAGCACTGACTGTGAGTATCATCAGCCAATCAGTACTGAAAGGTAAATCAATTGCATGAGCCAAACAGATCAATAAAAATGGAGCCATTAATTTTGCTCAAGACACTTTACAGGATGTCATTTGCCTAACAAGAAGGAAACACAATTACATCAATAACCTCTTAGGGTTAGAAAGGTCTGCTATAAGAAATAATTGGAAGTGATTATAAAGATCAGATTTCCACATTTACAAAGATTAAAGCATTGCAAAGTGTTATCTCTCCTTTGAAAAGCTATTTCTTCAACTGAAGAGTTCTGTAAGCAGGAAGAAGAAAAAGAAAATAGCATTTGCATAACCCAAAATTCAAGCCAGACAGCTMAGGAGACAGTGTTTAGAATATATATGATGCATTAATCTTACCAAGAAGAGAGAAGTACCCTTTGAGTTTATTGAATTAAGCCTGTTATCAAAGTGATTTCTATCCCCATGGAACACAGGTCACCAAGGTACAAACACCTTTCTGCAGATGKCCCTGCCCAGCCTGGGGAATCCTTATGTCAGAGGGTTTCCTCACAGGAAAAGCCTTCTGCTGAAAAAATCAGCAGCAGAATCAAGGCCTGTGTGGAGAAGGATGCTATTACCACAGCATGCTGCAGGCTTGTCTCTGAAGGACAAAAATGACCCCCAGACTCCTCAGAASCACACAGCTCCAGCAGCTGATTGACAGGCTATCTGCATGAATTTATTCAGCCTAGGTTTTCAAGCAGAGGTGCATGCTGAACTGGCAGCCCTGTACCAGCAGCACCTGGTTATTTTGCTTCCTATGGATTGCACAAGCACAAAAGCATTTGATCATTTGATCAATTCATAAAGCCTGCACTGGGTCTGCAGGTGATCATCCAGCCAGATCCCACTGGATGTGAAAATGCAGCATAAGATATTGATCAAGGGTGAATCAAACTGCAGGCACATTCCATGAGTCCCAGAAATCATGGAATAGAATCCTAAAGCAAGCTGGATTGGAAGAGACCTTAAAGATCATCTAGGGGACATCTTCTACTATCCCAGGCTGCTCCATCCAGCGTGGGCTTGGACACTTTCAGAGATGGGACATCCAAAACTTCTCAGGACAACTTGTTCCAATGCCTCACAGCAAAGAATTTCTTCCTAATATCCAATCTAAACCTACTCTCCAATCTAAAGCCATTCCTCACTGTTTTATCTCCAGCTGTCCTTGCAAAATGTCATTCTCCAGTATCCTGTAGGCACCTTCAGGTACTCCCTCACTTACTTGGGACTAAGCTGGAATAGACCATCCCTCACCTCTTAACCCTTTTCTCAGCCAGCCCCATGCCCTCAGAAATTTTTAGGCTTCCTCTCTCCAAGCAAGGGCTAAAAGATTCTGGAAAGGCCTGGAAAAAAGTGAAATTCAATAGAAGTGTCTGTACAACTGAAGGGATGGAAAGCTTGAGAGYGTGACTAAAAACCAATTAAACACAGGACTAATGATCAGGCTGCCTGTTGTCCATCAGAGAACTAATGCCAAATGCTACTGAGTGCAGAACTGCCCTGGAAATTAAATACTAGATAAAAAATATCTATCCTGAAATTAGTCTAAAACACCTAAGATATTCTAGCTGAAAGGTTTTCCCTGAACCAACTTTCTCTTAGAGCACTCTGATACCACCTTAGCACATGTGGAGGATCCTTTTACTGAGGCCTTGCCCCTGATTTTGCTTATGTTGATATTATACTCTGTTATTTTGGTGGGATTGCTTCTGCTCACTCAGTTTGAGTGTAGAGCAACAGATATTCCTAAATCTGGCACTTTGGCTGTGCTGGTAACCAGAGTGGAACAGAAAAGAGACACAACCAGGATAATAAAGAGAAATTAGGAGCCTCTCCTGTGCACTGGAGTGCTCCCACCAAGCTAAAAAGGACTGATGTGTCTGGTGTACATCAGTGACTTAGTTAAGAAGTGGCTGCACAAACAAACAGGCAAACAGAGAAGCTGTCAGGAGGCTGTCAGCACCAGTGTGTACAGCTGACAGTGACAAAGCCAAAGATAACACACAGCAAAGAAAAAACCCATTAAAGAAGCTCAAGAAGATAAGAAGGGAAATTAGACAGGCACCAAAGAGCATCCCATTAGAGTGAGATTTGGTGCTAACTACTGCTGCTTACAGCCATCATATGGCCGTAATGAACAATTTGTCTTTGCCAAAGCCTGATGTCCCTACTGCAAGCCACCATGTTTGATGTCCTTTTAATGATCCATGTGTTTCATTTGTAACAGCCCAATTAACAATCAGGCTCCAATAGCTCTAATTATCATCTACTGTTAATATTGTTTCTGTATGTAGGGAGTTTGTTAAACCACATTTTGSACAACTGAGGTTTTCTAACTCAAAGTCCTGCTCAGCCTGTTAAATTTCTGGAGGGGAATAAACTGGTAAGGACAAGAAAAATATAGCTACAGAAGAAATGTCACTGAACTGCTGAATTTCTCCTTCCAGGCCCAATTCTTAGCTGCAAAGAGTGCATTATGTGCACAAACCATATGACACAGGGGYTGCCAGAGCCCATGGGCTGATGAACAGTCTGGAATCAACACTCTTTGTTGATTTRCTTGMTGGGAGAGGAGCACACRCTGCTGGKTCACTGSTGCTGAGCCTCTCTTCTTCCATYCTAGAAGTCAACATGCTGCAAACAACCAAAATCAAGGGGAAATTGCTGTCCCAGACAGCTTGCTGGCCCAAGTGTGCACAGCTGGGAAGGGACCAGATTAAGAGGGTGGGTGTTGCTGGTGAACCCAGTTAATGTTACTTGGCCTAACACAGCCCTCCACGAACAAGGCATGGAAATGGCCAGGTATGCAAAGAGGATTTCAGTATCCCCCCATAAGTGGTAGAGAAAAACTCTGATTTATTTGAGGGGCAAGCCGGAAAGTCTGGCCATTTACATTCTGTCTGCTGAAACTGCATCATATGAGGCAAACACAACACAAGTGAACAGAAAAGAAAAACCAAAACAAACACTACACAACCCCTCCACAAATTCCAGCAGCTCTTGAACCCATTACATATTTGCAGTCCCTTTTAAGGTTCACTGATGCAAAGAACAAAATTATAACCAGATGATGATGTGGACTGACTGCCTATCCACTAACAATGCCCTGTGGGGGTCCTTAGAGGTCCACAATAAATACTAAATAAACAACTTTAGAGCATCATTTCTATCACCTCATTATCTCCTTTGAATCTAATCCAGTTTGGGACAGCAGACTCTCAACTGTACCTTTCAATCTTTGTGTATATGATGAACATTGGTGTTTCTTAGAAACTATACATGCAATTGGTGTGTTATAGAATATACCATAGCTAATTRAACTCCATTTTTAGCTTTTTATACCCTGGGTGGTGTAAAAATAAATTAGGACTTTCGTAAGATTGGACTGAAAATGCTGAAAGAAAACATCAGTCCAACACCAGTTTTCTTTTCATTCTCCTTGTTAATTTTTATTCCTTGATTTTCTGCATAAATTGGCAATATCTTTCTATGCTGTGTAGCTAGCAATCCAACAGAACAACTTTCTATTTCTTTCTATTTATAGAGAACAAATACCTGCTCCTTTTTTTACAGGCTATTTTTATTTTTGCATTAAAAAGACAGAAAAAAAGCATTTAGAAAATCTTTGATATTCAACAAGATTGAGACTAGGTTAACTCAGAAAAAATCTGTACATGAGAAGAAACACAAAATAGAAAATATCTCACAGCTTTCCCTGTTGACAACATTTATATATTTCAGTGCAATGTATGAAAAAAATTGTGATTGCCTGATATTTTTATATATGTAATCAAAGCTAGAAGATCTGAATCCTCAGAAATCCAGTGTAAATTTTGTGTGGGACTATTGACCAGTGAATATTAAAAAACACTCAGGGGCAAGCAAAACAAGGCTGCCCAAAACAACCAAGTTCCTCCTTGATAGATAGCTGATAGATGCCCTTTGAAAAGCATCTGGGCTGAAATCATGTTGAATTTCCCATGATAGCAAGGGGCAAAGTGAATTTTACTGAGACGAGCAGATTTTGGTCTTAATGGCAGAAATAATCTAGCAGAAAAGGCAGARGAAGAAAGGAGGATGTAGAAAGGGACTGATTAACAGCTGCACTTAGGCAAGATCAAACAATCTAATAAAATTAAGTATCTCTGCAAGACCAAAATAAGATCCAGAAAACCAGGCCCTATTTGAGTCAAGTCATAAAGATGTTGTAGCTAATAAAAGTTTATGTGGAAACCTAATCCTCTAAAATGATAAAAACTAATTTAACTCAGAATAGTTATAAGGTTACCAAATTACCCTCTTTTTTTTAACTTTCTTTTAATGTCTGTCACATTTCATAGATCCCATGACAGATCTCAGTGTAGGGCTTGAGTTTCCACCTTGTGAAATAAGACACATAAATGGTTATTTTTTTTTCTCTTCTGATATTTCTGAGAGCCTTTACTGCTATTCCCAGACTTTTACCTGCACCAGCATGTCAGGAAGATATTTCCTGCCCAAAAGATTTAATCATATTATTGATTGGCTTATTTTGTATTTGGTGCATGGGCAGGTAGCAAGTGCTTTTCTGCAGTGTCTTCACGACCCCCATCTCTATACATCTGTAATGTGAGCACTTATATCTGACCTATACAATCAATGGAAAGAAACAGGCACTTCTGGGGGCTTCTCTTGACTCAGATGTCTGCTTTCAGGAGGTGAGTCATGCCTTTGCAGTGTCTGCTTGTCTCCACTGACATTAAGGCAGACTGAGGTCTTTAGGTCAAATGTAAATTTGATCAGACAACCTGCCCACCCCTGCTAAGTGCATCAGAATGGGAATGTCAAAAAAAATTACYATTGCCCTAAATTACATCTCCTTCCTTTTTCTCCTCATTTCCTGTCTGAACCAGCTCCCCTGGGATGTCATGTTGTTACAGGAGACACTTTAATTAGTAATTTGGTTCTCTGCAGTAGAAACTTCATGGTATTCTCTAAAGAGCAATGCTCATCCACAGGTTTGGTGTTAGCCATGTCACCATCCAAGTTATTCTGGCTGTTTGTGGGGCAAGCAGAACATGCTACAGAGAATCATAGAATCATTTAGGTTGGAAAAGACRTCTAAGATCAACAAGYCCAGAGCACAGACACRTCCCAAAGCTCAGGATGCCCAAAAGGCACACAGTTTGTGTCACACAAACACGTCCTGGACCTCCAGACAATGTGTTTTCCAGCTTCCTCTCACTGCTTTCTGTTCTTCTGCCTCTTTGGACCAAGTGGTAAAGAGTCATGAGGTTGGAGAAGGATGGCAAAGAGGGAATTTGTGGGATGGAGCCRCATCCTCAAACGTGTTTTCTGGCAGAGCCTGTGCAAACATGGGAACCCTCAGGGGGAAAGGTTTCTGGGTTTGTGCCATGGACACTCCCTTCCTCTGGCAGGAGAAAATAGAGACACAAGCCACAGTGTTGCCCATTCTGCACCTGCCTTCCTGCCACCTAACACAATKCAGCCTCTGTTTTGAGTTTCTAGGTTAAAGTGAATCCAAATATGATTTATAGACCAATAATATAATATGAAAAGCATTCTCATTTCCTACAGTATGCACAGTAATTGATGTTGATGCCTTTTGACTGGAAGATAAAGGGGGAAATTTAGTAAGCCTAGCCCCAAATCCTTAGGTTATTTCTACTCTCTGCAGAGGGTTTTGGATTCAAGTGTCTGTGAGCCCTTCAGAGAGCTCAAAGTTGTCAGCACTGTGTTATTATTAAAATGTATTTTTTTTATTTTAAAATTTAGTGGCTGATTTATGATAGTTTTCCTTTGCTTATAGAGAGTATAATAGCAGGTGATTTCTCTACTGGCAGTGACAAACTGTGGAAGATTTGAGTGCAGTCCCTCCCTGAATTTGATGCAAAGCAGAATTTTCTCCCAGCAGCCTGCAGCCCACAGCCATACCCCATGAAATGCTCTCCCAGCCATTGTATCCTGCCACCTGATATATGCACACATCAAATGTATGCTAATTCCACCACAATAAATAATTGTGGCTGAAATAGCTTGTCCACTGCGAATTTTTGCTGATTTATAGTCTATCCTTGTCTATACTATACATTTAAAGTGATCCATCTACTGCTGTAGGGCTCCATTTGGATGGACTCCTTATGGCAATCAACCACAATTTGCAGGATGATATCCTTTCCTGCTTTCCAACAGAGGTAATTCCCACTGGTGGAAGKTTTGGCTGTCACAATGAAGATTTGTCATGGTGCAGTCAGTGRAAGAGGGGAGATGTGAGGTGTGGGCAGAACTGTAGCACACACAGTCCCTTTTGGAGTCTAACTTAGTTGCTCGTGAATGGATTGCCATTAAAATATATGYAAATGAGCTGGAGTTGTCAAGAAAGAAATATATTGCAAAATCCCCTGTTCTGCTGGAAAATTTACTAGAACACCAGAGGGGAGGGCTGAGGCTGGCTGTAAAACATAAAAGTGCTTCTGAAACTCAGGAAGGTGCTGAACTGCTGACTAAGAGAAGATGAGGGCTACACACTGCAGGACAACTCTGTGCACAACTTATGTTGGTCTTTTAAACATTTCCTTAATATCAGCACCTACTGAATATCAGCCACAGGATGRACTGCTAGAGAACCTCTTGGTTTGTCCTGTGTGGCCATCCATGTACACAGCAGCAAAAGGAGAATTAACAGATTCAGGTCAGGTRCTTGAAGATGACTGAGAGYCCTTTCCTGCAATATAAAACTTCAATAAAGTCCCAGTCTTGTCCTTATCASAGCATCTTCCTCTGGTAAAAAATTCAAATMATTAAAAATTCAGACTTTAGGGCCYATTTCACAYGCTTCAAGATTAAAAATATGGGAATATTTTCCATATTATTYGCACAGYCTCAGAGGAATGATTCCTTGCTGATGGATTTGGGTTGGGTACACTCTGCCTTCAGAGAACCAGCCTTTAGTGACAGCGACCAAAATATCTGTGAAAAATACTCAGATTTAAAAAAAAACCCTCCAAAATATATTCATTGCAGTCACAGGGTAAGAAAAAGTAGGAAATTAACATCAAAAAAACCAAATACATAATGATAATAAAAAATCCTGATTATAAAAAACGTGTTCTAGGAGAATGTGTTTATCAGATCTAGAATAGAGTTTTTCAGAGCAGCAGAAGGAAAACCATCCACCATGAAACTGAATCTCAGTTTCCCTTCTTTGGAAAGGGTATTAATGAAAACTCCTATATCTTCTTTTCCTTTCACTCACAAATCTCCTTTTTCTTTCTATCAGCTTTACCTAAGTTGCTTTTTAAAATGACTTGATTAAATTTAGACTGGATTCCCTCACACATYATGTTACCATCTTCAGATAGATATTCTGTTATGCCTGAGTATTTACATGGAAAAGAGATGCATATAGAGAGGCAGATCTAGAGATAAATRCATAGATTTTAAAGATTACCTCTTCACACTTCTTATATCCTGCTTATTTCTGTCTGGTATGAACAGGCTCACACATTTAGATCATGAATCAGAGCCGATTAAACTCAATGGAAAGCTCACACTGACTTCAACAGATATTAGCTCATGCTACAGAGAGGGTAATAGACCTTTCAGTAGAGAAAATGAAAGTGTAATAATGCACTGGCTTAGTGTATAATCATGTCTTTATCTAAGAGCAAGCCTCAGTGTCTGTAATAATCCACTGATTCCTTACAGCTGAAAGGTTTACTCTTTTGGCTCACATCTTACTCTTTTGGCAGCAAAGATCAAGGATTCACTTTCCACCGACAGCCACAAAGTCATGGATTCACTTCCTGCAGTGTCTGAAGGGAGGCATCAGTGTGTGGAGACAGCCAATGTGAACTCTGGCTTTTGGAGGGATTTTTCAAGAAGGAGTAATACCTAATAGAAAAAAATGTTGTTTCTGAATTCTTCAATCATGAATTCTTCCTCTAATCCTGTGCTTCAGAGACTATGAGTCCAGTTTTCTGTTGATAACACATATAACTGGCACATAACTCTKAGTTTGCTGACAGACAAAGCTTTTTGGGTCCTGGCATCTGTGATATCAAAAGATCTGTATCTCTGATTACTGCAGAAGCCATATCTCTACTACTAAACTGAAAGATGCCAGGCAATATCCTCAGACTGAAATGCTGTTCATCCTGGTACACTGACAGAGGGCTTCCAAGGGCTGATTTGACCAATATCTCCCAGAATCTCATGAGATTCCTGGGCAGATTTGACCATTGCATTGACTTTGGAACATAAGAGAGCTTGGCAATATGCACATGGACTGGTTTGTGTCACATGAACTTTGTGCCAGTGCCAAGCAGTTGGAGGAGGCAAAGGATCTGAATCTGTCTCCCAGTACATCTTCATCCAATCCAGAGGGAAACTCCTGCTATAAAAGTCAGTTCCAAGCAACATTGCTGCATTTTGAAAAGTGGCCAGGTGTGAAGAATATTCTTCACTAGAGTGAAGAATATTGCAAGTGCTGGCCTATATTTCCTGCATTATAAACATCAGTCTGAAGAGGTTTTGGTGAAAAGATTGGCTGCAATGATAATAAAAAAAAMCCCAAAAAACAAAAAACAAGCSAAMAGAACAGRTAATAAAGATTTATATAAGAACATTTCCTCCAAATGGACATATTTTCAACTGACACGTATCTTTTATCTGMAGTGTAGGATGTGAGAAGGAAAACCAATATGCTGCTGCTTCAGCTCTTGATAGCATCTTATCAKCATTGTACAATGACTCCTGTAGAGCTTTTCCAGCTCATACCTGGGTGAAAAATTATTGACTGCAAGGAGGAACTATTCAGAAAGAAGATAGCAAAGAAAAAAGTATACACACCCTACATCTCTGAAAACACCCTCACTTGTATTTTCTGTCACTGGAAGAGACAGAAATAACAATACCAAAGGACATAAAATTAATCTCAGAACTCCAATAGAAACAATATGGAGAAGGCTGACTCCAGCTAATCAGCTTTGGCAGTCTTTCATCTACTGCTACATATCATGAGTATTACATGAAATATAAATGGTGTTTGAGGCAAGAAGTTCTCTCTAATGACAGATTCTGGCTGGTACAGGTATCCAGGATCAGTGGGAACATCTTCCCAACCCAACATCACCCCCACCTTGCCTTTTACTAAGCATCTCTGGTAACATTTTCCATTCCTTTCAGATTCCTGCACTCAAGCWTTCATTTTTAAGTGAGCAGAGATAATATGCAGATGCTACTTTGATTCAGCAATAACCTCATTTTCAAGATGTCTTCCACCAAGGTTGTCAAGAGCCATGATTTCCAATCCCATCTTCTGTATTCTCTCCACCCTATCCCACTGTCCATCTGCAAAAACATCTTTTCATGTACATTCAGGCCTATAATGGCAGAAAAAAGCTTYCCTTCAATATCCACTTACTCTGGTGTGTAACTAGCATGAAATAGGTTGTAAAATGGGGATAGTGTTCAGCYACAGCCATCACAAGGCCAGAGCTTCTCCACTTTAGTTCTCAAGTTCTCATATTAGCCCTTTATAAAATGTATACAAAATACCTGACATCCCCCAGACAGGACTCTGAAAAAAAATGCTTAAGTGTCTATTTTAATATGTTTAAACTTTATCCATAAAGAAAGGACATAGAATTTTAAGTTAATAATTATTTCAATCCGGTTTTCCAGAGACATCCTCTCCTCCTTTTCCTGACCTAGGAAGTACATCACATCATAATAACTCCTAATCATACTATTACTATTGTAACTATGGCATAACAGTGTAGATAATCATGGTATTGTAGCACAAATTATGCCAAAAAAAGTCAGATTCAGTTATCACTATATTGATGTAGCTGTTCCACACCTTGACAACAGCATCACTGACTCATGCAGTGAATTCAGCTTTACACCATTTTGCTTTTTACAGTGACACATTATACAAAATCTTCCTGCCTTATCTCACAAAGTSTCTGTGGGTGGGATTTCATCTCATTTTAAACATCCACAGAAAGATGTCAGCTGCCAAACAAATACCTGAGTGTCTCTTTTGGGTCATCAGGAAGATTGAGATGATTCAAGTATATGATTAATTTAAATAATTTTAAGATGAGTGGAATAGCACCCCATGAGTCCCACATTTTGACTCTGGTGCCTGTAAAGGAAGCCAAGGAAGATGAATTCAGCTGGAGTCATCTATGCAAGTAACTCCTGTGCAAAAAATCTTGCTGCTTGAGTTTTCTCAAAAGGTTATTGACTACATTCAGGAGATCAGACAAAACTTAAAACACGATTTAAAAGACYGAAAATGTCCAGCAGGCTTAACAAACAATGCCTTCCTCACAACTCCTAAACTACGATTTCCTTGTACTTAAACCTTTAAATATTTAATTTTTTCAGTACAGCTAAAAACAMATGTGATTCTCCCCTAAGAAAAGAGTTTATTAAATGGCAAACCTCAGTGGGTTCATTTTTTGATGAGAAATGACAGAAGACCTGATTTTAAAAGAGCCCTTTGTTTTTATAAGATTTGTGATAACTGCAAAAAACACCTTCTTTGCAGTGATGAGGCTTTGTTGGAACCACTCTTTAGGGACAGAAATAACTAACCAAGACAAATCAGGAAATGCAAAGGAGAAGAGTGAACAATATTACCTGAATCAAATTATTTTGTCTCATTAAATGTGTTATAGCTGAGAGCAAATCAGTGCTTCCAAATCAGAAAATCAGCTGTGCCAGTTCCAGCAAAGAGCCATTACATCCTTCTGCTAATTCTTCCAGGACTTGTGCCCACACCTGAGAAGCTCCGAATGCCTTTGGCTCCCCTAAAGCCAGCCAAAGTGATGGATGCTCACATTAGATTAGGAATTCACCAATCATGTGGTTCAGCTAAGAGGTTCCAAAAAACTCTTGTCAGAAAATGAAGATGAAAGAATAATAATGATCAATAATAATTATAATACAGAGGTGATGCACAATGTAATTGCTCTCCACCCACMAAGCCATGTCCAAGCAGTTCCCAAGCAGCAGCTCCTGGCCAGCTTTCTCCACACTTCATCCACTGTGATGCCATGTGGTCTGGAATATCCCCCTGGCCAGCTGGGGCCAGCTGTCCTGGCARTGTCCCCTCCCAGCCTCTCATACCCCTTGAGCCTGGGGTGAGAAGCTGAAAGTACCTTGATTTAAGGTAAGCACTGTTCAGCAGCAACTAAAATATCAGCAATATTGTCATTCTAAATTCAAAATGCAGAACTGTGCCAGCCATTAGGAAGAAAATTAACTCTATCCCACCTGAAACCAGGGCAATCTCATAAAACCTTTTTTTTTCCTCTTTCTCTGACTATAAGCTGAACTTGTAGTAGAAGCTAATTTGTACTTTTCCTTTGAAAAAGAGAAAATATAAATTCTTGATTTTGCAGAATTACGTAATAATTTAATCACTAAATATTATTGATTGGTTATAGCACCATAACCAATCAYAAGGAARAAAACACTGTAAGCATTTCTCTTCYRCCTTSTRAAAATCTGGCCATTCTTGCTCTCAGGACAATGAGTTAAGAAAAGTAACAGAAGCACAATAAGCCTTTGAAAAAACATTGACAGGAATCTTTTTTCAGCCACTTGYTCTGACTGTCACTGGATCTCTCTGGGATGTACTCTGAGAGTTCCTTATGAGAGACTCTTTTAATAAGAAGAAAACTAATAAACAGAAGAGACGGAACCAAGTGATTATTAAACAAGAATTTTTGATTAATACTGTCTGAATTATTTATAACAAAACATTCACTCATATAATTGCAAAGCCTTATGTAAGACCACAGCCAGCAAATTCATTTATTACATTTTAAAAGTACTCCAGTATATATCCTTATAGCAAACATAAGATCAAACACAGGAAAATCAACAACAGCATAACAAACACAAGCTGAAAAATGAGAGGACTGCTTTCAAAACAAAAAGAATAAATTTTTTGTTTAATTATTCAGTAAAATTATTTAAAACTACAAAAGCAATAGAACCATTATTAATAGTTCCATTAACAAGCAGCATGTCTTTGCTCCATTTTTTACTGCTAGTGAGGGGCTGTCACTCTCTGAGGGCTAATCTGTGCTTCAAGTGGCTCTTACARGAGCAGGTTCAGATCAGCCTCAGAGACAAAGCTGAAGGAGAACTCACTCTTCTTGAAATGAAGAATTAAATTAATTGGAGCTCGTTTCCTGTCTGCTGCTTGTTTGTTGAGGTGGGCAGTGATTCAGACAATAACTATAAATTGGTCCATCCCAGAAGGAAAATTATAGCAGTTCAGGAGGATTTTTTTTAGTGTTGGTTGTAAGTGTGCAGAGCAGGCTGTCTGTAGCTCAGAAAAAATACWAAGCTGGGGAGCCAGCAGGAAGAGGATGATCTTCCAGACAGTGGATGAGCCACATGTTGGAACCCTGGAAACTGAGAATTTGGGGCTTTCTGTGTTAGAGGGTGGTGACCCTCAAGCMAGCACCACATTTGATCTGAGGCCTTGGAAAAGGCTTCCAACRTTGAGTGAGAGCACTGAGATTGTGGGTGTGGAGTTTGTAGAAGTGTGGGATATCACGGGGTGGAAAACTTAGATTTACTATTTTAGTATATAGCAATGTGTGTGAGCCAAGATGGAGGATTTGGGGTGTTGTCTAAAGTTCTTCTTTTCACCTTGTTCTTCCTTCTTCTTCCTTCTTCTTCCTTCTTCTTCCTTCTTCTTCCTTCTTCTTCCTTCTTCTTCCTTCTTCTTCCTTCTTCTTCATGGGTTTTGGTGGTTTTCTGTAATTGGGTGAAAAAGGTCCACATTGCAGACCTTTAGTGGTCATCATTGGGTCAGAAACATAAATAATACAGGTGTCATCTTGTTATTGGGTAAATAGTGCTAAAAAGACCTTGGGAAAAGTGAGTAGTGGCCATTTTGCCTCATTTTCCTAACTTGTTAGGTGGAGCTTACGGCTCGTAAGTCTGTAAATAAATAAGATATAATAAATCACCAAGTCCCAACTCGAATTTATGTCCATGTATCATTCATCCTGACCTTAGCAAAAACAAGAAAAAAAAAGGGCCTGCACAGGARCACCCAGAGCCAGGATCCCCTGCTCTGTTTGTGATCACCAGKTCTGAACTGCAGGAAACAGGTGCTGCTGGGTTTGATCACTCCTCTCTCTTCTGCTGCACTCAGCAGATGCACAAAGGCACCTGAACCAGCAGTGAGGGCTCCAGCACAAACACCCAGAGCWTTTGCTACACTCCAGCAATCAAGGAAACGTCTTCACTGCAGTTCCAAACCATCAGATGTAAAACAATTCATGCTTGAGCTGTTTCAGTCCAAACACTGATGAAAGGCCAAAATCAGYAATTTTTTTGGAGTATCGCCCAAGGCAAGGAGGCTGCCCAAAAAAATTACTCTGGTTGATTTTGTTACCATGGAGTAAAATCAGAACCCAAACCCGTTGCAGTGGGGATGGGGATATTCGGTTTATTTTGTTATGAAAATGAGAAGCAATGCTGAATTTCAAAGAAAGCACCCAAAAACACAGCAACAACTCCATCCCCAATTGTTGCTGCTTTTTTTTTTTTTTTAACTAGTCATTTCCAATCTTATTTTTTATTTTGTAGCTAACAAACTAATCTTTGCAGCTCATCTGCCACCTTGTGGCCCATCTGCAGAGTTTTCTTGGAGCTGAAAAGGAAGAATGAGCTCCTTGTGGCAAAACCTCTGCATCTGCTCTGCACTTGCCAGCCTTCATTACTATCAAACTGATTAGCCTTTCATTCCACAGTGTGAAAAATTAGAAATCTAAATATAAATCATCAGGCCATGTCTGTGAGCTATCAATATATATTGGTCTAGTATGTTGTATATGTTCATATGTGGGGACAGAAACAGTTGCATCTATGAAATCATATGCATGAAGTTCTGAATATATGTATATGTATATATATATATACATATATATATATATATATATATATAAATATATATACAAAGATCCTACGTCATTATACCTACATTGACTAAAATGAGGCTGGAAAAGACCTTGTGATCTCACCTAGTGAATACTTCTCTGCAAAACTGTACCAGATCTAACAGATAATTCTTGATAGGCATCTAAGCTTTTCASAAGCTCTTCAAAGAACAGATTGCTCAAGCTCCCAGATAAACTATTCAAGTGCTGACTGTCTTGCTAGTAGGTAGCTGCTTTTCTGATTTAAGCCAGGCTTTTGTTTTTAATCCCATCACTTTCAGCCCAGTGTGAACAGAAAGTATAGTTCACTCCTTCCTTTCCCATACACAGAAAACATTCCTGAATTGATATCAGTTTCAGCTCTTTCTCTGATATKAACTGATTCTGTTATAGATAAATGGTGGCTATTTATTAGGACATTAGAACTATCTGGGTTCAAATTATTTCCAAATAACTAAGGAGATTGCATGTCCAATTTAAGTCTCATTGAAGAGGCTTGATTTCTGAAGTGTCACTTTTCAAAAATAGGTCTCTGTATAGTGAAAAAAAAAAAAGGAAACTAGAAACTGGGGCACCCGAAATAACTGGGTGTTTTGAAAATGAAAATGCTGATATTGTGAAGAATAAATCAACATTTGTATGTTATGGTGATAAAAGTTTTAGCTAAAGAGGGTCCAGGTGTTTGATCTTGCTATCTTGACATCTTCTAAAATTACAGCACACACAAAACCCTCCCCTCAAAAAAAAAAATTAAAAATTGCTTCTTTTTTTTATATTTTATCTCCATTTCAAAAACAAGCTGCTACTCCATCTGCTGCAGCAGAACACGTTTACAGAGTCGAGCTGCATGGTCTACATGCTAATACCATTGTGTGAGCTGCACAATTACTGCTCAAAGACAGATTAGATCTGCACATCAAAARGATCCTGCAGAATGTTCCAATTTGAGGTGTTCATAAGGAGCAGTCACTTCTACAGCTAGTGCCATGCCTACTAAAGGTACTTATGAACATTGCTGTTTTAAAGATATCCTCAATCTTATCTGGTTATTTACTGAGAGCTGTTTTTGTATTAAATGTCATCTGACATACAGCTTTCTTGGCTGAAAAGGTGGAAGAAAAATGTGCAGCAAAACTCATCAGAGAGATAAAATAATTTAATATCTTTTTCAGTCTTTGCTTTGAAGTGTCCCTCTCATCCCCAGTTCTCTCAAGCACAGAAGTTAACTCTACTCTTTCCCTTCTGTGGTTTTACCTACTGATTTTTTTATCACCAGTACTTCAGTCCACATGGCCTCTTTTTCACACACCCACACAATCACGAGGTTCTCAGTTAGCTACAAATATGACAATATTGACTCTGSAGACAGAGACTCCCCTGTGCCTACCAGGTTTGCAGGTCCTTGCACCAGCTACTTTTAGGCACATTTGAAAACACCAGCCCAGAATAAATTAGGCATCATCCCATTTCAGTACATGGCAACAGGTGTGAGTCACAACTCCAGCATGTTCCAAACCTACTCTGGCTAAAGCACTGGCCTTGTCTTTTTGGCCTCAGGATTGATTGGCAGGTGGATTAATTTAGTCCTGAGCATCCCAAGTGGTCTGAAAACCTTGGCTGCCATTTATTGACAGGAGAAAGAAAAGTTAAAACTCAGACTACCACAGAGAGCCATGACTGATGCTTCCCTTGGAGGGTCACTATCATTTTTACCTGAGGGCAGTTTGGGCACTTGCTGAAGGGTATCCCCCTGCTGATGTACTCACAAACAGATCAATATGTTGGCTGGGGGCAGAGAAAGCTGTAGGTTTTGAGMTCATTTTGCCCAACTACATTTGCTGGACATGAAAAGGGTTGAAAAGATACCTGCCAGCTGTGTGGGAGATGCCTTCCATCTCTCCCAGAGGGAGTCTGAATGCCATACACAGCACTTTTTGTTGAAGCATTGACCTCAGCCTGTCTCCATGGACACACCTGATGCCCAGGGTTGAAGCTGTCTCCAACTCCCCCTCCTCTGTCTTGCCAGCTTGGAGGACCCCACAACTTCTTTACAGGCAGCCACCAGTGCAGCCCTGACAGTTTGCTAGCACTGGTTCTGATGCCTGTGATGGAGCAGATYAAACCCCAGCTGCATCCCCAGTACTGTGCATGGGCAGGGAATGGGAAGGGGAATGTGCTTGGGGATGGATGCCAGAGAAGGGGACTCAGCTGCTGCTGGCAGCAGGCAGGGAATGCTTACAGCCATGCAGGGAATGCATAGAGCCATGCAGGGAATGCATACAGTCATGCAGGGAATGCATAGAGCCAGGCAGGGAATGCATAGAGCCAGGCAGGGAATGCATACAGCCATGCAGGGAATGAATAAAGTCAGGCAGGGAATGCATAGAGCCATGCAGGGAATGAATAGAGCCAGGCAGGGAATGCATACAGACATGCAGGGAATGCATAGAGCCAGGCAGGGAATGCATAGAGCCAGGCAGGGAATGCATACAGCCATGCAGGGAATGAATAAAGTCAGGCAGGGAATGCATAGAGCCATGCAGGGAATGCATACAGCCATGCAGGGAAGCTGCAGGCTGCAGTCACCAGCACACTTCACCAGCCTGGAGCCCTGATAGTGCCATTTCCAGCCATCAGTGCCAGAAAGCCTTTTGAGCAGCAGACTGGCCTGAAGAGGGACGTGAGCACTGCACACCCCTGCAGACACACTGTCTCTTGTTTTCTGCCCATACAGCATCGACCTCAATGCATTTCTTATCAGCAACTTACACGTGTTCTCCATGAGAACAGGATAAATATTTGTTGGAAGTGGGCACAGAGTATGACCTGCACTCTGCTGCTTTCCCCTTGAAGTGTTTGCACTGCAAAATAAAACACTATTGATCCCTCCTTTAAAAATCACAGGGTGCAACAGGTTCAGCTGCTTGTAGGGTAGAAATATAATTTCTATACATGTCATTGCTGCTTGTGAAGTGTGTGAGAGCARGAGGAGTGATCCCCACAGCTCTGGGAGGCACGTTCTGAACATGGAGAAACCCCACCTGCCTCACCTGTTTGGTGGACTTTTCACTGGGAGCGAATACAAGATGCCTGAGGGTGTTTCTTACACAAAAGCTCTTCCTGCCACTTGTCTTCTGGAGTGTGGTCATCAAGGAATTTAACCAACCTCCATGATATTACAAAGGAGACCTTGGTATTAGGAGGCAGACTGGCTCCTTTCCCATCAACCAACAGCATGAGGGTGTTGCAGAGGTCTCAGAGCAGGCTCTGTCCCAGCTACCTTCCAGGCAATTAAAAAGCACTCTAATGAAGCACAGAGATAGCCAGAGTAAGGTACAGAGAAGTTATCTTCCTTGTGGCCATGCAAGACAAGTTTCAGATGGAGACCTCAAAGGAAGTGACAATGAAGAGAAGAAATAAAAGTATAAGCAAGAAAACCAGTGATCATATTCTCATCAAGGATGTCTAAGAGGRAAGAGACCAGGGAAGATTAAATAAGGTGGGCAGATTAAAGGCTACAAGATGGAAAATATTTACCACAGCTTTTARAGGAGGAAAAAAGGAAAAATAAACTTTACAAGCCAGAGAGCATCCCTGCTGAGCATCTGATGGGATCACAGCTGGGTCCCATGTGCTATGTCTCCCTCAAATTTCCCTCTTACATATGTATTTRAGACCATCTGCATTCACTCTCTGCTATTTCAGAACTAGTCCAAAGAGCTCCCTTGAATAATACATTTTTTATCTGTTCCAATATTTTAAAACAAAGCAGTTCTGCATTATTTGTTCCAATCTGTCTGCAGTTTAAATTCTGCCACAGCAGAATGTTTCAGCAYGAAATGCATTTGAAATATAAAATTGTTTATGCTGCTCTTCCCCCCTTTCCAACTGAAAACAACCCAATGTACCAGTTGTAATGGATTTTTAAACACATTTATCATTAAAGAATCTTTCCAAGGAGTAAAAGCCAGACAGTGGAACACAAATGGACCTTCCTTACAGTACTTCCCCATGGTATGGCTGTGTACTAAAAAATAYGCCAGAGGCTTACACCCTCTAATAACACTTCCTTTGTATTTGTGAGAAATKAAATTTTCAGCTTAAAAGAAAAACTTTAAAAGGGAACAAAACCTTTAATTACTACAGTTAAGCAGAAATTCTTTTTTCAGCACAGATATCTCCCCACTGCCATTCATTATGTAGGAAAAACCAAACAAATCTCTTCAGACTGTGGAGCATTTCCAGAAAGGATTTGTCTTTTCCCATCAAGGAGCTGAAAGGCAGCTACTTCTCAAATGAACAGAGCCAGAGGTAGCTCAGAACATCCCCAAAACCCCAAGTTCAGTCTGTTCTAATGTTCATAGTGTCAGACAATTGTAAATTGTTTGTCTGCCTACCTGGCATGGACACAGCTTTGTTCTGTTCTTGTGGTGAGAGGCTCTAAAACTCTGTCACACCTGTATTTATAAATTCTGTGAATGCAAAAGTGTTGAAGAAAGACCACATTGGCCATATTGTTATTGAGATGATGCCTTGCTTCTGGGGAAGCTCTTGCAAGCTGGGAATTTATTTTATTACTCAATTTGTTCAGAGAGAGTGAATTGTGAATGGTTTTTTGATTGTCTGGAGTGAARGTTTGATTTGCTTTTTCTGAATGTCTCCCTACACAATAGATGCATTATGCTAGCTTTACTAAGAATTCAGATTAAGCAAGCATCTGGATTCTATGCCATAGCTATTTCTTTCAGCAAGAATTTATTTTCAAGGCTTCAAGATCTGCCATTGTTTGGGGATAATAAAAGTATATCCTTGACTTCCCCATTGGTTGTCTCAAAATGAAAGATCCCTGAAACTGTGCTGTCACTAAATACCCAACCCATTAGGAAAAGACAGAGGAGCTATGTATATTTTCAGCTCTGAATCACCTATCCAAGAGCAGTGTTGTGAAAATGTTACTAAGTAGAACACRAGTCTTCATTTCAACTTCAGAATCAGCAATAAACTGCACACAACAGCAAGAATCATAGAGAATATAGGAAAATTATAACATCATGCTTATCAGTTAAAAAAGGAGGTTTGAGCAGGCTTTTAGCCATGCCTAAGAAGCAGCTGTGGATGCAGGGGATTGCAAAACTGTRCATGCCAATTGACCCAGAGATGTAAAATGGCTAGGTTTTTTCACAGYATTGCATCTCTTGTAGTAATGGCTGCTCTAATAGTTTTATGGCCCATAGAAGAAAATTAATGTATCCAGGCTGTAAGCTGTAAACTTGTGATCCTTGACACTCTGACCTGAAAATATGTGTTTCATTTGCTGGAACTCTGGGCATTTTGCCACTCACGCCACTTCCAGTCTCAGCTCCATGCAGAACATAGCAAAGGCCTCATTTTGCCCTCAGAAAGCTTCCTGCAGACCTCAAAGGCTTCAGACAGACTTGTCTGGCCATATCTGAACATGTTTCAGCAGCCCCCACCACTTGCTCTATGTTGCAGACACGTGTCTGCCCCCACCATGAGCATCAGAGCAAGATTCATTGGTGAGAGAGAAAATTAACAATTGAAAGACTAAAACTTGGGTAAGGAAGCCTGATTAAAAGAAATTGCTTTCTTACTACATTTGTTTTTATTTAAAATTATTATTAATTTTTTTCTTAAATCACGATGTGCCTCTGCAATTGTAACAAAACAAAGAAATGGAAATGAACACATTTATAACAAGGATGCAACCAGAGGAGGCCAGTCTCCTAAAACCTCCTTTTTTATAATCACAGCTGCATGAAATATGTAGGCAGAAGCTCTGTGTTTTTTCCCAGAAAACAATTTACATCTTGCTAGGACAGTTAATTATGCTCACTGCTACTTTTCAAAAAACCTTTAAAGGGAAGAAATCACATATTCCAGAGAGCTCAGCCTGACAGTTCTGCCTGCATTGGTTGTTGTGTTCACTGATGTCTCTGCATCTTTAYTGTGCCTGTAATACACACTGACTCAATGTGGCAGACAAAGCTTAACTTCTCCCTGAATTTGCTCCAAAACACCTTTGAGAGTGWTGGTGCAAAGAGAATCCTCTCCCTCTCCATCCTCTCCCCCCTGTTCATGGCAGTGCAGGGGACACACGTGTGCATCACTCATGCATGTAGATAAGCAGAATTTTTTAGGCTGGGGTGCTGAGACAGTTTGTTAGCAAAAAATACCTCAGTGATTTGCTTAGATACCCAAGTGTCAATAAAAAAACCCACATTATTATGATATGAAGTTTTTTGCTTTCATGTGAGCCCAAACAAACTTCATTTGGACTCGATGTTAGCAGAACCTGAATGTTTGTGAGTCTGATTTTCATAAAGGTTTATTCCTGAGGCACATTTGAAACCCTCAAAAGTGATGTGTGTCATTTCCACAGTGAGAATATGGGATCTGCCCCTTGCTGTTCAACCTGCACCTGCTATAAAAGAAAATGCTGGTTCCAAACCTTTAGAGCTCAAGTTTTCTACATGGTGAGTGTACAAAAAGAGTTCTTGCCTCCACCCTTTTATTGATCTTTGCTGCATGGTACTATGACTACAAACCTCCTCATGCTTTGTAAGATGCTGCACAGATCTGATCTCAGAAATTTGTGATAAAAACAATGAGGTGCTGAATTGGATGGTGGTACTTCTGCTGGTAAGGGCAGAGTAATGTAAAAGGCAAAACCAGTAACAGGTCTCTGCTACCTCTTTTCTTACATCAYACACAAAAGGAACAGTAGTGTCATCAATGTTTTTGATTTAATATGTTTGCTGTAGCCACATAATTAGAGATCTCTGCAATTTTCAGGATTTATGCCTCTAACTTGACTCTAGTTACTATTTTGCCCTGCAAACATAAACATTACAGGTGATTATTACTGCAAAACATGTTCATMCCATTTTAACTGCCCTGTGCTTTGCAGTTGAAAGCACTGGGAATGTTTTCCTGGATGACAAGTCCCTTGCACAGCTAAGCTTCCCTCTTAAGTCAACAAAATAAAACAAGACAAAGTGCAGGATAACAGATCAATAGACAGAAAGCCTGAGAATCTCTGGAAAAAAAAGAAAGAGAGAAGGGTGGGGGGGAATTTTAGTGATTTTGGAAAGTAGGAAGAGGAAATGACTAGGAAGAGGCAGAACAGCAGACGTGTAGCACAGGGAAAAGCAGTGCAGAGAAAGGAAATGTAAGAGGTGTGGAAGAAGTTCAGCATGTAAAAGATAATGAGAATGAGCAAGAATGTGGACAAGAAGAAACTTTCTCTAAAAATAGTTTAAAAATAAATGAACCTGGCCCTAGTCCTCACAGCTCTGCCAGGAAATGCTCAAGAACAGGGATGTTTCCATCCCAATCTCTAAAAGCCAAAACACAGCCCTGTGTTGCTACTGTGGAGAAAATGAAAGCAGCACACMCCATTACCCTGGGCAGCTTCAGTCAAGTGGTTCCTCTGTGCTGGAGTGTCTACACTGATTCAGACACATCCTGCACACAGAGGAAGGGTAATTGCCAGCCTGTGGATCAGAGATGCCTTCTCCTCACTTACCAGATTGGGAATGGCAGGAGACACAAATAAGATAAAAAAACACACATCACAGTATGTTTCTTGAAGGTTAATTAAAAAATCCATATGAATTATAGAATACAGCTATGAGCTAATACAAATTCACCTGAGACACCATTCAGGACTTTGCAGGTAGCACAACTGCTTCACTCCAAATTCTCATCACACTTGAACAGTTTTGAAGGCAAGCAAGACCTTGGGTAATCACTGTCTCACAAAACTGTCTTCTGGTTTAAGGGATCAAGCCTTATTTATACAAGAAGGGAATACTGGGGAAATCAAGATAACAAGGACTTGTGGAAGGAGGCAAACCCTCCTTAAAAGCTCCCTGCTGGAGAGCACTCAGCACTCCCAGTGCCTGTGGGGGACCACTGAGGCTGGGTCTAGTTTCTCCCACAAGCYTCAGGACCCAAGGCAAAGCCTTGGATGGATTTATTTCGCCTGGAAGAGCTTTAAGAGAAAAGTGCAGCATCCAAGTAACCTCAGCAGACCAGTGAAAACAAGACAAAAAGACTTCTCCTGAGTGCCCTGTGCACTGGACTACTTGTTCTTGGGGTTGAAAAGAATTTTAATTTCAAGAGTAAGAAAAAACAACAGATACTTGATGACAGGATCAGGCACCCATTTGCACCCATCAAGAATCTGTCTCTTAAGTCCAAATTAATTGCACAGTTTCCTCAACAGAATCCAGAAATAGCAATGGATTTTAAAGACAAATCTTTTTAGTGCAAAATTGTAGCACAAGCTGTAATGCCCTGAAGTAAGCTTAAGGGAATGTAATCCATGTGTTTTTAAATTTCGTTATAGTAAATCCTAGTTTTCTACTAATATATTTGAATTCTAGATGTATTCTCAAAAAAAAACCTTGAAAAATAAAGTACACATGAAGACTATAACTAAGGAATAGGTGGCCAAGTCTGGCTCACCAGGCTGGACTGGGTTTGCTCTTACTACTCTGGGTATCTGGAATTCCACTCTTGGGCTCCTTGAATAGRATGGGGAGAGAGGCACCTCTGCAGAGCTCTTTAGCCCAACTGAAGATAAATGTCAGCAGAATCAGCATGAATTTCCTTTGTAGAATAAATGTGGGTTTCCACATGGGGCATTTCCAACATGCTAATCACAYAGTGATTATGTAGACAGCATGATGGGAATTGGTTTTAGCTAATACCAGCTATTCAGCTTTGCTRGTGCTCTGGCTTTCCACTACAATTACAGGAAAGAGAGGCAGGCCATGAGAGAAGCACATGCCCCTTGCTCAGACACTGCTGTTAAGACAGGATGGAATATCTCTGGATGCTKCTCACTCCCTGCCAGCTTCAGCAGGAAGCAGGACCATTATATTGAGAGCTTCTGAAGATGAATACAACCCAAACAATATATTTGTGCTTTAATGTGGAAAACCACCACGGTTCGAGCTTTCCTTTTGCCAGTGGCTCTGTATCCCCAGTATCATGCTGAGAATACACAGTCAAACTGAACTGGGCCCTGACTGAAAAACCYACAAATCAAAGGGTTGAGCTGTTTGCCAGGTCTGGGCAGAAGCAATCCAGCCTTGTCCCATTAAATCTGATTATACCCAAACACATGCACAGAGGCATGCAGCTTTCCAGTGCTCATTTCACACAAACCAACCAATATTATCCCACAGTATTTTCTTCCCTGAAGAAAAGGTTAAATGTCCATTTGACTGACACACATCCCAGCCAGAACACCAGAGTAATACAGAAATATGAGCAGATAGCATTGAACTGTGCATTTTAAAGYCATGCCTAAAAATGTAGCCATGGATGTGCACTTGGAAAGCAGCGAGGTGAGTCAGACACGCAGCAATTACACTGCACTTAACATGAGTGAGAAGGTTGCTGCTGGGAGGTCATGAGAGATCAGTTTGTCAAGCAGTGTTAAATGAAGCAGTTGCCTTGTGCCTTTCTTCTGAGCTGCTCTGTGGAACACGAGATCCAGTAATTTAAAGGCTATGTGAAGAATAAGGCAGAGAGTTTTCAGAAAAAAACGCTGCCTTGTGTCCATTTGCTTCCATTTGCAAAAGCGTGGACAGGAAAAGATGAAAGGTGCCTTTGCATGKCAGTCAGTGCATCTCTGCAGGCTCCAACTCTCTGCTGAATGGGAAAAAGGGACTCTGAGGCCCCTGGGCAGGATCTTTGCACAGCAGTGAGGCTTGATTTCACGCACTGAAGTTTAATTCTGGCATCCACTGACAGACAGGGATGACAGGGATGTTGAAGACAGCCTGGATGTTGAAGATGTCCCAATTCTGCTACTGAAGGTGTGATGCTATTATCAAAATCRTGATGCAGCTAGGTAACTTTTTATATGGAATGAGATGTTCTGAATGTAAAAGGACTGCCCTGGTGTTTCCATTCCCAAAATTTTTCTTCAGCATTTTCATCTGAGCTCACCATTTTTTCTGCCTTCCTTTMCTCTGAACATTTCTCAGCATGAGATATGAGAGCAATAGGCAGGAGGTTTCCCTTGTTCCCTGAATGAGACAATCATTTGAAATACAGATTGATCAGACCAATCTCCTGCAAGCTTGGTGTGAACACCAGCCATGGTTCCTGTGCTGTGTGCTCCATTTTGCCTGGTTCCCTGATCCACCTAGGGATTTGCTGACCCTGTGTCCAATATTCTGGGCCTTCCAAAATTCTTGGTGTTCCCTGAGAGTCTTCTTCTGCATGCAGTACAGATAWATTTCATATTCCTTCATCAAACAGCAGCACACAAGAGCCTGGCACTATTTCCCTTGGAATAACACTTATACATAATGTAGTGATGGCCATTGTCCCAAGAGGCAAGAATGAGTGCTGCAGATAGCAGTGAGAAAAAGATGTCCAGTGTGAAAGTTACCCTCTGGCACAGTTTAGCATATTTAAACATCACTAACTTTATGTTGAATATTCACAGAGCTTGAAGAGCCCCCAAGTGCTGAGCTGACCCCCTAATTTGTCCTTTGTGACCGCAGTGGAAGCACACGATAGCATTTGCCCTTTAATGGGATTTCAAAAGCCTTCACAATCCTTTAATAATAAAAAAAAAAATACAATCAACAGAAAATAAAGCTGCACTTTCAATTAACGAGGACAATTACTTCTAATTGTAAAGCTCATGCATTTTTAAAATGAAGAGATATCATTTTGCCTTAATTGGTAGGTGCGGTGAATAGGCAATTAAAAACACATTAACTTTGGACCCTCAGATAACAAGGAGCAAATTTCTGTCCTGAGCAGATTACAGTTGTGAATGTGCCTCTGTTGTCACTTTAAAGCCAATARAGGGGCTCCCTGGGCATATTTCATGCTTCCTCCATTATTGCCAGGGAAGATAAGATATCAGCATTTCCATTACAAACAGTTGGGTTTCAGGGGGAGTTGACTGAATGATCCTGCAGACAGAAGTGTGTCATCACTCAGCCCAGGAGAGCTGARCGTGGCTTTAAAACCACTGGGCTGCTTTTTGCTGCCATTATTCAYGCAGTGCCTGCCCTCTGCACCCTGGTGGATGAGCCCCAGCAATTAAACACTGGTGGGGACAGTGCTGGTCCTGAAGTGCAGATGCTATCATGGAAAACCCTAACAGAAATATGTCCCTTTACCCCTTCACACACACTCATGTGTGCTGTGTCTGCTGCTGGCAATTGCACAAAGTTGAGAGCAAAAAGAATTCCTCACTGCTTCCCCTGGTCTCACTCCTGAGCATATCAGCCAGCTTTACAGAGGAGCTGGCCACCCCTTGAACTGAAGCAGATAAACCCTGGAGAGCCATGCTCTTTTCTGCTACACAGCATCATCATGGGACAAATCTACATGTGAATCCATTGGTGCTGCTATTTATCWGCAAACCAAGAATGACACATGCAAAACAACAGTCACAGCTGTACTTTGCAAACCAGGAAAGCTTCTGTGTTCCAGTTCCATTCATCTTGTTCATTTAAATCCTGTCCCTTTCAAACTCTCTGCCTCAGTMAAGGAAACTGAGGCTCTCTGTGGGCACTAATAAGATATATAATTCATGATTCCTAGAGATTACTGGAGGTTGAAAGGACTGTRAGTGTAAAATGACCTCCAAGACCAGAAGCTATGGCTATCCATCATCCTCCCAAGCTGGAGGGTAGCAGAGGGGTGCAGAGGTGAAACCCAGGCCTTGCTCATAACAAGTGTTCAAAACAGCATTCACAACAGATGCTTGAAGAGCCATGCTGTAGTCCCCAAACTTTACCCAGCAGTAAAGATAAATTTGGATTAGAAAATTCTTTTMGTTACTACTCTGTTCCTACAGCCCATGGAATTTTAATGTTACCCAAAGTTCATAGCAGACATCATTATACATAGGATTTTCAAAGCTAAAACAAACCAGAAATTGCCATTCTCATTTTTTTTTATGCTCAGGAAAGCAGAAAGCACATCTTTCATTATTGTGATTTATCATGCACATAAACTTATTCCACCAAGACATCTTTACTTGAGCTGCTTGCATGCCTGGGGCTAAGACAGCAGAGAGCTGACTAAAAGTAAGACTGATCAGAAGCTTAAAGGTAAGTCTATCTAAGCWCCTGGCTGATTTGGGGCTTTCAGTGAAATCATTCATGGAAACYCAGTTCATTAGGCTTTAGTCTTTATTGATTTCTTGCCAGAACAATTTATAGAATTGCAGAACTCACAACTTCCTACAAAGATTCTTGTAGAAGTAGCAGAAGYGTGAAATGCAGAAAGGGTTCCTTGTGCTCATGGATGAGCAACTCTGGCTCCTGCAGTCCCCCAGRAAGCTCATTTAGTTCTCCAGAAGAGGAGAATTAGGGATGTGGACCAGGAGCAGCTCACAGGTCAGTCTTACCTTGGTCACAGTAGGGACTAACCCAGCTAATGATGTGAGAGCTGTGAGAGCTGCCACAACAGACCAAAACAGGGCAGAGAGAGCAGTGGGTTTGCTTCAGGGGCTCTGATCAGTCCAGTGAAAGTACAGCTGCAAGTATTGCTGTAATACYAATCCCTACAAATGCAGACAATTTTGCTTCTAAAACCCATTTGCACAGTTCAGTCTTTTAAATGTTTTCTTTTTGCAACATCCAAGGCAAACATTATGCTAATGGCCAGAACAATTTCTGTACAGATGACACCTTTGGTAGCCCAAAGATCTAATTTATTTATTTAGCAGAGAGACCTAAACTTTGGCTGGTTTTGCTAGATGGCATTCATGGCTCTGTGCTGATGGCTGCTCCTTTGCACTTTCAGTTCTTTGCACTGTTCATTTTGCACTTCACAGCACCCATCCCAAAAGTTCCAAGGGGTCATAAAAAAACTGAGCCAGCAGCTCCCTCCGAGTGCYTCAAGCCAAGTTTCATGGAGATGCAGCTAACCTGAAAGGACAGTGTGGTGCCATGTGAGTTGCTTGCAGTTGCAGAAGTTCCCAAAGCTGCCCAGGAAGCAAAGAGTGCCCATCCTGCCCTGGGTATTCCCCTGCCTCTGGGTGACTCCAGTATCCACAATGCTCAAAGATCCTGATATTTCAGACAATTTCCAGCTRCCATCTCCCCAGAAGCATCTGCCAGCAGCTAAATCTCTCCAAGAGAGACTGAGGAACAAAATGGCAATGGAAATCTGGTCTCTTGTCGTCAGGTCTGATTCACCTGAGGAGCAGAAAGAAAAAAACTCTTTTACCTAGTGATGGGAAACAGCAGTTCCTGTGTGATGTATGGTCAGGGCTATCCTGGAAGTGCAGAAGGACTCTTGGTGCTCCCCTTTGCTACTCCAGGTTGCACAGCAGGGCTGTGGAGCATTGCCAAGCTGTGCAAAGGGAGGAAGGAGAATAATAAACATTAATAACAAGTGATATGAGTGAGCTGTGTAAATGAGGAGGGTTGATATTGCTGAGAAGGCTCCCTAGGGTTCCAATGCATTTTTGTCCTGCATCCGTGATATTTCTCATCATTTTGTGGGTAGATAGATAGATGGATAGRTACARCACAGATGGAGAAAAGAAATTGCAGGGCTTCAGTCTCAGRGCATGTCAGGAGAACTGGTAGGCGATCTTCTGTTAAGAGGCTTCTGTCCTCTAAGGAGATGCAAGTTCATCAGAACAGAAGGCATTTCAGTGAGAAAGCTCACTGGACTTGAAACTTACCTTGATGTATAATATTTCTCTGTATAATCAGAAAAAGGGYAAATGATAAGCCTAATTTTGCATTGTATTTACATATTAAGTTCAAAAGAATTACTATGAATGAAGATTTCAAGACACCAGACTTTATTCACACATCTGAAGAGAGTGCTCCAATATTAAGGCCATTAAAAAAAATGTGCCTGAGAAAAGCTGACTTTTACAAYGTTAAAATATTCCATGTACAGCAACCTGAGTAGACGAAGAGATTATTTCCTACTTGGGTTGTGAGATGCATAAATATGATGCATTAGACCAGGGAGTGTTAAGATATATTTATAATTTGAAGGACTTTAGAGACTGTTTCAGTGCAGAAGATGAGATACCAATAAAAAGGGAAATAATCTTGARGAGAGCTGCGTTGGATCCCTCAGAGAGCAAGGCAGAAGATAAACTGTGACCACAGACACATTTTTAGTCGACTTTCTTTATAAATATGTATCAGCTAAAAACAAGTGCATCCAGTACATCTGTCTCAATATGCAGGTAAAAACCTAATCAATATGAAGGATACCAGAGCATGGGTTGGGTCTGGTGGATGCACAGATGTTGTGATATGTGAATATGTAAATGGCAGCCTGGGATGGCAGTGAGTGCATGGGCACTGCTATAAATACACAGGCATGGGCTGTTTGCACTGATCTTTGCTCTTAAGGGCAGTGCTGAAGCAGCAGTTTGCCTTTCCTGACTGGTCACTGCTAATCAATAGCTTTATAAATCAGTGCACTTAGGGCACTGCCAGTCKGATTCCTCGTGTAAACACTTGTCAGGTACAATTAAAGCAGCCAGCTCTGCTGCTCTGCCCTTCTCCTGATGCAGCACTGAGCCCAGGCTGTGTTCAGTGTGGTAGCTGGAGTTGGTTTTCTCCTCCAGTGGTGATGAAGTAAGGAGAAAGGCATCACAGCCTCCTGTATCAGTGGATTTCTAGGCTTGCTGCACTGCTCCCAACTCCACTGGCCTTGCTCCCAGCTCACTGCTGTGTGATCAGCCTTGGTGGGGTAAAACCTCTTCTGAATGAGGAGCCCGTGAATACAGATGGGAAATAATGTAGTGAGCCACAGGCATGGACAGACCAACAAAACAAATACATCCTTACAGATTGATGCAARCATTAACATACAAGAAACAAAAGCAATGAGAAAAAACTGGAGAGAGAAAGAGAGGTAAAATTCCAGGGAAGTCCTTCAAGGAAMYATCCCAGGGTTTGTTCAGCTCARCATATTCATAAATGGTTTAGGGTAAGGAATAAATAGCAAAAACCTATTCAGAACAATCAATTCTGTGCTGATTTCAAAGACTCAGAAAAGGATCTCACAATGCTGAATGACAGGGTGATAAGATTGCAGTTAAATTTAAATACTAAATAATTTAAAGTAACACATTTGGGGAAAGAAACATAACCACACATACAAAATTATAGGTTACATGAACTAGAGAGAAGGCAGGAGAGGTCTGTATAGGAACTGTGCAGACAAGAAAGGCTGCAAATCATTATTCATGATGCCCAAGAAATAGCCAGTGTGAAATGCAATAATCAGAAGGAAAGTTTAAAAAAACCCCAAAACCAACAGAAATTAGTTTTATGCACTTCATAATTAAATTGTGTATCTCATTGCCATAGGAAATTGTAGAAACAACAGCAAAATCTGGTTCATAAAAAAAGTTTAATCTCACTGATAGAGAATATGTCATTGCAGATTAATGGTGGCTCAGAAATTCCTTGAACTGCTGTTTGCCAGGAGCTGGTAGGATAAACCAGATAAAAATAGCTTCCCATACAACCTGTTAATCCTCACTCAGGGGAATCACTGATTACAAACACAGAAAGGATTGGACTCTACCTGCTTTAAATCTAGAATTCTTATATTTTTAATAACAATATTCTTATCTACTTTGGGGAAAAAGAAAACAAATTACAAGACCAAAGTGCCTTGCATTTCTATGGAAAGTAGAGAAGATGTGGAAATAATGGGATACTACTCCAAATTTCCAGCCTGTGGAAAAAGGGATGATTTCCTACACTTTCCTACTATTAGGATAATATCCATATCTTAATCAGCATCTCTGCTTCCTCATCACCCTGACTTTGCCAGAGACTCAATTGCTCCAAGCTGGCAGCTTGCCTGGCAATATAGGGGCCGTAGGACATGAGCAAAAAATGTCCTTCTTGCCAGTAGTGATTCACAGCATGGCCTGAACCACATCAGAAACTCAATCCAGCTCCAAAATACAAAAGCTGTTTCATGAATGGTGAAGTTAAAAAAAAAAAAAGACTCTTTTCTTGCAGTTCTCCCACAAGTCAGGTTTTTCTGCCTTCTTTCCCATCCACTTCAACCAGTATTTGCTTCCAGTAAAGTAATTTGGGTCTCATGTGACATGGCTGGGTGGCTCTTACACCCAGGATATAGGAGACCATAAATACCTCTTTAAGGGGTTGTCCCCTTGTTCCTTCCTTGGTCTCCTCTTTGATCTCCCCCTTCTTTGGTGTCCCCTTTGGTTCCTCCTTCTTTTCTCCTCTAAATTCCCTAAGGTCTTTAATTCCCATCGAATCATTTAGGTTGGAAAAGACCTTTGAGATCATCAAGTCCAAATGTTAACCCAGCACTGCCCAGCCCTCTCTAAACCAAGTCTTTAAAAGCCTCATCTACTCATCCTTTAAATACCTGCAGAGATGGGGAATCCACCCATTCCCTGGGCAGCCTGGTCCAGTGCTTGACAATCCTTTTGATGATATCCAACCTAATCCCCCCCTGGCATAACCAGAGGCCATTTCCTCTTATCCTGTTGTTTTTTTTCTTGGGAGAAGAGCCTGWCCCCCACCTGGCTACAGCCTCCTTTCAGGTGGGTATAGAGAGTGAGAAGGTCCCTCCTGAGCCTCCTTTTCTCCAGGCTAAACAACTCCAGCTCCCTCAGCTGCTCCTCACAGAACTTGTGCTCCACCTCCTCCACCAGCTTTGCTGACCTTCTTTGGACACTGTCCAGCACCTCAGTGACATTCTGGTAGTGAGGGGACAAAAGTGACCACAAGATCCAAGATGTGATTTCATCAGTGCTGGCAGGGACAGAGTCACTCCATCACTGACTGGAAATGGCCACCTGCATCAGAAGCTGTAGAAGGAGAACAGACAGACCAAAAGCTCCATTACACAATTTTGTTTCCAAGGCACAAGGGTCACAAAAAGTGCCACATATCTCTCTTTGTAGAGCTTATGAAAATTCAACCTTCAGGGACAGAATCATTAAGAGACAATCCCAGTATGTATTAAAGGAAGTCCCACATTTTCCCTAATAGAACAGACAGAAAAAAGACAGCCTCTGAGACATTTTAATTTATAAGAATATATTAGAGAACAAAAGGGCTTTGCTAGAGGTGCCCAAACTTGTAAACATTTTTGGTGTTTTCTGTCTCACTRTGAGGAGGGATCCTGTTTCCCTCTGCAGCATCTGATGAAACAAGAAGAGACAAACACAACCACAGGATGGAAACAAWTTGCAGACCCCATCCAATTACACAGTTCAAATTCTTAAATCATACAAACTGCAAGCCAGGCATTTCAGTTCAGTTTAGTCGAGAACAAGGAGAAGAARAAGATTCTTTGAGAAAACTCCTTTTGTCTGAAAGCCAAACACTGTCATGAGCTGCAAGTTCAAACACCTTTGCTAAAAGCCTCTATTCATTTGCAGTTTATTGGGTAGCGTGAAGATGCCCACTCTAGTTACATTCTCTTTTTTTAAATGCTTGGAACAGTGAAATATAAGATTAATCATATGCAATATATATTCATTAGGTATATTTCAGATGACTAATCAAACAGATTACTTTGCATAAACATTTCTCATAAAATAGGAGAGGGCATCATATTTAATAAAAATCACAAACAAGTGGAGACTGATTGCCCTGCACACAAAAGCAATATAAAATAAAACACCTTCATGAGCCACAGTTTCACCACTTACCTCCACAAGCTATTCATACATACAATCCATTTATAACAGCAAACAGGGTCTGGGTTTTGCCATTTCACAATTATTATTCCCTCAAGAGAGAGGAAATATGAAACTTTATGGTAAGTWCTCCCTTACTTAATACTGCACATAAATTATTGTCAGGTCACAGGGAGCAAATAAGTGGAGTAAGTCCCATTTTCTTTGCATTCCTTCTTGTCTCCTTTTTGTTTTTATTTTTTWATTACTGCTCCTTTTGAGAAATGTATTCCATGAGAACATTTCCTTCCACATTAAAATATAATCACTATTTGGGGGGAAAAAATGGGCTATAGGTCAAGTTTTATTGCTGCCTGTCAAGAGACCAGTCACTGCAGTAGAGGGGCATAAAATCAGCTCTACTGCAGAATCAGTACAGCACTGAACCAAATGAAAATAAATTATTTGAGAAACCAGTGCACAGTTTGTTGGAGCAACACAGAGCTTTACCATAAAAGCCCCTTTTCCACACAGGTGAAAGCCTGAGAACAGCCAGTCCCTTGGGGACCACCATGCAAGGGTGCCCAGAGCTGGCACAGCACTGGAGAAGGGAAAAACCCACCCTCAACTCCCTCACTGTGAACATAAAACCTGATACAGTCAGTGCAGGAGGAGACAGTCTGTCATCCTGGGGTGATGCACTGCCCAGGGGTCAGCACCCAGCACTACCTGGAGCTGCTTAACCTTTGGAATTTTTACAAATCATTGTACATGACAAACACATTTCAAAGCAAAAATACAAAGTAGTGGAGAAAGGGGTGCTAAAYGCAAAGATCTTCCACCTCTGGCTAAGGAATTTGCTGAATCACATAYCAGAGGCTGGAAGAATGTGCTGGGAAATACCATTCTGCATTGCCTCTACTCCTGCCCCCTCTCAGAGGGAGTGGTGAGCAAGATGAACCTCTGCTCTGACCTACAGATGTTTGATAGTTGATTATTCTCAGTCTAATCTAAGCTAAATATGTGCTTCATCTTTTTCACAAAATACAAGTAGAAGCTTGAGTGTCAATAACCAAGTGTGTCTGGTGCAATGTGCTCTRGGAAGAACTCCAGAAAATCAGGCAGTGAAGGAGACTGAAAAGGAAAAAAGTTGGGAAAAGAAAAATTGGAATCTCTGAGATGCAGAACACACCTAATTACCACTAATGATAAATGTAGAGGCAAATGCAAGCTCACACCACTTACTGAAAACAAGCACTGATACCACCCTGAACTTGTGCATCATTTTTACTGGCACAGTCTGACAGTTTGGTGAGGAGAAGAGAGTGGGTTTCCTTCACTGACACAACCAGCCCAAGAACAGGGCTTTAAGAAAAGACAGCAAAGACATGTTCTTATCAGACACTGCACTTCACAAAGGTCTTCAAGAGACTAGGATTCCTAAAAAATTGCTTTTCCCATGATTGATCTACACTGTGTGGTTTTTACATTATGGAGAAGATACTTGGATGTAAGAGCCTCAAGGGTTTAGCTCTATTTCTCCAATTCTGTTAATAGAGAACAGTCCAGGATACCAAATTAATACTGAGTCAAGAAAATAATTAGTGCAAATCTTTATGTGTGTCCCCATCAACCCAGAGAGTTTTRCAATTCACAGACACATTAATGGCTAACAAAGCCTCCAGAGGTGCTCTAATGATTCACACCAGCTAGCCTGCAGTTTCTGAGCTTTGGCCTTTCCCTTTGCAAATGAGCAAGATTTCCCCAGAGGAAAGAAAGCAGGAAATAGGAAGTAGGAATTTAGGAGGTGACAAGAAGGTATATTGGAATCCTTCTCTCAAAAAAAACTCAGCACTCAGAGTATCCATGAGGATCCASAGGCTGAACTGCACCAATCTGCAGCTTGTTTTCAAAAGGGATTGAGCTCCAGGATTGTTATTTTGCCAACCTTGCTGTGCTGCCTGTATTTTACTGCTCAATCAACAACCTGTTTCTCTTTTTCCTGCTGTTAAATCCTCCTTTTTCCTTATTATTGAATCCTCCCCTCCTAAATCCACCCACGAACATACTCTATTCTGAAATGCCATCATCTATCTCACCAAAAGAAATTCTCCCATTTGAATTAAAATGAGAAAAAATAACASGGATTCTATCTTTTCAGGCTGAGTTACTGCTTTAATCCATCATGCTGGCTRCAGAGGTAAATGATGGCCCAGAACTCCTGGAGACCACTTGATTAGCTTTTAATTACTCACCACACTGATGCTGTGACAAGAGACACCACAGGTTCTTGATTTCTGCAGGAGTTGCATGAATGGCTGTGATGAATGTAAATGCTGTGAGATTAATACCAGTGGTTTTGGAAGAGATTATAACGATATCTTCTCAAACAGAAGCAAGAGCAAGCCATGCTTTGTGGGTTAAATTACAATTTTTCTCCCTCCCCCTCAAAATTTTAGTGCTACAGTGCCAGATAATGCACAGCCTTGCATGCTCCTRCAGCTATTTGCATTTGTAGTAGGCACTTTTACAGCTGGTTTTCAGGGGAGGAGTGGCTGCATCACAGCAAGGTGCTGGAGAGTCTGCTTCAAAACCTGCACAGCTGATATGAATATTCCATGGTAATGTTGTCCTTCTTCTGCCTCAGGAGCCAAGTCCTGCAGGATAATCTGTAAAAGATGAATACCACAAATGGACAGACGTGCARAAGTATACAGAAAGAAAGAAAGAAAAGAAAGTATGGCAACTCCTTGTCAAACCAAGTGGCATTACTGGTTATTAACTTGCCCTATTGCATCACAGTGGTGGGAATTCTGTTGAGGAAGGCAGAAGCAGGAATAAGAAAAGGAAATACTGCATTACCCAGCCATAAATATACAAACAAAAACATGCTGATGTTATTTTTTTTTTTTTTTATTTCTTCCCCAGGTGCCACACTTTTTGACAGTGCTGAGATTAACAACCTCACTCTCAAAAYGTGTGGTCAGCCTTTGCACTCAAAAGAACACTCTGGTTTCATTCCCTGGTAGTTCTTGATAAGGCTTCTGCAGAATTTTTGATGCAGAGCATTATCACGCTGCTGTGGTATTGATTGATCCACCGTGATATGGGCAGGAGGAGCTCACACAGGCTTGAAATCCCCTGCTTGGGCTTGCAAATAGTTCCCCAAGGCAACATTTATGCTACTGAGATGGGAAGAAGTAAAGCAAAGTTCACAGGGATTTTAGAGATGTAATTCCAGCTCCTAAACTGTATATTTTAAAATATACGTGTAAAAAAAATGCATATATTATTTATATTCATTGTTCAMAAACRCTGTGTCACTGGGGATTTCTCARTGATTTAGGGGGGAAAAGCTGATCYTCCTGCTTTCCAGAACACAGCTGTCAGGTTTCTATGTGCCACTGCACATCCCAGGATCACTCTTAATTGGTGCCTGGGAGAGGGTGCAGTAACTCGAGTTGATGCTGCTCTCTTTGCCAGCAAACAGCACAGAGCATCCTGTGAGCTCAGACAGGAGATTTGTACTGGCTGGAACCTCCAGCTCAGGGCAGCTGCTGCACATCAGAGCACAAAACTACATCCAAAAAAGGGGGCACAACCGAGTGAAAATTCAGCAGAAACAGACCATGCAGATTTGCAGAAGATAATTTATTTGAAGGGGTTTTTTGTCCTACTGGAAGCTGCAGACAATGATAGCTGTGACATTTGACTTATACAGCATCAACTTAGTCACTGACTGAAAAGTACTGCATTTCCATTAATCCAATCACTGAATTGGTTYCTTCCAGACCCAAAATTTGTGTTATTATTGCAAATTGATCTATACTCCCAGCTCTCTTATTCTGTCAGAGCCCACACTGTGATAATAACAACCATGAAAGTGCAAGTGTCGCTCATTACAGAAGAATGTAACAGGACCTAAATTATTCCCCCATTTCAGTCATGTATTAATTTCCATTAGTTACTAATTACCAGTATTTAGCATCTTTGGGCTCATGCAAAGAGGCAGCATGAAGTTCCTAAATCTCCTATATAACTTGGCACATGAAAGGAGCTCTGCTGAAGCTCAGCTCTGATTTAGAGCTGGTGGGAAATACTACCGCCTGTGACTTCAGCCTCAGGAAACACCAGGAAAAACATTCTGAATGTTTGGGGTTTTTTTAACCCTCCTAGAAAAAAACTGTTCCAATGAACTACATTCTCCTTTTAAATTTGAACTTTGTTCTGCTCCAAAGTAGCTCTGTGATTGTGCTCAGCAGCAGGCACATGTCCTACMCATGACTGGGATAAAAGATGCTCAAGGAAAAGCAAAAATTACATGCTATTTTCCAAATTTGTTGCAGATACAGTCACACTCTCCCTGGACACTAAACCAGCCAGAATGATAGTGAATATGGTTAATCTATCTACAAACTAAGTATGTTCTGCCTTTCAGTGGGAAGAATTGATAAGGCTGTCCCCCTGGAGAAGCAGCCTGTAAGGGATGTGATGCAGAGCACAAGTACAAACTCCACAGAATAATCAGCTGCRTAAGAGATAAGAAGCAACTGATTATGCAGCTCTCCTACAAAAAGGATTTGGGGTTTTTAGAGGATCTCAAAGGAAAGAGAAGCCAATGTCAAACTGCTTTAAAAAGAGGAAAAAAAAAAGGGAAAAATGAAAAAAAAAACAGTAAAATAACTCTTGAAATACAAACAGAATTTCTTTGCAACTCAGAGATGACCAAATCACTAAGAAAACATTCTGCTTTGAGCATCACAGTTCAAGGAATGCATGGATCAGAGACAGTAGAGAAAAACAACAACAAGAGCTCTAGAAAATGTGGCCTATGGGAAAGGCTYGGGGCTCAGTTCAGTTGGAAAAAAGGAGACCAAGAAAACAAAATGAAAAATAAAAGATACACAAAAAAAGGACAATAATAAGGTGTTCTTCACATCTGCTGTAGCTCAGAGATAGATATTCAAAAGCTGGAATAGATGGAAAGGAGGGGTTTGTGCTGTCATCATTAGAGATTTCTGAGAGAATGGTAGCAAAGCTTCACCCTGCACCAGAGAAAAAACACAATTTCTTGTGTCAGCTTCAATAAGCACRTGCCCATTTTGTCCAGCAGAGCCATCACCCCTCAGATCCAAAGCAGACAGAGCAAACCACTCCAGTCTTGTGCTAGATAAAGGCTCCTGCCTATTTGTAAAATTTGGTCTGAAACTGCTAATTAACATGCACTTGTGAAATGCTTCTTAAAATATGAAYGTGGGCTTGGAGTATGGAGGAAAGCAAATAGAACAAAGAGAAAAGCAAAAGAKAACAAAGCCAAATAATAGGTTGAGTTGTGCTGGAAATCCAGGGCAGTTTTGGGGGGGGGTCACATAGGTGCAATTAACAGAAACAAATCAACTTTTCTGTTGCACAGACTTGTTAAAGATGTCATTTGCATGATTTGCATCCATCTGCTCTTGCCCAATCTAAGTCTTTACAGGACAAAGGAAGAGCCTCCACATGAGGTGTCTCAGTGTCTTGTGGATGTCACAGTCTTCTCTGCACGATCCAGTTGTTGGTCACAGAGGGAAGAATGTTGTTGGGTTGCAGTAGGGCACAGAACTAGAAACAAAATTACCTTTGTAATGAGAGGTTCAAGGTGAAACCAAACTGGATTAGGATGTTCTAATACCTATTGTTTCTGGTCCAGCTGAAGGAGAGGTGGTCCTTTCAGAAATTTTTTGTGTGGAGATGCAACTCTCACAGTTCATACACCTCAGAGTATTTCAGGTTGGAAAATTTGTGACTTCTTATTTCTGCTTCTTCTTTTATGAGCTTCTCCTTGCATTCTTCATATTGACATTGCTACCACCACAGCACACTTTCCAGCTGTTTTTATACCAGCCAGAACTTCTGCTGTTCCATYTGCCACACCTTCACATAAGTTTGCTCTCCTTAAATCCCTCTTTCCCTGTTAATTCCTGTGCAAAGATCATCATCTTCAGTGACCAGCTGTCAAAGAGGGATCTGAGGTCTGTAATACAAAAACCACCCCATTTTTAAACCCTGCAGAGTGCTGGCATTTTGTAGGCAGCACCAGGAGTGCTATCCCATGCTACCACCAGCTGAGAGCTGCAGGTTTGTGTCTCATGGGCCACTTCAGGCTTTTCTTGTCATGGGGTTCTGCTGTCATTAATTCAGTGACTGCAAACTGGGGCTGCTCTTTGCACACCCCACACCTGGACACCCCCTCTGCAGCCACCAGCACACCCAGCACACCCTGGGATGGTGCCACCAGATGTGTCTGCACATCTCATTCCTATCTCTCACTCACTCTGTGACTGAAAAGCTGCACAGAAAATGCACCTGCTTTAAGTGAAAGGAAGAATACAGGGGATTATTTTACCATATAAAAACACACCAGCCCAAATTATTTCAGAGCTCATGCTACTGGTCAGGAAGAAAGCAAGAGCAGGCAGTAAATCACACCTGAACTGGAAGTGGCTCTGTGCCTCAGAAAGCAGCCATACAGGACACCACATGGAATTGTGTCCTTACCACCAACCTCATGAAGAAATTCAGGCATCAGCCAAGGATATCCATCTATGGCACAYATTTCCCAAAGCCTCCCCTCATAGTCACTGAAAAAACTTTTACCTCACTCCAACTCAGAGGGTCATGGGAATTTCGAGGTTGAATCTGGATAGAGATTAGAACATGAGCTGGTGTGCAACCACATACCTGTATCTGATTTCTGAATATACTGGTTGTGCTGAAAAGGGTCTAAAGATTGCAGAAGTTGAGCTTTCCCTCTCATTACTCCTTCTTCAGCCAGATGGCACCTAAGGGAAAAAAAAGGAATGAGAAAGCTCTTGAAACTTCTGAAACACAGAAGTAAAATTCCTGTGGAAATTAGAACATCAAATATACTTACAAATATTGATACCATAGCATCATGTGCCCAAAGTGATAAAAAGAAGACTAAATATCATTCTTTTATACTGGCATGTCTTAACTTTTTGAGGCATTGATTTTGCAAATTAAGAGACTTTAAAAGGTGTGCATACAGGTAAAGTGGGAGTTCTGCATGGATTCTTATATAAAAAAAAAAACAAGAAGAAGTCTGTCCAGTGAGCCTTTTAAGATGCCTGGGTGCATTTTTATAACTCTACATAACCTGAAGTGTTTTGTTTCAGGATTTGGCACCACTCTTACATCTCTGTAGCAGTGTACTTTCCTTTCACAACTTTTTCTGATCCAATGCACTCTCTCTCCCCATGTTCCCACAAATAAGAACAACAGAAGTGCCAAACCCTGCTTTGAACATGAGAAAGGAAAATGCTGCTGGAATCTCCTTCCTGAGAATGCTGCAGCTTGTAATCCTCATTATCCCTGCTTCCAAAGGACCCTGGGTCTGCTCCTGAAGGCACATGGAAATCCCACTGGGGATGGCCCTCACAGGGKTTCAGAGATTCAGGGGATGTGTTTGCACAGAAGGATTGAGATGATCTGAAGGAAATGTGGGAAGAAAGAATCAACAGAAGAATGGATCAGAAGGACATCAGTTTTGCAGACAGCTACTTTTGTGTCCAAAAAAAAGGCTTCTCCTAATTTGTTAGTGCTCTTTCTTGTCTTAATTTTGTTGGATTTTTCGGGTATATGATAAACTGCCTACATCCAGGAAGGGATGTTCCATTAATGTGCAAGTGAAAAATTTGGAATGAATAAATAAGTAAATTGCCACCTATAATCACCCCAAACTGCAATGCCTGACATGTTTATCTGCTTAAATATAACATTAAACACATACTGCAAGTTTTCTTATTTCACACAAAATCAACCTTTGAAATAATAATTTTAAAAAAATAGGAAAAAATAAAAGGAAAAACCTTCTTGTTTACTCCTGATYCTTCTTTTGGCTAGGGCTCCAAGAAGCAATTTCTTCATCCCAGCAGGATGCTGCTTCTGCAACACATTGCAAAAGCAAAATCCTATCCCCACATCACAAAAACCAAGAACACAGTGCACAAACAGACTCACACTTCAGAATTGCCACTCTCAGCATTCAGCCYTTGCAAGTTCTCCCTCATTATTAGAGACATCAGTGATTGCTGATACACATGGATGCAATTAAGAGGGAGCAAAGAAAGGATTCACAAACAAGCAGATGAGCTTTGTATTTGGAGAGGGAGTAAGAGCTGAATCATTTATTCATTTTTCTGTTTTAGCTGTGRAAGGAGGGTATAGACTCATCACTATGAAGTGTCTTGCAGCAAAGCTTGGGGCATAGATACAAAGTGGATTAAAGAGAGATTTCTTTTATGCTTTGTGCTCTTTTTTTTTCTTTTTTTTTTTGCATTTATGTCTGCTTTTCAAAAAGTTTTCTACTGTGTTTTCATTTGGATCTCTATAACAATGTTGTTGACAGAGAGGGCAAAATTCTACAGACCACTGAAGTCATCAGAAACTACTGACAGAAATAACTTAGGAAAAAATTGCACTATTTTTATCTCAACCCAAGAGACTTTGATGATTTTCAGCCAAATTTTCACTAAAATAATTTAATTTCCTGATAACCTACTTTTAATTTATAAAGACCATCCATGTTCCCTCTTTTGGAGAATTCCCATTTATGTGTATTTCTGGCAGAACATTTTAAGACCCTCCCTGGGAATCACCACATAATGAATAAATGCCAAAGCTGAGCTGAAATCCTGAGTTTACCTCCAAAGCTTCATGCTCTCCAGGGACACTGACATCATTCTGATTTTACTTGGGACTCCAGAGGAAGCCTCAAACAGAATTAATTTAAGACAAGAGATTCTGCCCTGTGTGCTACCCAGGGGATTCAGGATTTTTACTGAGATCACAAGGCAATCATGGGTAATGGGAATTGTCATTCAAATATTGTCCAAATGGCCCACATGAACCAGACTGGCTGCTATATTGGCATTAAAGCTGTGCTTTTCCTGATGAAAATTAAGAATTCCCCACTTGTTTTGTGGAACCCTGGACAGAAAGAGGTTTGTAGGAAAGCAGGAATTTACAKAAGCCTGAATTCTCCTTTGCTTTGCCTTGCAAGCAGCACAACTTCCCAGGATGCTGCTGGCTGTATGAATGAGTGTTTGTAACACCTCAAACACATGAAGTAGAACTGAATCATGGTGATATTCAGTGCACCTCAGATGYTGTGGTAGGAGCATAAGATGACTGGTTTAGTGATAAATGTCAATACTTCAATGGTCTGGAGGATTTTCCCTACACTTTAGGAACTGTGTGTACCCTGGAAGATCAACTGCACTTTTCAGGAGCAGTAAACAGCCCTTTTTCCAATCCTTCTTTTTTTTAATAAAGTGCTGACAAAGATTCAAGGCTACTTTTGAGGGTGCCCTTCTTGGCCTCTCATTGAGATGTGCAATTTGTAAACCTGCTCTTCAAATGGAGGTGAATAAACTGATAGYAAAATCTAGACTAATTTTGGAGCTGTAACTTATTTCTAACCACATGAGCAGTCCCATTGAGTTCAAAATGCCTCAGCCCAGTAAGACTCTGTTTTGGCTTAGTCACACTGAAATATTGTTCTGTCACATTTTGAGTTAGTGCTGCAAGCTGCTGGGTAATCATTGGCAATTTCCACAGCACAGGCAAACTGACTCAGCTCCTGCAAGGCTTGCAAACATCCAGAGAGAATAGCAAGAAGCATTTCCTTCCCAAAATTCTCAAGATTTCTGTGAAAATGTTCTGATTCAAACACCAGCAGCTTTAATGAACACAAACCTTGGGTTTAAACTCAACTGTGTCAAAAGGAGCCCTTTGGTGGCTATCAAGGGACCTTATGTGTCCCTTCCCTAAATTTTAGGGTCTCCAACTCAGTGTGATCCTATAAGATCTGAGCAAGTCTTCTAACTCTATCAGATCCATTGGGATCTGAGCCTTTTTCCTGCAGTGCTGCCTGAAAAAACTCCCATGGGACACCAGGACCTTCTATGGAGTTATTTACCAGAGGATTTGGTTTTATTATCAACAGCAGAAGTCTGCAGTATGTCATGGTTTGCTTCCACAGCAGCYAGGAATAGCCATGAATAAATCATGAAGATGCTTAGGAGTGTTCATGTATCTGAATTACAACATGTTTCCTACACTAATTAAGAAATATTCATCCAATTTACTTAACCTCTGTCACATATCCCATATTGCTCATGTCAGCATTATACTTATTTTCTTCCTGAACCCACTCAGTATTGACAGACTACTTTGCAGGCTTATGTATTGCCCAGCCTCTCTAGAAACCCCTAAATGAAAAGGGAGTGATCCTCCAGAGAAGTTTTCACTATAGATTTGCATCTCTCCTCAGATTATTAGATCTTCTTCAACCCCAGTTCATAATATCTAATTACCCCGTAGCCTGTTCTCAATTATTTAAAGCCCAGCCCTCACTTATTGAATTTTAGACTTTAATGTTAATAGATCAGAGGTTAACTGGCTCAATATTAGAACAGGAGTCACTGGCTCAGTAACACAAAAGGAGTCAGGATTATGTTGAGCTCCTCAGTGTTATGAATTGGGCTTTAAAGAGGGAGCAGAGAGCAGCATATGTCAGCCACAGCAGGGTTTGGAGGGGAAAGTCAATATTTACAGACATGAGTGTCTCCTACCTGAACTGCAGACAATTCTGAGCAGCTGGGGCTTGATAAGGTCAGCTTCAGACTTCCCTGGATCAAACCAGAGCAAAGGAAGTGATACCAAAAAAGCAATACTTTACCCGATTAAACCTGAGTACTCTTAACATTAAAATGGATAAAGTATTATTAGATGACTGTTCTAACTGACTGGGCAGGAATGGCACAGGGTTATCATCAGACACAAAAGTTAAAGGGTTAACTCCCCATTTCTTGTCTGTTTTCCTCTCCATTTCGAATGTGTTAAGCATATGGTGGCTTTTAGGGATCCAAAGAAATATGGGAAAAGATTATTTTATTTTTATTAGACTAGCTGATGTAATCAGAAAAAATACAAAAAGCTTTTGATCATCTCTTAGGTACCTATGGGGTGAATGGGCTGCTTGCCATGGTGTGAGAGGGGAAGATGAACTAGACAGCCAGCAGCTCTGATATTCCAGATAATGGTAAAGTAAAATCCCAGTCCCACTACCTCTGGAACTTTATGAAGTGTTCAGACCTCGTTTTTTTCTTTTTTTCTTTTTTTTTGTTTTGTTTCATTTTGTTTTTCTTTCAACCCCTACATTCAGGCAATTGAGAAACAGCTACCATGGGCTAACTGAGCCTTGATAACCCTCCACAAGCACTGCTGCCCACAGCGAGTACAGTGTAATACAATTTATTTTAATCTCAGTGGAAGAAGCTTAAGCCTCATTATCTCACATTTACCAGGACTCAGAGTGCTCCCAGTGCAGTTATTTCTGCCATTCTTCTCATGTCTCTTCAGATAAGCAGAGTAATATTTTATGCCACAGTTATGARCTCAYRTTTAGACCAGTTTCCAACAGCCCTYTCCCTGTTTTTTAGGAAGACAATTTTGAGAGTCTGTATTAATTTTACAACAGAAATCYCTTTTTGAATAACTGCAAATCGTATCACCCTTCTCCCAAAACAAGTCTCAGAAGCAATTTCTCCCACTCCAGCAAATAACAGCATTACTATTACTGAAATCAGAATTTCATGGTCTTCTATTTCCTTTTAAGCATGAGATCAGTGTAACTGGACACTTAACAGGAATTGTCCTAAAGATTCCCACAAATCTTTTCTGAAGACCAAGATTCAAAAAGTCCATCCTCCTCTATGACTCCAAATATTGGGCCAGTTATTCTAAAAGCCATAACATTCTTAACCCTGCTGTTCTCAGCACTTACTTGTCCAGAGTAGGAGTTCATAGTAAATGAGGAGGATCTCCCTATTCACAGAATTCTGTAGCTTTTAGGCTTTTTTAACCCACCATGCTTCTTCTAAGCCAAACAATTCCAATTACCCTTATTAGTGCTAATGAAATTGCTTGCATATCTTTTTAACTCCCACACTGAACAGAACATTTTTCCACTCCAGTGTTTTACCTGGAATTTACTTCTGAAAGTGAGCAAGCTYCTAGGGAAAAGGTGAAACAAACAGAAGCAGAGTATTGAATGCATGGAAGAACACTGAATCAAACTGAATCACTCTAAGAACCTGCAGTTCAGTGACACTGAGACTCAATTATCTGCTACAAGGTGAACCCAAGCCCCCTAAAGTATCAAGCACTTCAAACCAGAAAAGTTATCAGTCTGTGTGAAAGCTGACAGCACAAGAAAACAGTTATTGTGCAGCAGACTGCAGGATTTCAAGCCCTTTGTGCAGCTCTGAGGGCTGAGAACTCTCTGGGTCACACCARGATCAGCAGCTGGCAGCAGCCAAGAGCAGAGGGGCAGCAGAACTCGCTCATGGAGACCACACTTGCCATGAGGATATTCCTGCCCCGTGGAGTCTCCAGGTGTCTCCTCAGAGAGCTGTTACTGCCCAGCTCCTCAGCTATGCCTTACTTGGAAAAACCTCCAAAATTCCAGGGAAAACTTCCCAGCTCACTGTGCTTCTGGGCAGGACACACTCAAGCCTCCTGACACCTCAGCACAAGGAGGAATGGAGAATGTCACCTGACAGATACCAACCTTTGTGCARGGTGATCCTGGGTCATCCTTGGCCCCAGAAAASTCCAGGCTARTGGCAAATCATCCTCTGGGACAGCTGTTTGAAAGAACATTAACAGGGAAAATCCAATCTATTTTCTTTTGGGTTTTTCTTTGGACTCAGTGTCCCCAGGTGGGAGAATTGGCCTCTTGTCTGTGCAGGGCCATGCCCTAGAGCTCCCCATAGATCTGCCTTGTCCTCCAAACCCTGTGCTGATGATGTCTGGTCCCAGGGACACATCCTGGCCCTCCAGGCCTCTTTAATGACACCTGTATCCCCAGCCTCTGCCCCCAGATCCCCAAATCCCCAGTGGTAATTACAAACCACCTTGCAATATTGTAAATGACATGAATTGAGATCCCTTTTTTGTATTATTAATCATTGCAGGAAAATATAAGAATTTACACAAAACTATGAGCCCATCTTAGATTATTTAAGTGCCTTTTGTCTTATCTGATACAGAGTCCTACCCAAATTATAGCTCCATATGTGCAGAGGAAGCCTGTTACRTTTCTCCTTCTATGAAGGGAATGTGGTTTTTCTTAGATGGATGGTATCAGCAATGCCAAACAATACCCCTGTTGGGAAAATATTGCCTTATTTCTGAGGAAAAAGGCTTGCCTTTAACAGATCAGGACAGTTTTATGTAACCACTGACTAAAGTCAATAAGATTTCTACAATAATTATCCTCTTTTCAATTCCTATTTCCAAGAACTCCACCAGCAGCAAATCCTTATCAGTTTCTGTACCATTGCTGCTGGAATTTCCTTTACATCAGCAACATGTACCTCATTATTTTTTGTGATCTCATTAAGTAAAACACTTAAGGGACCAGTATCCAAAATTAACAGAATTTGGGGAAGCCAAAAACTAAAAGACCACCCTATTTCATTTGTCTAAACTCAATTTACTTTTATGAGATTCCCTTTTTTTAAGCTGTCATTTTTTAACCACTCATTTTAGTAGTAAATTTTTTTTTTTGAATTAGCAAATTGTTCAGACTGTGAAACTGCTGCTCTTTTGCTGACRTAAGTGCTGAGAGTACTGCTRGAGATGTGCTTGTGGTAGTCTCCTRTAATGAGATGATTCAGTCACCAGTGAAAGACTCAGGGATGCTTCTTCCAGGGTGTACTGGTTTGAAAGCAAAACCAGTGAGAGACTAAGTCAGAAATACAATTTAATAGGAAAACTGCAAAAATAATAGTAAAAGGAACAAATGAAAAGACCCTTGGCAGAGTCAGAATACAGCCTGACACCCTGTTTATTAGGGTAGTGGCAGCAGTCCGAATAAAACAGTCTTGTTGAAGCAGTGATCCTGTAGAAAGATCTGGCAGCTCCTGTCCTCTGGGAATCCAATTGGAGCCTGTGCTGTCCCAAGCTCCAGATTATATCCAGGTGGGAATGCTTGGCTCCTCCCCACTGGGCAGAGCATCTCACAATGGGCTGATATCATTCTATGAGTCACACAATGGGTCCTTGATTGCCCATTAAGCAGAGATGGCTCCCGAGGGGAGTTACCTCAGTGAGTCACTGACCAAGTCATTGATGTGCCATTAACAGCAGATAGTCCTGAGGGAGCGGGCAGGGAAACACTGCCCCACCTGGCTCCAACAACCCATGAAGATGTAATAGAATACAGACTTTGGGCACATCTTACATTGCAACCTAGGACACAGGGCTGAAAAACTAGAGGCATTTTAGTACACAGAGGCATTTGAGGGTTTATCAGCCAGTTCCTTGCCCTTGCACATCACATCAGCTCCATGAGACAACTGTGCTTCCAAATCAGTGTGCCCTGATCACACTACTCCATCTCTGCTGTGCCACAATCCATTTCRGTTGCTGGAGCTCAAGCACAGAAATGCAGTGAAGAAGGCACAGGTACAAGTGCCCTACTGCTGTTGTTCATAGATGTGTCCATCAGCAAATGGCAGCTGAAAGTCCTCAGATGGATTGAAAACATTCATTTGTGTCCCAATACCAAAAGAATATTGAGAGAAAGCACAGAAATGCAAACAGTTTTTATGTTGGAAGGCTCCATATGAGTTCTGATACCTGTCTAAAGACTTCAGAGCATATGAGCAGCTGACTCTGGTGACCATTCAGTTCTCCCTGAAGCTTAGAGGTATTGCCAACAAGAGCTGAAGAGTGGGAAAATTAAAAGGAAAGATCACAGGGAAAACCAAGAGATTCCTCCCAAAAACACATTTTATTGCAGSACTGCAGGGAAAGACAATCTATATCTGCAAAGTTCAGCCTCTGAACTGCCTTATAACAACATCCTCAGATAACAGAGGTGGGACAGCAGGGGAAAGAACTACTGTGCTAAGGTATTTCTTTTCAGTGCTCCAAAGCAAGACATTTATGAATTTTTCATTCTTTAATGTTTGCTTAGTCAGCATTTACTAGAAAGAAATCAAGCCCAATGTTTGAAGAAAGACAGGCAAAGGTCCGGAGTCCTTCCAGTAGCAACTTTTAAACCAGGAGGTCTGTGTTCATTTCCCAGCCTTTTTGGGACTGGTCATGGCTATGAAATGGGAAGAAGCAGGAAAGAGCCCTCATCCACAGAGGAAAACTTGAAAGCAAAAGGACATTGTGTCTCTGTCCATGTGGTGGCTGCCCTTGATGCTAATGGCATGGGGGGGGAGCACTGACTCCATGAGCTACATGGAGTTACAGTCAGGGCTGCTACTGACTGCTCAGAATTGGCTCTTGTTTGAAATTGCTTCTCTTCCAGCTCATGCTCTTTGTTTGGAGTTGCCCTGTGCTCATAACCGAAGTCAGTAAACACAAGTGTTTTCAGGGAAGAAAACACAGAGTGAAGGTTGAGTGGGATGTGGCTCCCCTCCTTCCTCAGCACCAGGCTCTTCACTTCAGGCCCTGAACACGTCAAAGTAGTGATGGWTTCTGAAGGATGGGGCCTCATGTTCTGAAGTTAATGGAGCTAGGTGCATCACAGCAGAGAAGGAAAAGTCACCAGGCCTGATTTATGTCTGCCTCTGGAGCACTGCCTGTGACAGCAAAGATTTAGGAAGAGGTGGTGTTGTTTAGACCTCCTCAACACACCCAGATAAGAGRCACTGGAAAAGTACCATGGCTGCTCCATGATCAGGAAAAACAGCAGWGCAGAAAAGCACAAGTGAATGCAAACTAACTTTGCCCAAGGGAAGGCATGGTGCCAAAGSATAAAGCAGGATCCTCACCTATAAAATGTGTAGGTGCAGAAGATGGTGAATGTGTTGCAGTGGCTCAGGGCAGGAGTAAATAGAAAGACCAGCCTGTTCTGTGGACTGCTTAACATCAAACTGGTGGTTCCTTCTGACCATCTTCTACCCTGAGGGAATGAAAATTCCAGCTCCATGGCTCTGCTCTCTTTTGGTCATTCCCTCCCAAAAGCCCTCACCCCAAGGGAAGGCTCAGCCATCCCACCCTAGTGCCAGCCCTTTCCCACATACACAGAGCCTCTGAACCAGCCAGAGAAACCCAGCCCACCCACAACCTTCTGCAAGGCAAAAATCCATGTAGCCTGAATCACCCACTGCTCCTGCTCCTTGGTGTGGGGAGCCTCACAGGGAAAAGACACACACCACCTCAGTGGGAAGAGGAAAAGGAGGGACACTACGGAAAAAAAGGGAAATATGAGAGGATAATGTCTTCTCTATTAGGTGAATATCATTCAGAATGCAGACCAGGAAACATCACTATTCTAGAAGTTATTTCTTTAATTGAATTTAGTTCATTCATCCTCCCTTCCATGTATTATTTTTTTATTAAATCCCACAGGGAAAGGATTTTCATCTCTCATCTTGGTAAGCTCTGCTATAACATCACTAATGGAGAAAGGAATGGAGCCAACCATCCTAACAAGAAATACCCAAACTACTGGGTGAGACAACAGAACCAGCAAATCTCCCTTAAATAAGAACTGAGAAAGGAAATATTCCTGCCTGAAGAGAAGTAGTACAAACACCTAGGCTTCCATYAAGAGGTAAAGCAGTCTGTCAAAGAAAGGAGAAAATATCACTTTTGCTTTTGTAAAAGTAGGTACAAATCCTGTTCCATAAATAACTTAAAAATGTGGTAAAGAATAGGCATGAATGCACAAAATTGAATATAGCACTGCAGTCACCAATAAGGGAATTAATATTTGCTTCCACATATAAAATATGGGGATATAACATAGTCCCTAAATGAGTACCCAGGTACTAGAACATCATTAATTGAGTTTTGGTAATGACTCGACAAATGTCCTCTGGGTTTCAAAAACTTTGTCTTTTTCCATCTGGGTCAAGTTAAATGACGTATTTTCATTCTCCAAATTAAAATGGATTAAACAAAACAAAAATCTTAACACATAGGCCAAGAGAGGATACTAAGTCCTTTTCTAGGAGAAAAATTTAGGTGCATAGGAAAACTATTGTGGAAATTGGAGACGAGAGTCTCTTTCAGGGGAGCAGTACAAACTTTCATAAAAATCCAAGGAGTCTCGAGTAGAGAAATTTTGCAAGAATAATTTCAATCATGTGGGAAGAAAAAATTKACAAAAACAATGCATAATCAAAGTACAGCAAAAAGGCTGAACTTGAAAGTATCATGTTATTTGTAGAAGCACAAAGAACAAGAAACTGATATGACAGGAAAAGGGGCAGGAGATTTCCTTAAAGAAGAGCAGGATCAAAGCCAGCACAGGTCTGGAGCCTTATGTCCTATTAATAAGATTTATTTGAGCATGAGTGACTGGCAAACACAGGAGAAGCAGGATTGAATTATTGCATGAACCTCAATGGAATTATTATTCAGCTGCAGAAGACTGCCAAAAAGCTGTCAGGCTCAACTCAGTTRTGATAGCCATGGACTCATAAAATGAATGAGACCCAAAACTTTACCAGCAAAATAGAAGTTATATCCTGATATTCATTTTTTTAAAATAATCAATTAACTAAACATCAAACCCCTCCCTTTTTTGTTTTTTTTTCAGAAGAAAAAAATAAGTTTAATATATAATTTTCATCTCAACATTCTGTTGATAATTGATAATGCTAAGAAAAGGAAAAAATAAAACAAATAAAACAACAAAAATGTTGCAACAATAGACCAGAAATATTTTGGAAAAACTTCAGATAATCTGTGCATAGAGAATATTATCAGCACATGTATCCTTACATGCCTTTTAGTTCTAGAAAAATCCCTCTTTGATCTAGAGAAAGTTGACTTTTTACAAAAAGGAAAGTATTATTGTGTGCTGATTTAAGAACCAGGGTTTTTTGCTGATGCCTTGAATTGAATTCCTGACAAGGAGAGCCTCTCCTGTGATTTCAGGAAACCTTGCTGAGGAAAATGTGAGCATCTTTCACTTAGTCCCTGATGGAAGACAGAAAATATTTGGCTTCRATTCAATCTGAAGGAGGAAGAAGTCTCTCTATGCCTTTTACTTTTATCAGAGCTGGTAAATTTAAAATGTGAAACAGGCTTTTTCCTTTTAAACAACTGAGCACAGGGCTGTTGAAGAGTATTTCCCTACACCTGCCATATACTACATTTATCCATAAATAAATACAGAAAGCACTAACAACTCAAAACTCTGAGAAATGTTGTAATAGATTTTTTGTTTTCAAAAAAATAAAGATAGCTGACATAGTGTAAAGATTAAGGGTAGATTTCTTGTAAGTGCATAATACATATTTAATTCTGCTTGTAGTGCTTCCAATGGTTTTGGAAGTCCCTCCCAAAACCAGGAAAAAGATTTATGGCATTTGGGAACCAATCCAATTTCTACTGCACTCCTTATTATTTCAAGGAAAAGCAAATGGTTTCTCAGGGGAGGTGTTAAAAAGCACAATTTAAATTGTACAGACCAGCTYGTGCAGGGCGTTGAAGACAGATCTGTGCAGGGCCAGCTGCTCTGCTCAGAAACCCCAGAGTAAATTCACTTTACTACCAATCACACTGAAATTTCTCTAAATGCTCACCAGTTTAGCAGGGAACAGAAGAGAGCCCAATGCCAGAGCTGTAATTTTCTAGGGAAAAAAAATACTAAACTAAACTAAACTAAATTAAACAATATAAAAACTACAAAAACCAATTCCAAGACCCAAACACATGTGGCAGAGACTCACACTTCACCCTTCAACTCTTTGCACATGCAAGCAGAAACATGACAAACACCGAAGATTTAGCCAATGCTGGCAATAAATGGCCACTGAAATTYTGATGACAGAGCTGTGGAGTGAGGGAAATGGAAGCAGGACAATGTCTCTACAAGAACTCTCCATGGGACCATCAAAACCAGGAGGYGCTGCACTTCCCTCTCCCTGCACAGTTGGCACATTTACATGGAAAAAGCAAGTACAGTCAAAGCTAAACAGCAAAACAGGTAAAGCAGAGCAACCCTGCAGGGTGCTCACACCAAGCAGAGATGCACTGAGAGAACCCCTTGGAGGACAGGGCTGGATGGAGCCTTCCTGGGGATCAGAAGTGCTGATCTGTTCTCATGWCCTGCAGCACAGGTGACAACGTTCTGCCCCTTCCATCTGCCCTTGCTAACCAGCACTGCTGAAACGACATTTAAACTAAACAAAACTGGGAGGGTCTCCAGCTGCTGAGGGGACCTGAGACAAGCTTCTAGGGCAAAGCACTGTTCCAGAGAGATAATCCCTCAAAGCTGATATGCTGCAGGAACCATGACCCCTTCGCTCTCATGCAGGAGCTGCACAGTAATTCCCACCCTTCACCTGCTCTTACTGATTTTCCCCCAGCTCTAAACAGAGTGCTTCCCCTCCAGGGACTCAGAATCAAAAGCTGAGGAGCCAGCCCCCATGTTCTGCTGAGATTGTTCAGCTGACACCAAGAACAGAGGCACAAGACTTTAAAGCACCTTGCAAGTGCAGTGTAGCAGCCTCAAGTGCTTTGATCTTGCTGCTCTGTGTTTCCAGGTGAGCACAGCAGGAAAGGGGGAGATACAGCCTCCAAACACACTGGGAACAACAGGACAACATGAGCCAGAGGTAAATCTTCCCTCCTGAACTGCTGGTGCTGTTGCTTGCAATACACCTGGTCTTGACTCTCCATGAGTTTTTATGTGACCCTTGGTGCCATTTTGAGCCTAAGAAAGGGTTTGGAAACATCAGAGGGTGAGGTCCTCCACAAAGGCTGCTTTTCACCAGGGAAAGGGAAATATTAGGGGTAAAGCAAATTGGCAGGAGTCCTTAAAGCCATTCTCCCTGTGCCTCAGCAGTGGTAGATAGTGATGAGCAAACAATCTCTTCTGTTGATTGTTTAACCAACATAAGGCTGAAATAAAGCTATTAAAGGACTGCAGGAATCACAGAGTGGCCAGTGGRTAAAACTGTATGGGTCATACCCAATGTTTCCTTTGTAACTTAATCCCATGCCTTCTCTGGGGAATGAACAGCCAGATTCATACTGGCTCTTACTCCTCTAGAAAATTAAATACAGAACAAATTTTGCTCTGCTCTTTATATTTGCAGTCGTTGCCCTTTTAAATTAGAGGAAGGAGTACTTGAAAGGACACACTCTTAAGTACTTTTCCTGTAGTTCAACTTTGTTTTCCTTTTCTCTTCATAGTTGGAAACAGCCTCTTAGGAGCTTAAAAACAAACAGTGCTTCGTTCTCYTTCCAAATGTGTCTTCTCATATTTGTCAAACACGAATTCCCTGCACCCCTTGTGTTACTAATTAAGCTTAAAATTAACATGCGAGTAAACAACTAGAACCTCGTTTGTGCATCTGCCTCATCAGAGATGACAGGAGAAGAAATGTTATGTCAAGCCCCTATCCTCACAGCACGTCTCCTGGAGCACAGTGATAGCAAAACCAGTGAAGTTTCAAGCCTTGCTATTCCGCAGGGTTACCCATAAACAACAACAGATCTTCAAGGCAACTTCCACTGATTCTCACATGAAGGGAAAGAAGAAAGACTTTGGCTTGGAAAAGTCCACAAAAAGTTACCAAAAAGTCCTCCAGCATTTGCTTCTTCTGAAAATTCCCACCCYTCTGACTGGCATATAAAGAGAAAAATATGCACTAAAAGGCAATGGGCACAGCAACCACCCAGGGAAGATCCAGCTTGAAGCATTATAGAAAAAGGAGAAGGTTTTAATGGTGACAGAAAAGCAGGCTGTCACACTCTTTTGTGTAGCAGTCATCTAAGGAAGTGAGACTACTTCATGACCATACATTAGGTTTAGGGGTATAAATTTTCTCCTCCTCTATGCACTATTTTTCTACAGTTGACAAGCAAGAGTTGAGTGCTTCTTAGAGTAGCAAAATTTGTTTCCACTTTCCAGAGATTCAAAAAACTGGGCAAAGCCCCAAACAGGAAAATCAAGACAAATGTCATATTATTTTACTTACCTGATAATTTYTTTTAAATTACAGAAATACATATAWACCTGCAAGTTTAMGTCTGGCTGACCTGTAGTGAAACCCTGCTGGCAGAAAACCCACCAATTCCTTGAAAGGCACATTTGTTTGAAGAGCARAGAAAATTCCTTTTACTSATTGAAGGAAGGGTTCATTTCACCCCAATGGARCTCTCTGGAAGTCMCATGAACAAGGCAGGTGTCTAAACTTCCTCTACTTATATGGAGAACACGTGTACTCATGCTCCACCAACACGACATTTATTTTTAGGTGGGGGAGGCTCTCAGGGTTTGTGACACTGCTGGTGTCTGAAATCCAAAGCACTCAGGTATAAYCCTGCCCTTGAGCTCTCCTTTCTCCCTTTGAGAATTACCTGCTCTCACCAAGCCTAAGAGGAGCAGTGGCARTGGCTGTGATTACATGCATGAAGGAACCACTAACACAACTGAAATGTTAATGGCTCTGGACAACTTGCAAGAAGGTATTTTCCACCACTGAGGATAAAAAAAAAATACAGATGGGCTTTTCTTATCTCAGCCTGATCATGGGAGAGCCCAGGAGCTGTTTCAACCCTCAGATGCCATTGTCCCACACACAAAGAGAAAACAAACCATCYTTGGTTTTATTGGGAAGACAGGTACAGGAAGCACTACTCACCAAGGATAAGGTGAGGGAGGTAAGGTCGTGAGTGATACAATCCCTCTGGTCAGAAGTCTACTTCAATCCTCAGATATTTGAGACCAATTTTACAGACATTTCTGTTCCTACTTTCCTCCACTGGTATGTTGGGATTTCTCTGGGACTTATCCACAGAGCAGATCACTGGGGCAGTGACTCATGATAGCAGCATTTCTGGAATAAATAGTCCTTTTATTAACAAAGTGAGAGAGATGTGACCTGGGGTAAGTATTTCTGAATCTTTCAATAAAGTTCTGGCAGTTAACTGGAGAAGGAAGAAGTATGGAAAGGAGCAATATTTCAAATGCAAATGATTTTCCTGTTTTGAATTTAACTCTTGATTGTTTGCCTTAAGGTTTTGACATTCGCGGGTTGGTGTCTCCCAAAACAAAATTCATGTCAGATTCTTCTCCCACTCCCTGGCAGTGACATCCCTGGAGATCAGTTGTAACATCAGCTCTTACATCCTGTGTCACCTGCACACAGAATTTTCTTGCCTTTTTTGAAGATACTCCTGCATCAAGCTGAATAGTGTTTGTCTAAAGCATATCCCTCCAGTAATTCATGTTGGTTCATTAAATAAATGCAGCTAGAAGAGCTGTTCTCTATATATCAATCCACCAAGTCACTTCAAGTTCATATTCTCAGGTGATTTATGCCTTCTTTCTGACATGGAGCCATTTCCTTGAGCTCAGAAGGTGGCTTAACGCCTGTCTGACTCCCTAAGTGGCAATTTAATCTTYAATTAGAAATTACTATTTCCACTTCTCCACATGCCTTGGAAATGAACTCCCTGTAATATTTCCTCTGTACAGAACTGATCAGAAGGAAACTTTGCCACGGGTTCTGCCGTTTCCTGTAGCTCACACCAAAGGCTGGGAGTGGAAAACACAGATGTTAGTAGAGTTGGATGCCTCAAGAGATAAATTCAGCTCTCATTCTRCCAGATCCAGGATGACAAGGACAGGGAAGCAGTGTTACCAGCTAGGCAAAGCTGGGATTTGAACCTATTTCTGCCAAAGTACAAGCTGACAAGCTCCACCCAGCCTCCAGAGGTAATAAATACACATGCACATTGCTGTGTCCTCATTTCTGTCCAGTGCAGAACTTACCACAACAAGGGCCTCAAACACCACCATTTTCCTTTCTCCTCTTGAAGACTGAATGCCACTGAAGTATTTACAATTTCTGCACCAAGAATTACATTTCCTAAGGGTTGCAGTCACCCTGAGCAGAGGATGAAGCCACCAACAAATGCAAATCCCCTGTCAGCTCTTCATAATGCACCTCAGTGTCAGACAGCCCTKGTGTGACAGTATTCAGTCTGTATTTCCAAAGTCCACAGCAGGGCTGAGGGCAGCTGGGTGTGACAGCAGAGATGCTGAGGAGCAGCYCAGGGGAAGGTGTGGTGGGAAGGAGTGACAGCAGCTTCTGACAGATGGACCGCGTCTCCAGGAAGGGAGAAAATGCCCCATGGAAAAGACTGRAAAGGGAAAATTGTTCTAAATTGGTTTCTAGGGGAAGGCTCAACCTTGTCACCTACTGAAAGCTGCAGAAAGCCAAAGCTGCCAACTCTGAGAGCCAAGGGTCATGAGGTCAGCTGCAGGCACGAGGCTGCTTGTGAGGAGTTCAGTGGGCACAGCTGAAATTACTGAGCTCAGGGATCCTCGTGTGGGTTTAGTTTGATTGATAGAGAGTGGCTGTGTCAGCCTTGTGCCCCACAGAGGAAAGGGATTTCTGAGAGTAGAATGAGATGTTTAAGGCAGAAGGAAACAGGACATGGACATGTTGGAGTCAGCCTGGAGGAGGTCATGAAGGTGATCAGAGGAATGGAGCACCTCTGCTGTGAGGAAAAGCTGAGAGAGCTGGGTTTGATCAACCTGGGGAAGGAAAGGCTCTGGGGAGACCTTAGAGCAGCTAAAGGGGCTACATGAAAAACAGAGACAAACTTTTCAGCAGGGCCTGTTGTGACAGGACAAGGAGTAATGGTTTTAAATTTAAAGAGGATAAATTCAGGCTAGAAATAAAGAAGAGATTTTTTACAGGGAGGGTGGTGAGGCACTGGCACAGGTTGCCCAGAGAGGTGCTGGGTGCTCCATGCCTGGAAACATTCAAGGTCAGGTTGGATGGGGTTCCCCATCTATTGGAAGACAACCCTGCTCATTGCAGGGAGGTTGGACTAAATGAGCTTTAAAAGTCCCTTCCAACCCCAAATGTTCTATGATTCTGTGAATTTTAGACTACAAATATGGTGCACATTTAGAATGGGGAGTACAAAATACTAATCAAATTCTGGGCTCTCCACCTCAAGGGAGAGCTGAAAATTACTAATGTGCTGAAAGCTGTGTGAAAACAGAAAATCAGCCCAAAGCATGGATCTGGCACAGGAATTTCTAAGCAAGGCCATTTTCTGACCATCCAGAGAAGGGTTCAGCAGGCAGAGCATTGAGGTGCTAACCCCTGTCCCATTTTCTTATGCAGTGGAAATACAAGACTGGACAGGTCACACAATCCCCTCACAGGTGAGCACCATGAGTCCCTGTCCCACACTCTCTTGTTCAGCTGATCAAGCAGAGACCTAAGCAGCATTCTCTGAAAATGAGATTAACAACACGCACCAGCCTCCAGATTTACTGGAARGGGAATCATGCTGCTCCTCTAACAATCTCCAGTAGGGAATTKTCATTCTGCTACATTTGTTTGCTCAATTAATCATTCAGCCTCACAAGCATGCAAACCAAAGGGGTATTGATCTGAGGATCCATTGTGATGATGGAATGCTGCTCCTGGGGCTCCCCATGGAGCTCTCCAGGCAGACCCAGCCTCTCCACCTGCCCGAGGCAGCTCTCCCTGCCCTACCCCAGCAATCCACCTGCTGTGGTAAATTCAGTCAGAGCTGGGTACCCATCTCTAATGTATGGATGAAAATGCTTTTTTTGCCTGTTTATGTAAAAAGATGAGATTGTAATAGTGTAAATTTTTTAAAAATTATTCCATTTTAACCAAATTTCTCTGAAAATTTGAGTTGAGGTATCTGTGTCCTCTGTCCCAGGTGGGTTAATAGTCACTTTAAAATTAAATGAGATAGAGCTGGAATACAAGTTGTCCATTCAGCTAACACTTATTTTCCATTTTATTTATCTCAACATCACAATGAAAGAAAAAGCTCACTCAGAAAGATGGAAAAAAAAATAAAAGAAGAAAAAGAAAAGGAAGGAAAGGAAGGAAAACTGTGTTCTGTATGATACCCAAGTCACTTCACAGTTAATATAAGCACAAAAGCATTTTTGTTCCTATTCATAAGCTCCCTCCCCCTGTGCTGTTCTAACAAAAGCAGTTTCAAAGGCTTTACATCTCAAGAATGCCAAATGAACTCACCTTTTATACTGCAGCACATTTTTTTCCATAGGATAACTATATCTCACAGTGCCTTAAGTTTTGCTAATAGATGTGCTTGTTTTACTAATCCAATCTGGCCMAAAATGGCACCTTCATATTTCACTRGAAGTTCAATGGCTCATGRCAGAAGAGCTGGGACATAATTCTGCCTTTGTAKGAGCTGTTAGTCCTCTTCTGGAAAGATTAATCAGTTGGCAGGATYCTTTCCTTTTGCCTATAAAATGAAGACTGTTCTTTAAGAGTTTTTAGCTTTACAAAAAGGTGTTGATTAGCTGGCTCATGAGCTCAGCACCTCTGTTATTGCCTCTTCCATYACCCACACTCACATCAGACTTACCCAGGCTGCCCTCCACCTTCCCTGTAGCCTCTCTGGCCACTCTCCATTGCCTTCTCAGCAGGGCCACGTTTCAGTACAGAATGGGCAGGGGAAACAGGGCTGCTTGAGTGACATACAACAAGCCATAGTCCTGAGCATTGCCCAGAGAGGTCTGTAAATCTCCTCTCCTACTGTTTGTCCAAGAGTAGAATCCAGCTATTCTTCTCTAATAGATCAAGTCCAGACCTTCCACCTTTTCCTTTAAATGTCCTACATAAATCTGCCTACAAGGTGATCTCTTTCCCTGCTGTTTCTCTCATGCTCCTACACTCCACACAACTTGCACCCATCCCAGATTTCTCCTTAAGGCCTGCAGTGTTGGAACTGGGTTGTGCAGCAGGAACTACAATGCTTTACATTGGAAATGACCATTATTTTAATTTCCATGTGTAACTAGCAATTATTCTCACTTTATTAGCATTATCAGGGTAATAAATAGCCTGTGTTGTTCTTGTTTTGTGCAGTACTGTTCTCATAAACCTCCATTGCTTGATACCCCAATAGCATATCACTGTCAAGAATGAACAGCAAAGAAAGCCTTGGGCAAGGTTKAAAATCTTCTGCTGGGAACTGACCCAACGATGTCCAAAGGAACTGTGCAAACCAGCTCCCAGCACAACTTCATGGAGGARCTTCATAATGAAATAGCTCTGTAATTACCTAACAATTTTTCAGAGCAACAACACTGGTGTGAGTAAAGGTCTGGGTTTCTTGTCATGCCAGAATTGCTAAAGCAGGAGGGGGGTTTTTGAGGGATGGAGCCTGGAGCAGAGAACTTTGCCACCAACTGTTGCTGCAATTCCTGTTTCACCCAGCAGCTGGGTAAGCTGGGATTTGTGACCAAGAGCTGTGCTGACAAAAGCYTTGCAGAGTGGCTGTGCTGCACATGTGACACTGCTGCTGTGCTGTTTAAGGGCAAGGAATAAGCTCTGGCAGCAGAAAYCTCTCCTCCTTAATRTAASTTGCCTGCAAATACCCWTGGCCAACAACCTTGGCCAACAACCTTGGCCAACAACCACCAACCTTCAGGTCTTTCTCTTCTTGGAAGTCAACAAGGCATTGGCTTTGGATTGCCAGTGTAGCATCAAAAACAGGTCTGGTCTCTTCTGTTGCTTATCACTTCTGACAGCRTTACTCATATCTTTTCTTAAGTTTCTCTGAATTCTGTGGTTTTATACAAAACCAGTCAAAATGAATCAGCAGAGCACTGGGGAGCCATCCCCAACTGAATTGCTGCAGTATCCAGGCTCCTTCCAGGCTTCTTCTTACATCCATGGACAGAGTGATGCTAATAAGCTCTCACAAAACTACTCTTCCTGGCTGTCATTTAACAATCTTAARCCTAATCCTCCCTTCCACTACATTCCCCTTCAGCAGCCATTTCATTTATTTTTGTTGCAAAAATTTAGAAACACCACCTGAAAAATGTTACCCACTCAAAAAATGTAAAGCCAGATAATGTCCTGCTGTTCACACTTTGCTGTRCTAATTCCCTGAGATACATCACTGGTATAATCAGATTTAAATGTTCAAAAATGGATCATAGTTAGACCAGATGAATGGTGGATTAAGCATTCATTATCATAAAAACAGATAAACAGAAGTGAAAAATGAAAATAAATTGCATTGAGTATAAGTAAAAACTCTTCCAAAGGATTAGTTGAACACTGTTAACAATAATGCCAGGGGAAGTACTTGATTGTGGATGCCGATTAATTCTTCTTAGCATTTTTTAATTATTATTTACTTCTACTAAAATCCTGAAGATTCTGTTGTGGCTGGTGCTGTTCATTCCAAGAGATGTAAGGGCTCCCTCCAACATATGAAACCAAACCTCAGGGAAGCAGATCTTCTAAGACCACAACCACCTTCTATCTTTCAGGAAACTGAACTTAAATCAGTGGTCACTTTTCCTAGCTGGGCCATGGCAATAACTTTTTGGGACACACAAAATGAGAAGAACAAAAAAAWGAAAAATAATATCACTGGTTTGTCTTATTCAGGCTACTTGTTGGAACACCAACAGGCAAAAATGAAGTAGAAAAATTCAAAGCTGAGGTTGATAATTTCAGGGGAGTTCAGTCAAATTATGATAAAAGGCATGATGTTTTTAAAGCCCATTTACATTAATATTTCTGGCAGATTTTGAAATGCATCTTCCCCCCCTGCTCTAATGACAGAACACTGCAGAATAAATCTATGTGACAAAAAGAAATAAACCTCTGGCTGCCTCAACTCAGCATGACAACAATAATTCAGCAAAGGAAAAACAACATTTCAGCACTCAACAACACGTAATTAACTTCAGATCTGTCCCTTTCAATCMCAGATTATGGACAACCACTACAAAACAGACTCCAAAGAAGATCCTTGTCCTGGCTGGGGAGGGTGAGAGGATCCACGGCAGCAGCTTTCTGCTGTCTCCCATTTCAGTCTTCCTTTTGCAGATCTCCTGGCAAAGCTGAGCTGGGAGTTCACTCAGCTTGTGTTTATGTGCTCTGAACTATTTAACATCTTCAATAAACCCTGTGGCTGGGAGCTCATCATTTTACGTGCTGAGAGCTCCATTAGTGACAGCTGTAAGTGACACTYCACATTACCCAGTTGCTCACAGGTGTAGTTTTTGCCAGGGGATTTTTATTTGGAGAAGAGTACACTGAGAGGCATTAATTACATTTCTCTCCTGGTTTTATACACACTGATTTATTTCCATTAGCTTTTTAAACTCAGAGGCAAATCTGGCGTTCTTAGGCATACAGATATTTTTGCTATATTTATGCATAGCAGGGCAGAGTTATTAGCCCAGTTTTAATGCCTGCTCCTATATAAAGCAAGCCTCTGGTTTTATGAATAGCAGAAAAAGCATCAAGACTATTCCATGCCTGGGTAGCAAATGTGATTTATCATGTTAGACTGTAAATCCCTGTAAGAGCTGGATTTTTGTTACCTCTTGTAGAGATTTCTTCCTTGCCTGCAATGGTGATGTAACAAGACAAGGCATCTCAAGGTATCCTCTACAYGTGACCTCATTCTTCTGCTGAAGGTCACTCCCTCTCTCCCAGCTCACTCTCAAGGAGTTTACATGGGAATATATGACAGTAAGAGACTTTTATGTCTGAGTGAAGACAGGCTTTGCAAAACACTGCAGTTTTATAGTATTTGTTTTGACGTAAAACATGCAAATGACATCCTGCTTTGAAAAGAATGACATCTATGTGATTTAATCTCTCTAGCACTTTCCAAATTTATCTTGGGATACATCTAACATTCATTCATCCAGAGTACAGAACTGAGAATTCATTTGATAGAAGAGTTTCTAGCCTTTTAGATATTCTATTTTTCATTATTTTATTTGAAAATATAAATTATCATGATGTTTTGTGGATTTATACTTCCTTTTTATTCCTTTTGATGCAGTAAACAGAAAAGAAGTGACACCAACAGATCTATAAGCCTTGTCCCTGCTGAGGATTTGCCATGCCTTAATCATCCCAAGCAATGCTGAGCTGAATGCTTCTGAAAGACCTGCAGTGGTGGAAATTGTACCTGCCCCATACAGCTGCACAGATCTTCCCAAAAGACTTTTCCTAACTTCATTGTCATTCTAACCTGGATCTCCCTTTCTGGGGGTTCAGCTCACTACTTCTTGTCCAACTCCTAGGGCACTGCAAAATCCATATTCTCTATTTTTAGCAAATTGAAGACTTAGGTCACGTTTTGTAGTCCTCTCCTTCTGGAGTTCATGTTYCAGGGTCTCCAGAACTGCTCAGGATTTGCTTTAAATGTCTCACTAATATTTGTCTGTAACACTCTGAGATCTCAGCACTGTAGGCTATAATGTACACGGATCTCCAGTCTCTCCCAAATGATCACTGTACCTCCATCTCCCAGCCCTGCACAGGAGTGTGCAGTAGCACAGTGCACCAAGGGTCATGAAGATCTCAGAAAAAGACAATGCATAAAATTAAGATCTGTTTAGATTACTTTTTCTGAAATTATTACCTCTGCCACAAATTTTTATTAAAGATTGCAACCTAGACACRCCCTCACACCACCCAAAAATAAAAGTCAGTATATYCARTTCTTTTGTTACAAATTTKCAAACAGTTTCTTTACTTGCTYGGTTTGTAAACATGGAAAAACCCCWCATGTTCCTGAGGAAAGCTGYCTRGAGACTCCATCCTCCAGCAAAATCTTTCTCTCCCATGTAAGTCTGCGTAGGACAAGCACTTCTGCTGCAACCACAAAACAGACACTGCTTTTCTATTCCCACTGCCTCCCACTCTGCCAGAATCCTAACACAGGCCAGGATCTCTGTTGGGATCTGGGCTGTCATTTTCATTTAGGGTTACACTGGAGACTGCTAATCTCAATGTTTTGCTGCTATAATTAGATTAGTCAGAAGCATGAAATGAAGTTATACTTCTAGCTGACCAAATTAGGCTTGGCAATAAATTCAGTCTTGTAACAATCACAGAATCATAGAAGGGTATGGATTGGAAGGGACCCAAAAGATCATCTAATTCCAAMTCCCCTGCCATGGGCAGGAACACCTTCCACTGAAGCAGGTAGCTCAAAATCCTGTCCCACCTGACTTTGAACTTTTCCATGTAAGGGGTGTCCACAACTTCTCTGGACAACCTGTGCCTGTGTCTCATCACCCTCTGAATAACAAATTTCTTCCTAACACCTAAACTCTTCTTTTTACTTTAAAACTATTCTCCCTTGTCCTATCACCATCTGACATGCAGAAAGTGTCTTGATGTAGTGCTGAAAGCCCCTTGCCAGGAGATTTGACAACYCTGTGATACCTTTGTATTCCTATGTTGTGCTGCTCAGTGGTTTCCAAAGCTTCCATTTAAACCTCCTGCCTTCAACAGCTGAAAATAGATGACAAGAATTCCTGATTCAGTCTTTGAAGTTTCTCCACTGATTGTTTGACTGCTCCTGGCTGATCACCTGCTTTTCTGGTAGGTTCTGCTCCGTTGCACTTGGGTGCAATTCGTGGTGCAGTTTTACAAACCYACCTTGGTGAGGAGAGAAAWGCACAAGCACAATTTGGGAAGGATYTGAAATAAACTGAAAGCAATCAAAAGGGTAAGCAGAAACATCACAGTGAATAAGGTGCAGTAAAGCACAGGAAGTTATGTTTGATTTTCAGTCATTTACAAGAAGCCCTTCAATTGCCTGTCRCCATATTAGCATATTTAAACAGTTCTAATCTGGTTTCATCACTGTGATTAAAATTGCTGACAGGGGCAGATAATAATGATGAACAGAATCAAACAGCAAGGAGTGAGGCAGTAAATGGGTTTATGAGGCATTAGGACCAGCAGCACACCTAATGCAAGAACAAAACCAGATCCCAWGAGGAAAACCCAGTAGGCAAAATTACAAGAAGTGACCATGTTTCAAAACTTTCTTTCCTTTTCTCAYTTAAATGCACTCTTTGAATTAGATCACAGATGAAGTAGGGGGCAAAGGGGGTAGAAGATACATGCATCATTCATAAGGTACAAGTTAGGAGGTATTAGCTCTCAAGTAATTTGCTCAGAGGAAGAAACTCTGATATGTCCTGTACTGTCAGATCTGTTGATGGGCAGAATTTGTTGGYACATCACTGGTCCTATCAAAAATCACTGAAGAGGATGAAAAATGCTCAGAAACATCAGAAGCCCCAAAACTCAGGGAACTTTTCTGAAATTATCTTTTGCTTTAAGCATTCTGATTTAAGTATTTCTTAACTTAGAATCTAGGAGAGTGTTTTATTTGATAACTGAGAAACATTGCAAGTAAGGCTTCAAGGAAAAGCATTGATGGCCCTTGAAGAAATTGAAAGACATGGAAAGTGCCTCCTTTCTGCATGCCCCAAAGCAGTTCAAGCAAGGACTGAATTCAATCCTTGAGCAAAGCAGTAGCAGCAAAATCATTTCCACATTAAGAAACAATTGATGTGATTTTGAAGAACATTCACAGTGTGGAGGAAGTTCCTCTGTATTCCCCAATGTCTGCAGCAGTCTATTTTTGAGCCGCTGGGTTTCTGCAATCCCTCCTCACTGAAGTTAGGAGATGGAGCAGCTGCTGTTTCTGGAATGGCTTTCCTGAAGGATTCCTTCCCTTCCCTTCAGGCACCACAGCCTTGGGCACTGCACACTGAGAGTGAGATGAGATCTGTCCCAGAGTCTTCTCCACACACCCATCTCAAGTTTTCAATCATTTAAGCATCCCAGAACATTTCAGATCCCCACACACAAAGAGGATTTGCACCTTTAGGCCTCCAAAATAACATTTAAAGCCTCCTTTCTTCTAATRTCATGCCTTGACAGTGTGTTGTGCAAACATGGGAACTAATCTCATGTACTAAATTTCAGGTTTACCATCCAGGAGACCATTCCTTCTCTCCTTTGTAGGGACTCCAGAGGGCTGGCAAAAKCAGCACATCTCTCTTTTTTCCTACCAATGGGGATCACAGGGCAATGTCCCCAAGCTTAGATGCTGCCCCAGGGTTCATTTACTCATCCCCAGGGACCATCATTTGGAGTTGGGAGCATTTGGACCCCACCCAGCCCCTGCCTCTGTGGGGATGCCTCGTAGGATGTGGCCCTGGCTGTTTTTACAGAAGCAGCTGAACTGCAGGAAAGCCTGTGAAAGCTCAGCAGGAGGGTAAAACAAGCAGAGAGAGACCAACTGCTGTGTGATCAGAGACAGAAGAACAACATACCAAATAGATCCCTCTCATTCCTGCAGATCCATCTCCATTTGTATCTTTTACACCTGAGCTTCTTTGCATTGAAAACGACAGTATTCAAAAGGCAGTATGTCACTGAGAACTGAGATGACAATTGCAAATGGTAGGTGTTTGCACTRGAAATTGCCAACACAAATTTTGATGTCTTTCTCTCATGGAGGCCTTCAGGGAAAAAAAAAATGATGCCTTGGAGGTTTTATGAAAAGCTGGAATATTGCAATAAAATACAATGCAGTACAAGGCTACATAAAATTTATGGGGCACCTTTTATGAGAACATCCCAAGGGGCTTCATATAATAGCTATAAAGCAGTAAAACACATCAGGGCACAGATTTAATTTTTCAAATGGCAGCATATATATTAATGATTTACCATTGTTACTCCTCGTTGGAGGTCTAAGAACACTAATAAAGTGGTTCTATCAAAAGTTAATTTAGGTGAAAGGTTTTTTTATATCTGAATATGGATCACATTTTAGTAAGTTCAATTGATTGATTTAAACAACACCAAAACAGAAATAAAAAAAGGTGGGTTAACAGCTACAGACTGATTTCTGCTCAATCTAAGTTTAATTTCTTTCAAATGAGAACTGGAACTGGATTGAACTGCAGCTCTGCAAATGAGTTGTTTGAAGAAAGATAAGCCAAGCACAGTGAAATACACAATTAATACACTGAATAAGTTATGAGCTGACCCCAGGGAATAAAAAGTAAAAGAATGGTGTCTGTTTTTCAGCTCTTTGATAATAGAAAAAAGGTCAAGGCTCAAAAAAAAAAAATCAAAATCATAGACCAAAGTGGAAACATCAAGTCAGATGGGGCAGCAACAATTAAATGCATTAGAGGTTGTGAAAGCTCAGCWGCTGTACAGTGAAGTTTAACACTAAAGTGATCACCAGCTCAYGGATTTCAAAGAACACATGAGGAATCTATACACATGTAGGGTCTTGAAATATCAGGAAGTAGCCTGGGCAGTCTGCTGGACTCATTCTGTTGGCAATCTGTCTGTGGGAAGTTGGGTTGAAGAAGTAGAGGTTTGCTTTGTTCTAAATTCCAAGGTCCTTCATCCTACACTGGAACTGAGCTGAAGAACCRGGAAAACACAGTGTTTTAGAAACAAAAGCTGTATCCTCCAGGCAGCTGTTTAGGGACAAGGAAAGCCTTTTGCCAAGAACAGAGACCATATTTACATGCGGTGCATCTGCTGGTATTGATCAGTCCAAAACACAAACCCACATCCTTGAGTTTGACCTGCTCTTTGCCAGTGCATATGGGAAGAAGACTGAGCTACAGAGGCACCTGCAGCAGATCATCTGCTGACACTGCTGCAAGTTTGGCTGGAAAATGTAAGTGACAGCACTCCCACCTGGACACCCCCAGTGCACAGGCTGTGGGTGAGCACAGACAGAGCATGACAGCCAGGCACACCCACTGGTGCAGAGAAGACTTCTTACAGCCCTAACTCCTGCTCCATGGGAGRCTGAACCATGAGCAGAATGGGGTTTTATCCTCAGGAGAATAATTCACAGGGATCTTCTGACCCTGCTCATGCACTTCTGAGCACCTCTGCACTGCCTTCAGAAGAGGACATACAGACACACACATCCTCTGTCTGCAGCATCCATGGAGTGAAGACATATTTGTCCTCTTGTCTCTAAACCACTGTAACAGTGAAGTGAGCATCTGGATTCCTCACCTTTCCCTCCAAAGACTCTGGAAGAGAGCACCAGATGAAGCCTGGTGCAAAGGCAGATCAGGGATAGTTCCTCAGTAAGGTAGAAAACAATCCAGACAGGCAAGCCCTGAACCATCCTAGTGTCTGTCCTTGTCTCTGAATGAAGCTGAAGAACCTCACATCCTCCACAGAAGTTCTAAACAAAGTTTCTGATCCCCAAAGCTTTGCCAACAGGTAGGAAAGTTCAACCCCCAAGGACACTGAAGTCCCTCTGTGGAGGGATTGGGATTCCCACAAGGGCTGAGTGCTCTGTACTGACAAAGGGCATACATTGGTCCAGCCAGTAGAAGCAAACCTGGCCTGTAACAGGGCTTGTCAGGCAGGATATCACCCAGCAGGCTTAATAGCTCTGACTGATCTGAAAAGCTGCAAATTAACAAAATCTGTRTGTTTTACAAAATTGGGTAAGTAATCAAAGCCCTGGGGTACTCAAATGATAAGCCCAAAGATGCAGCAGAGGAGAAAGCTCCTTATTGCTTAATCCTCAGCTCTCAAGCAAGCCAAGCATAAAATCCTTTAATCAAATCTAATAACCTGGGATAATCTTCAAAATAATGTCTGCAAGGAATAACACATTCCTGCATTCATTAAGGCCTGAGATTTTTTTAAAAAATGGATTTTCATTAGCTGCAGTGCTAAAGGTATTCTCACATGTTGCATTATGCATAACTTCCCACAAATTAAAAAAAAAAAAGAGTATTTAAAACTCCATTGATTACACATTCTGACAGTATAAAAAACAGATCTCTCAACACAGTACAGCTACTTGTTATGTACAGGAACAAGTGACATGTAAGTGTAACCATATCAAACACCAAAACATGATGCTCTCTGTCCCGAAAACAATCGTCCTAGATAGCAGAATTATTTATGGCTCCTGAAAACAAATGTGTTAAGAAGAAAAGTCTTACTCTTGTCCTTGGTTCCTCAGTTTATTTTTCAGATGCCAAACAGTCTTTGGGGGCTTTGGGTTCATATGTATCAATCAACCCACAGCATCATTTATTTCTAGGAAATTCTGTCTACAACTCTTTTTCTAAAACTGAGAGTACACAAGGCTGAAACATATTGTCCTATGGAAGGTTTAAATGCCATTAAACACAACAAACTCTGTTTAATACAAACCATCTCAGAGTCTAATGAGTCATTTATGCCTCCTCTGCAACTGATAGATGACAAATGACAGACAAGTCCTAACTCCTTGCCAGTTTCTCTCTTCAGCAGTTATATTTTGCCTTTTTTACAATGTTCTTGCAGATTGATTCCATTCTGAAACATGAAGAGCAATGAAAAAAAGATATTTAGAAGCTGGCAAAATTATTTCATTCCATAAGGTGAACAGATTTTCCTGTATTACAAACAAATGATCACAAAGATGTTTATTTYTCTGCTCACTCACCAATTGTGAAGTGGTAATGTGGTATTTACACATCACACAGAAATAAACAGGTTTCAATCAAAGGCTCWTATATGAATTTCACTCTCTGTCTGTATAAAGTGAAAAATCAGCTGGGCCATGGGACAATATCCCTCTTTTTGGTGACTAGAGGTCTGAAAGTGATAGGGCAACAAGTGATTGCTGCCAGCAATGTTTCTGTTCATCCCCATGCTATTCTGCTCACAAGCCAGTGTGGCTTTAGTAGGGAGAAGGGTCACTGTCTCCAAAKAGTAATGCAAGTAAAAATCTCATTCACTCACACCACAGAAAATCAGGCTGGAAGAAATCCAAGATGGCATCACCTGGTCCACCCATCTCCCTGCCCAAGGCATTCCTGACATTCCTGATGAATATTTGTCAATGAAGTCAGCCCCAAAGACAATCTCTGCAGCTCAAATTGAAACTTCCTTGCTGAAGGTCAACTCTCCTCCTTTTTCCATTTARAAAGTGCATTTAAAGAAGATACTCTCCTTTTTTCTGTAACTAGAGAAAATGGGAGAAAATAAGTAAAAAGTAATATGAAAATTAAATAAGGAAGGTAGTATGTTCCTCTCAGCATTCTTTTTTTAGCCTGAACAAGCCGAATTCTTCCGGTATTTTCTTGTAGGTCATGTTTCAAACTGTTCTCAGCTASAGAATAGATCATCTCTGTCTTGAAGGACAGCACTAAAAATGGCACAGTTCTCTGTCTAAGGCCATCCTTTTGCTACACAGAAGTAATTACATCACAGGGCAGCTCCTGTTCACATATTCCCTGTGACACTAAGTACTTGGCAGCGCTTGCCATCATTCATCTCTGTCTATTTTGCAGTTCTCTATAGCCTCTCCACCCATCTCAGAATGTCCAGAGAATTTTCTTCTCATCCTATACTCATCTACTTGATTATTCCTCCATAAGTGTAATCACTCCCTATTAAATAATGTTCTCATTTTTCAGGTCATACCTCCAGTCTGCCAAGATCATTTTGAATGATGGTCTGTGTTGCTCTGATGGGGATTCTCATCTCAGGATCCTCTCCATTGTACAGGTCACTAACAAAAACACAGCCAAACCCTGAGGAAACCTTGAAGGACTTTAGTGACTTTATTTCAAGGTGAAATGTGTGTTATGTTTTTCAGKCTGCTGTCATTTCCTCTAGACCACACTTCCCTTGTGTCTATCCACATTCTGCACCCACTGGGTGCCTCACTTATCTCCAGGCACTCCCATGAGGAAAAAAGTTGCTGATGGCTGCTAAAATTCCTTCGACAAAAAAAACTTTTCATGATCAGTTGGAGAACACCCTCTGCTGTTTTGCTCTCCTGCTCTGGCTGTCATTTCACTCCTTTGTGTACAGGTGTTAATAGTGCTGTTTACCTGCTGGCAAGTGAACATCAGCACAGAATAAAGCATTCATCAGTTTAGGCTCCTCCAAATGTCCATTAAGTGTCAACGTTTGGACTTCTCCTAAGTAATGTGCCTTGCTATTTCATCCCACTTCTTGTCTTAACCTTTTTGATTAGGTCACTGAGAGCTCTCACAATGCCTTTATTCTCCTTCTTAGTAACCTGACCCAGTTTCTGCTTTCTGTATCATTTTCTCCTGTGTTTGAAGTCAATGAAAGGCTCATAATTTAGCCAAGTTGACCTCTTACTGACTTCTTATCTCTCCTCCACAAGGAGAGAGCTTTATTAATATTCTTTTTTAAGGAACTGCCAGTTTTCTTAAATTCCCTTGTTCCATCAGGCTTGCCTCCCAGTTTTGTGATTATTGAAGCCTTCCTACTTTAAATCCATTGTTACTTTTTTTTTTGCTTATGTTCCTTCAAGTCCTGTGAATCATAAATGTATCATTTCATGATCATTCTCAGCTAACCTGATCTTGGTCTAAATATTGTCAAACAGGTTTTTTCTATTGGTCAGTATGTAATCAAAGTTCACCCTATTCTACTTATCTTAATTAACTTTATCAAAGTTCATCAGAAACACAYTCAAAGCACTTGCTGAACAGGCTCTCTCTGAAATATATTTTATTTGCAACAGATATRTGGATAACTAAGAACATGCATTGAGATTTACAGCTCCTTCTGCTTGTTCATCATCCTTCTTGCATTACAGTGAGTGCTCTCCACTCCCATGACTTTGTGAAGAACAGCCCAGCCTGGTTTTTATGTTCACCTAAGTCATCATTTTTAATGCTACTTCTGGACTGATTAGTTCCAAGTCAAAGATTTTCAGTGGTCTCCATTTTTGCTCATCCCCTTGTCAAACATCATTCTTAGGTGAGGMAAACAAAGATCTCTGGGTATGTAGCCATGCATTTACTTTCAKGATGTGTGTTGTCCCTCCCTGTACACTGATCTCAGACTGAACAGGCTGAAAACAGCACCAGCTGTGCCCTTGTTTCTCTCATCCTTGCCCCTTCTCAGCAGCCTTATGACCACTTTGACCTGCAGTACTGAAATGTCCACTGAAGAGAATGAAACCCCTCAAGACAGGAAAGCAGGACAGGTCAGTGAAACAGAAAGCTGTGTGTACATGGCTGACCACAGCAGATCAATCAACTTCAACAGCTCAGTGAAAGGAGTTTAGCAGCTGGACTGATGCCTTAAGTTTTAGCTTTCATGTTTTTCAGATTCTGTACTGCCTCAGGTGCAGTTCTGAGCATTACATTCAGTGTTAGTGAGCTTTTTTCACAGAGTAGGGAGAAAAAACAAATCCTTTCCCTGCTGAAGACCAAGGAAAATTTCCAGACCCAAAAGCACAAACAAGGTGGGCTGAAGGGAGAAACAAGAAGGATGAGACCTCACAGCCTGAAGCTTTAATTGGACAATTAAACCCCAATGTGCAAATGGACTAAAACCTGTAAAAGTGTGAGACCTCGTGACCGCTTGTCCATTTTGTGACCATTCTGAGTCCACCTTGTGTGCAGCCCTGGCCAGGTTCTTGTCCTGACCAAGGCAAACTCTAAAGGCCTTTCAATAAATAGCTACTTTATTCTCTAGCTCTGCCCAGTCTCTGTTTCAGGTCAGCCTTCCCAAGGCATCAGGACAGAGACAGGATGATCCAGCAGTTACACCATGAAAAGACAGAAGGCAGGACAATGGAANTAATTGGACAATTAAACCCCAATGTGCAAATGGACCAAAACCTATAAAAGTGTGAGATCTCGTGACCGCTTGTCCATTTTGTGACCATTCTGAGTCCACTTTGGGTGTAGCCCTGGTAAGGCTCTTGTCCTGACCAAGGCAAACTCTAAACGCCTTTCAATAAATAGCTACTTTATTCTCTAGCTCTGCCCGGTCTCTGTTTCAGGTCAGCCTTCCCAAGGCATCAGGACAGAGACAGGATGATCCAGCAGTTACACCATGAAMAGACAGAAGGCAGGACAATGGAAGAGGGAAAAAGACATTCACAGAGAAAATGATGCTCAGAGAATCACTGGCTTTGGAGACTTTCAAACTGGACAGAACAAGGCCCAGGTCCCTGAAGACTCAAAGTCTGTTCTATGAACTCTGGAGCTGTGATCCTGCTTTTTGGCCTCCTTTCATAAACCTGACTTTTACCTTCATGCAGTCAGTGTCATCGAGTTCTCTGCCAAACTTCACATGGCCCAGCACTGTAGGGATGAGGTTCAGCAGGGTTTCCCCACTCAGCAGCTTCACCATTACCTGTGTCAAGAAGCTCAGATCAGTGCTGTCATCAGAACCTTGCTGCACTGCCTGTCCTGCTGGGCTTTTCCAGCACAAATCATGGTGGCTGAAGTTCACCATGAGSCTGAGGGCTTGTGGACATGAGGTTTCTGGCTGTTGTTTGAAGAAAGTCTCATGTACTCTTTTTTCCTTCATCCTTAATGCTGTGTATTTTTTGAACATTATTACAAAAACTCAGCAAAGATGGAAATGCATTTACAAATTCACAGCAAGTCTAGAGCACTGCCCATTACTTATTAAAAAACTGTTACAAGGAAGAGACTAAATGAAGAGGCAAATTTAAGGACCCTTTCCTCTGAAGATGGGGTCGTAAAAGACTTTCTTATTAAAAACCAGACAGGTTATAACTATTAAAAAGCAAGTCTGTTAGCTCTAGGGATGTATTTCACACCACTACAGTCAAAATATATTCAGATGTGCATATATCAAACAGTAGAAGAAATAACTACACAGAATCCTAGAGAAAGGCCAAGAAGATATATTGATAAGGATCTGTGAGCAAAATTGGGAAGCAACTGCAACAGAGATGAATTTTGCAAATGGTGGAAAGAAGGAAGCAATGCCATAACACAGCAATCAGCACAACTACAGGGAAAAAAAATGCTGCAAAAAAATTTCAGGCAACTGCACAGACAATGGGAAAAAAAGCTCTGTTGATGTGCAAAACTTRTGCTCCAGTGCAACAAAAAGTCAGTGAGATTTGTGTTTTAAACACAGTAAAGAATTTTTAATCCTTTTTCTTAAGAGATCTTGTTCATTAAATAGCATTCCAGTAACACACACAGCACACACAAGACAGACACAGAGGAGCAAGAGTAGCTGAAGAAAATGACCAAATTAACACGGTGGGAACCACTCCATTTCACCAAAAGAGTATCCTATGCAGAGCCCAAAATAAAAAYATGACCAAACTATTTGTGCCAGTAAAATCACAGGAGTTCAGAGAAGACACAGAGCCTGTGGTATCTGCCATGCAAAAGCAGGAAGCAACATTCAGAGAAAAACCCAGTTAATGGATCTGATTTCTCCTTGGTTACCAGTAAAGCAAGGGAAAAGGTAATGTTATATCAGCATTACAAAATTCTTTTTCATACCTGCTAGAGAACCTACTGAACCTTCCTCACAAGGGAGTTTCTGAAGGCAGGCTGGAGAAGTGTCACATGGAGATAGCCTGGATGGACCTGCACAGCACCAGCAGAGGGAGGAGGCCTTCCTGTACATTTACCCTACATTTTCTATTGCAGTGAGAACCATTTCCTTCACCTTGGAAGAAATTATGGGCCCTTGGACTGCACAGTTTTTGGTTCTGAGATGCAGCTGGTCAAAATTATGCAGAAGGGTCAAGTTTAAAGACATGAGAAGCTGAGCATTCTCCTTCCTCATGACAATGCCATGAGATGTAGCAAAGGATCCAAAATGACAATTTTGTACCTTCTGTGCTGTGACAGAGGAAACTGGTAAAGCAGGGTGCTAAATTTACAACCAGAGCTAAAATCCTTACGTTTCCAGTTCACAAAAAGAAAGTGGAATTCAAATATTATACAGGAATATGCATAAAAATTTCACTGGACAGCAAACCAGACAAGTCATCTGAAAATGTGAAAGGGTATGCTGATGGCCTGGGGATATGAGCTGGAGCAAACACTGGGAATGACTGAAGCAAAGGGTTTTAAGCCATAAAGGACCAGACTTTACTCTCAAGCATGAGCCATATTATTTTAAAGTGCAAAAAAGCCTTGCCTCATGACCTCATTTTCAAGTGATATTGCATGTGCCAAGACTCCAATACAAAATGGCTCAAAAATCAGAAGAGAAATGTAAGCCCCCTGCAAAGCCCACAGAACCTGTGCTAGATTAGCAAACTGCCATGGAGATTGCAGCACAGAGGGGCCCAAAAAGGAAAAACCTTTTGGCATCAACAGAAAACACCAACTTTTGACCYGTTGAAATAAATCAAACTCTCTTTACAGAAGCAGCAGGGAGGGCTGGGAGCAGAACTGCTGCAGAATCACAGAGCAGGCTGTTTATTAGCCTTCTGCACACCCACAGGTTTGGGAGCTGCTTGAAGATGTGTACACAAAGTGAAATAGATGGTGCACTTGCTGTATTGACCCAAGCAAGTACCTATGAATAACATTTTCAAGCTTCCCCTGGAGTTGCAGTTTCAAAGCAGAAACCAATCAGTGAGCACTGGCTGTAAGACCCAGAAGAGAGCCTAACAGATCCCACCAAAGGAGGATTTTGCAAATATGGAAGTACTTAATCACAACTAAGGTTCAGCTGGGGTCCCATTAGTAATASCACAAACACTTTCAAGAGCAGCTAATGATCTGAAGGCAGCAGTAAACCTGCATGCAAACATGATAAAAAGCTTTGCATTGAATCTGCAAGTCTGCAGATGAACTAGAAACAGATCACTGGAGAAGAAACATTGCAAGTAGAAGATAATCAGTCTGTGTGCATGTTTCTAATATCAAAATTCTAACACTCTTGTCTGGGATGCTTTTAAGGGCTGAAAAAACTGACTTCTACACCAGTGGAAAGAAAAATGTCAGAATGAATACCAGAATCAGAAAATAAATCTCAACAAAATGAGATAGTTCTAATTTGGTCACATATTAGGCATTAAAGAAACACTAAGTTACCTAACAGAGTAGATCAAAAACAAAATAAAGGAAGAAAATTGTTTTCATAGTTTAAAATGGCAAGAATTTGGTAAAATGGACAGTCCTAAGCCAAGCTATTATGTTCCWGAAAGAATCATTTCAATCATGGTCACTAAGGAGAGATGAAGACAAGACTTTTAAAGGAACCAAGGTTTTGAGAGAAGGTTTTTAACAGAAGGAAGTGAAAGGAGCAGGCCCCTGATAATCCATGTACTGACAGCTCAGCAGAGAGCTGCAAAACAGTGGCTGGGAAAGATTGTGCCCCCTCCTAAGACACTGATGATTATTGGTGCCTGAAARCAAACTAAAGGGCTATACCAGTTATTGGACTTATCAGAGCTTACTAATTTAATGGTAGTTAACATAGAAAATACAGAAAGGGCTCAAAAGCCAGAGCAGTAAATAGATATTTCCAGGARCTGAAGCCTCCTTTTGCCATGATTTCTGTATCATGTATTGTGTTTTCTGCAAGATTTCATGTTCAAGTAAAGCAAAGCCACACAGAAGTTGGTACTTGTGAAGAAGTATTTCATGTCCTGCCTAGGAAGATTCAGACTACCTAGTCTGAATCAGATTAGATATAGGAAAGAAATGTTTTGAATTTGATTTCCCATAATAATGTTCAGTGAAACACAGGAACAGGCTGTCCAGAGACGTGGTGAATGATTCCTGGAAATATCTGAGTCCAGGCTGAACGGGGGTCTGAGCAATCTAATGCAGTTCAAGGTGTCCCTGCTCAYCTCAGAGGGGTTGGACCACAWGATCTTTAGAGGTTTCTTCCAATCCCAAACCATTCTGTGAGTCTAAAATCCTTAAAAAATGCCCTCCCTTTAAATAAAATTGTCTTTGATGGTCAAAAGGTACAGCTAAGAAACATTTGTTTTCTGTAGCTTTGAGTATCACRCAAGAACCCTGCATGCTAAACAGAATTCAAAAATCATGAAAAAGGATTATTAAATAGCTATTTCACAGCCAGCTTCTGTTCTGGCTACAAAGTGCTCCTGAAGTCCAATTCACTCTCCTTAGCACTCTAACAGGAATGAGCTGAGTTTATATCATTCCTGATTACCACTGTAATCACAGCCTTGAGACAAGATTCACATTAGCCATTTTCTGCTCTTGTTGCATCATTTGTCAAGAAAATGAGGAATAAGAATTTCAGCACCTAATATGCTCTGTGAGTTATAGGACTGTGCCAGGATTATACYCAGCTTTCCTGGGTGGTTCTCTGCCCTACCTTTCTCTGCACACATCTGCTTGAGAGCTGATTTACAACCAGGCATCACTTCACTTTCCTAGAGAGAGCCTTCACTTCTGGATCTGCCCAAGCTGTGGCACCTGGCAACMAAAAGAGGACAGTAAATCTATTAATTGAATAGCCCTGCCCTAATTGTGGTATCACCTCAATCCATTTTGGGGAGCTTGCTTCCAKCTCCAGGTGTGAGCCTTGGGATGCACATGGTCCATTTGCAGTTGTACAAGGAGACAGGGATGTCAGGGCACAAGGTTCTGTGTGTGTGTGTGTCCTTTGGCTCCTGTGTGAGAATTGGCTGGGTGATGGATACAAACCACAGGAGTGTGTAAATTTAAATGGGTGTGGACATTGATCCTCCCCACAGAAACACACGAGGTGTTTGGTGCTTTCATTGCCTTTGTGYTTCCTGCAAGGTCTCCCCCCACACCCCAGTGCTGAGGGCAAAGCCAGGGGCAGTGAAGCACTGCTTGTGGTAGAAGAAGATCAAAGTAGAGACTACACAAGCCTGTACCAAAAAATGTGAGAGCAGGAAGGATGCACMCAAGGGTGATGGCTGATGCACTAAGGATCTGTTCTCCATGTCTTTGRAAGGTCCTGGTGGCTGGGGAGGCTTGTGATGGCAAAGACAAACATCAGATGCATCTTCAAGGATGACAAAAGGCAGCTGGAGCAGGGGCTTAACAGACTGGAGAAATGAGCTGGCAGAAATTGCCCAGATTTCTGGAAATTCCCTGTAATGAGGAGTAATAATCTGCAACTCTGGCATGGGCCAGAGGCCAAGCAGCTGGAAAGCAGCTCCAAGGTAAGGATCCACAGGTGCTGGTGGGCAAATTGAGAGCAAATGAGCAGTACAGCACTGCAGCAAATATAAACAGCCAAATACTGGGCAAAAGCATAGAGAACTAGTCAAGAGAAGTGATTTTTCAGCATTGTCTGGCAGTTGCAAGACAGCACATGCAGTACTCAGYCTCAGTTGGAGCTCTGTGTACAGGAGGGACACAGACATTCAAGAGAGTACAGCAGATGTTCCTGAGCCTGGAGCACATCAAGTACCACAGGAGGCTGAAAAAGCTCATTTGGTTCTGCCTGGAAAAGAAAAAGAGTCCAAGGGAGGTTCTTATGACTTTCTTTAACTACTTAGTGGGGAGGTATAGACAGAAGACACATAAAATGTTCAGAGAGGTGAAGTGCAACAGGACAAGGGGTGAGAGGTGCTGGTTACAAGAAAAAATGCCATTAAATGTAAGTAAAAGCTCAACAACTTGAGGGTAGACAAGCCTGAAATCAGTGTCCTCACAAACATCCACAACCCAATTGGAAAAAATCCTGAGCAATTTCACTCAACAGTGAAGCCAGAGAGTCTTCAACCTAACTCACTCTATCACTTTGTGATATAAGAGCAAGTTTAACATCAACCCTTTTCTTCACTGCCTTTTTCTCCAGCCTGSCAAGGTTGTGTTGTTGTCTCAAACACACCCTCCTCAGGGAGCCTTCTTCCACACCTCTAAATCCTTTGAAGTATTCAAATGCTGCCAGTAATTACTGTCTACCTTTGTATTATGGATGGAAAGTGGCACATTGTTGAATGTGAAAAGTAAAGTCACTCACAATGTACACTGTAACAACAGGGAACTCAGAGTGGAATTAATGACAGATGAAACCACAATGAACTGAGAGAAGGGTAATGAGCTCCCTGTGGCCTCCACTGTGCTGCCCACATTCCATTATCTCCTAAAATCTCTCTTCAAAAAGCTAAATTCCAACAATATGCAAAGTGAAACTAATGAAAACATCATCCTAATTAACACTATATGATTAAACAGTTGGAAAGTACCTCTGAATAGCAAGGAACAGCAGGCCTAGATGAAAACAGACATAGATGTTGAAGAGAATTCTTTTCTGTAATTAATTTCTTGCAGGAGAGTTGATTCCAGGAAAGTGTTTACACTTCTTCCTTACAGATATATTTTAATATTTAAAATTAGATGTTCCTTAATATTCACAGCAAAWCTTTCACATCAAAAAAAGATAATGGGCACATGAAGGTTTCAGGTTTCACCATAAACTTGCCACCCAGATTCCAACAGAAACTGTACAAAGCTTTTGAATGTATTTGTACCATTTTTATGGCTTTCAGTCAAATTCTCAAGTTCCTGCAGGCCTTCCAACAGCTGCCTCCCACACAGACAATATCAGAGGGGAATGAAAAGCAGGAAAGCCTCTCTTCTGATCCAAGACACTTCTTGCATACTAACTTGATGTAGAAATGGTATCACTGGGGATTTTTATAATGAGACATTGCCATCCTGTTTCACAGCTACAATTTTAGAACAGCAGGATGTMTCTAGAGCTCTGCTGGACTGAACAATTGGGTTTTAGCCATTGTCAGGGTCCTCAGGGGACAGATATTTACAGAAGAGGAGAGAAGGTTAAATGTTATCCGTATCTTGGAGTTCTTGGAGTTTTTACTGAGGAAATAAAAAGTACATTTTTCCCCTCCCTATTTTGCTGCTGTATGTTGGGTCAATGTAGATTATTGCCCAGTTCCTAAGGCAGAAATTCTATTTGTGCACAAGTTAGACACATCTCTGGAGGTATATATATATATATATATATATATATATATATATATATATATATAAGGACTTTTTAAGATAATTTTTCTTTCTCCAAGTGATAAATCTTGGAAAAACAGTCTGTATTGGGTGGAAGGAGTGCATAGGTTGTGTTTGTGGCACCTCTGCCTTCAGGTTTCATTCAAAGTGGCTCAGGGCACAGGCAGGACCAGCAACAAATTGCTGAAACCTGTGCAAAACCTGACAAAAACATCCTCACGTTGCTCATTTGGCAGTGGAACCCCTGTCCCAGGTCACAGGCCTGGCAGGGACACAGTGCAGCYGTTTCTTCTCCCTCATACCCTTCCTGAGCTGTTGGGAAAGACAGAGAAGCTATCAGGGTGAACTGTGCAGAAACCACTGTCTGAGTATTTGCCACCCTGACYATTCCCTTTAAAGCCTGCTGCAGTCACCTCTGCCCAGGATCTCCTCCTGAAGGAGAAGTCAAATTTAAGGATGCTGATGTTGCCCATCACCACAAATTGCAAGGCCCACAGCAGTGTTTTTCTTGTTCCCATGCAAAGTCTCTCATGGTATTCCTTCCTTTCCCTGAGAGTTCTGTGTTGTATTTGCACATTCACTGAGCAGCCACTGTGAGGCAGATTAGGAGGAGCAGCAAAACAAAACTGCAGAAATGACAAGAAGTTATAAGGTAACTGGCAGGCCTCCCTCATATTCCCCTCACATTTACAACAAATTCCAGGCTTGTTTRGCTTTCACTGGGCTGCAGAAATCACAAGAGACCAAAACCTGTTTTTCTGACCCAAAGCTGGTTTTGCTGTCCAAAACAGTGAAGGCTCAACATCAAAATAAGGCACAGGCAGCCTCCCTAAGCTGGAAATCCACAGCAGCAAAACAAGGAAAAAAAAAATATGTGGGGTAAAAAAAAATGAAAACTGTCTTTGTGTTGTCTTCCTGTCACAGTCCTGGGGACWGTGCATTCTGCATGGAGCATCCTCCTTCCCCCATTGGGACACCTGCTTCAAATGGCTCCAGTGCCAGTCTGTGCCTGTGAAACACAGAAGTGCTCTGCAGGGTCAAAATAGGCAGAATGCCCTTTTGCAGCAGCTTTTCCCATATCCCACAGGACGTAACTGTGGATTTGCACAGCTCAGGGGCAGCCTGGGCAGTGTGGGCTCAGCTGGGCACAGAGCTTGCTCCATCAGCACATGCAAATCACAGAATGAAAAAAAACACAGAATCATTGGAAAAGACCTCTAAGATGACTGATTCCAAAATTAACCCAACACCACCATGTTCACCACGGATTCATGGTGGGTCCATGCAGGGGTGGGGTTGGTGATAGCCAATATATTACACCAGTCCATATATTGTACCAGGTAATATATCCCAGGTATCTCCCAGGTCAAAAGCAGGATATATTCACACTAACGTGGGTCCATTTCTTTCAGATGAGGATCAAGAGCAAAACAAGCTGATAACCATCTACAAAAGACTAGACATATCTGTATTCTGCCCCTTTTTTCAAAGATTAGAGCCCTACTTMATCCAAACACTTCTAGGGTCCAACTCACCTGATCTACTGATCAAAAGGAGCACAGGTTGTCTGGGTTTGGCTGAAAATGGCTTGATTACGGACATCCAGAGATAAATACCTTACACACAGCAAACTGAACCTGGGAAGAATGATACCAACCCTGTTTTTATGTTGTTCTGACACCAAACAGATAAAGCAGACCCTCCTCTGGGGCTGTCTGAAGCTCTGCTGACTTCTGTGGAGCTGCACTGCAGAACATCACTACTCCCATGAACTAAAGACCAAGCTCTTTGACATGGGCTCAATTCAAAGAGCATTTCTAGAGTCYATTTGGAGTGCAATGAGTACAACAAAGATCTCAACTAAAATGAAAGATTATGACCCTTTTTTTTCACTGTTTTTTGTTTCCTCTCAACAAAACACTTGCAGATTTATGGCGAACAAGAAAAAGTGCAATAGGAGTTCTAGGTGGTAGGTTTTTGTATTGATGGGATGTAGGTTTTCCAAGAAAAAAAAAAAAGAAAGAAATATTTGTCATGTACTACAGCCACTGGTGTATGCATCAGCACATGAAATATGACCCAAATTCCATCTTCAAAGCTATCACAAGAAATATTCTTTGTACTGAGGGTTCATAAAAGGCTCCAGCAAGTTATTACATTTATAGTCCACTTTTTTGTTTCTTTCCTTAAAATTTATCTTCAATTTTTACTCAAAAATCTGGGTCCAGAAAAATCATATTTGAGCTTAAAAAAATAATATCTTTCCCTCATTTCCTCATAATTTGATAAGTTAGTCTTAGTACTCAACTTGGAGATCCTTTCTGCAGAAATGCATAGTTACTATACAGCCACAATATCTTAAAGCAAAGAAACTGATAATTTGTGAGTCATTATCGTAAAACAGAGTTTAGAGTAGACTTTAGTATTCCTATTTCCCAGCTGTATTGCTGTAATCTAGCTGCCTTCATGAAACATCAGCAAATCCCTTATCACCCTCAGTACTTGCTGGTCTTCTCTTTCTGGTTTCAGATTAATGTGCTTACAACAAAGAGAAATAATGAGAAAATGCATTTGCTCATTGGCCAGAGAGAGGAAAAACTTGATAGCTCCCTGAACTCTCTGAGATCCTTTCCTTGGARTGTGTTGGGCTGGAGTGCTTGGAAAAAAAAGAAGACTAAAAAACTTTTAACTCTGCTGCCTGATAATACCAGAATGAGGAAMACACAATGAAATAATGAGGAATAATTGTAGGTGTCTGCTGACTTCTTCTGAATCTGAGACTGCTCCTTCACTGGCTTTTAGGACATGKCTGGGGTACAACAAAGAGTGGAAAGCAAATCCTTTGGGGATATTTTTCTATCTCTAAACATGTACTGCTCACTTTRAAAGTTAATTTCTGTGAAATTTTCAGATCAACAAGCAAGAGGAAAGGATAAAAAGAAAAATGCTAAAGTTTACCCTAAAGTACCAGTGAAATTTAAAATTATTAAGCCAAAAAAGATAAATATACATCTCTCTATAACTCAGGTTAACAACACCTAGGATGGCTGTAGAACTGTGAAATCTAAAAATAGAAATATCCCATGGGAATATACAACTGCCTGCCTCTGAGGCCATGGAGACATTCTGTCAGGACATCAGTCCATGACATTTCTGTCATCACTCTCAGAGTGCAGAGGTCAAGCAAGGGTTCACAAAGGTTAAAGAAAAAATGATTCAAGGTCTGTAAAATCAACTTTCCACCAAGTTTTAAAAATGCTCAGTTTGGCTTAAGTGATGGCTTAGCCTATAAATACCTSCTCTAAGAAAAAGATTTTTTTTCTGACTTAACAGGATCTTTAGGTCAGCAGAGAAAGGCATAAAAAAGTCTGATGTCAAAGTGAAACAAATTCCAGCAGGAAATAAAAGCCAGTTTTTAGGAGAGAATCACTGCAGATGCTTACAAATTACTGAAAGGCTTTGGCCACCCCTTCCAATTGAAAAAATCATCCTAAAATGCAATGTCTGGGAAAAATAACATTAATTCAGGGAGACTTAATGCAACACAGGTTTGCCCAAATCCAAGTGTACATTTACAGGCACTCTTTTCCTCTGTGTTTCTGCAGAGGAAAATAATGCTGTRTTCAGAAATTGGTTTCCCAGTGGTTCCTCACAGCAGCCACCATGGGATGAGCCACCAGCTGGGATTTCAGCACTGGAAGGTTTGCTTCAAAGCCCATTCAAGTCCAATACACAGGAATGGGAAAAMCTTAACTTTGCACCAACACCTGGGTTCATCAGAGAATAAAACTATTTCCAAAGTCATCATCCTTAGATGTATGTACAGGAATATTTTACATACAGGAGTATTTTATTTCCTACCTGCACACAAGAGCAACCCACTCCTTCCCACTCTGCCAGTGCCCAAACTCTGCCAAACCCCTTTTGTGATTTCCYCATTCACAGCAAGCTCCCAAATCAAAGTGAGAAGGTCCCTCTGTGCTGTCCAATAACCATGAAAGCCAGATGTGAACTCTACCCACACCAGCTGAATCTCTTTCAAATCAAGTGTACAAGTGCCCTTTGGCTACTTAAAAGTCTGGATTTCTCTCCAATAATTTCCAAAAATACATTCTTGCTTTTTTACATCATTTATAAACAATTTTGCCATGCTTTCTAATTCTATAAGGAATAACTCTATAGGAATCACAAAATAAGTCTCTGTGGAAAAGATAAATGTATTTTAATTTTGCTACGAAGTTCTATTTCCTTTTCTTTTTTGCTTAGAATGAAACTTTTTTAACATGTTACATGTAAAACAAGAATAAGCCTTGTTCTTTACCCCTTCTGACACACCAAGGTGGTTTCAAATGCACGCCCACCAGAAAGTATCTCTCAAGAGTTACCAACTCTTTACTCCAAAAGAGAAGCAGAGATTTTTGCAGGCAAAAAGAAAGAGCCATCAATATTCAAAAGATGTGAACCATCAGTCCTGCTCCAACCCTTTTTGTAAGGTTGATTTGAGACAAAAAGGGGTTGGGCAATCCCACTGCCTTTGTGCATTCTCCTACCATCAGAACCTCTCAGCCAGATTCAGTGAAAATTTGAAGAGAGCAACTGAAGACTTGCAGTATTTAGACCCTGAAAGTTTTGTGAAAAGAGGTTCCAGTGCAGAGGAAATAAATTAGATCAGCACTACTTTAACTGTGGAGTCAGACATCAGAGTATCCCCCTGAGTGCAGAGTGCTACAAACGCTGTTGGAAATTCAGGAAAAGTTTCAGTCAAAGCCTGCACTTAATTTGCTGGAAGATAATCAATCCACACAAATAAGGCCACAAGAAAWCAAGATTTCAGTTTCCTCAGACACAGAGCACTGCTGTATTTTTAAACCTGCTTGGATCTCACTTTTGCAGCTCTTCTCCAGGCGTGTGGGCTCAGCAGTAGTGAATTAGTGAATTAACTCACAAATCCAATTTTACTAATATTTACTATTTACTATAACACAAGAAGGGTATTCCCCTGCAATATTTCCAAGTTTAATGAATTATAATATTCAGGGAAAGCAGCTGAGATTCATCCAGAAGCTGCCATTGTCAACACAAGAGGCATCAACGAATCTTAAAAGGTTTGGTTAATGCCTAAGGGATTTTTATTAGAGCCTTAGAAAACATATGAGATTTTAAGAAGGATAAGGATTTTGAGAGGGATTAGCACACAAGATAATGATTCAAAAAGTGTGGAGTACTGCACAAAAGGTAGAAGGATGCCAGAAGCAAAAGATAAAAAGAGAAAGTTGTGAGATGGGAGGAGATGTTGGCAGACTCGGAACAATGTGCAGTCTCAGAATATCAGGCAAATTATATTAAAAAAAACTACAAAAACACATCAAACTGAGAAAAGAAGGACAGAAAAACTGGCAAAGACTCCAAGACTGTGACCTGTCTAAGAAATGGTGCAAAACCACCAGGAAATTCTGCTTGCTCTAGCAAACCTGCAAGCAGTTCTCTGGTAAAGGTGTAGCAAATTGTTTGAAGCTGCTTTGCCTAAGGCCATTTTCACCACCATATTTTTGTATATCTTGTAACCCTACTTCACCAGTCAAGTTTCATTTTTCATCTCCTCCAAGACATCAATTGCCTATTGATCTCTTCATTTCAGAACCCATTGGCCTCAGCTTGAGCACAAAGGGGATTAAGATGGGCATCGATCCAGGAGCAGTGGATTAAAGTCRGTGTTGACACACTCACAGCTGCTCTCTGAAGAGACAGGACCACCAAAACACCAAACTTGCAYTGAGGGCAAACACACAGAGCTGCAGCACAAACTGACAGCCAGAGCAGGCAGTCAAAATGCCAGCTCCAATGGAAAACAATTGTTTCTGTGGAATCAAAAGCTTCAGTTGTCACAAAAACCACAAAATTTCCCCTCTTTCCCCAGCCACAAGTAATTCAAATTAAAGTAAGAAAAGATAAACAATATTAACTCATCTTCTCATAATTACATATCTGTATGTGTACTTAGCTTTTCAGTCAAACTCTTCTTCCACTTCTTTAAACAAAGTCCCAGTGGCAATTTTCTTCAGCCACTTACACAAGTTCATTAGGCAAGATGCTGTTCTTCACCCTGGTATATTTGGAATCAATTTAGCAAAGCCAAGCCCTTAATTTATTAAGATAAATCCTTTTGGATCCATGCATGCAGCTGAATTTGAAGCCTTCCCCACTGATTCCTCACAGATGTTGTGCATATGTTTCTTTAAACCTTTAAGGCTTCAGAGGCAGATACAAACTTTCTTTAGCTCTGCTTTACACATTTTGACAGAAATTCACTCATTCTTGCTATCACTCCTTGCTGTCTCACAAGATCTGAGTTTTGTACACTCATTAATCCAGCTGTGACAAGAGCCTGAAGCAGGCTAGGCATGTTTCATGTACAAGGGAAGCAAAGGTCTGAGCACATAAACTGAGCAAAGTTTGAGCAGGAGATGTCACACTGATCTTTCCAACCATTTCCCCCACCCCGTTTTTCCAGCTAGACCATGGCAGGGCTTGACCTGCTGTTGAGATTTGTAACCTGCACCTGTGTTCTTGAAATAAATGTTTGTGTTTATCCCCTTCCATTTCTCAGTACCTCTAATTGACATTTCCTCATAAACTCTGAACACTACATTAATTTTATGATTTTCTGTGTCTTTGTGGAGCTCTAAGGATCAGAAACATCCCATTCTCCTAATGCCTTGTTAACAGCACTTCTTGTTTCAACCACACTTGTTCTGTAAGTGGGACAGACCTATAACCATCAAATAATATATGTAAGCATGCAGRTCCTTTGCTCCCTCTCAGCTTTTGCAATCTTTTCTGGTATCTGTAAAGCAGAAATGCAGAAATATTTCTCTAAATGCTGTTCTGCAGTGCAGTGATGTTGACTTTTCTCTGTTTACTCTTTCCAGCATTAACAGCCAGGTAAAGAAGTCAACCAACAAGAGTTATCCAGCTCACTGCAAAATAAACCCCCACACTCACCCACCTCTCTRTTCTACTTCAGTTACTCAGAGCTGGAGTAGCAAACACACAAGATTAATGTTTCTTGTAAACACAACATCTTGTGATGMAACAAATCCTGAGCTTCAATAACTAAATCCTGAGGAACAGTACAGTTAATTCATTAATTCACTAAGAGAATGATGGCATCACTGTTTTTAGAAAAACCATACTAGTGACCACAGCAAATAAAAGCACAATGTTCGTTCAGTAGATTTTTTTTTCACCTGCACTTACATATGGTATCAATCAAATAATTTATTTGTGCTTCTGGTATGGTTGATGAACTACTTTTGTTTGTCTCTCTTGATAATTTAGCAAAAGAAGATATAATTGTGATATGTTTCAAAGCAAGACCATCTCTTGTACTTGGGTGTCATTTCTCACCTGTGAAGCTTCAACTCATCCTTCTGGGAAATCTGGAGTTAGGAAGGGGTTACCAAAAGGCTCATTTCTGGTGGGTGCAGCACTTTCTGTTGCAGTGTATATATTGATGACATGAACAGTATTCTGGTTTTATTTTTCTTGATTTTATGTACAATTTTAATAACTGCTGGGATAGAAAATTTCTGCAGTATTTATATGGGCAACAATAGGAATCCTTCCACCCATCAGCTTCACCAAGTTCTTTTCAGCTTGTCCATCCTCACCCAATCTATTGCACTTACCCAATAGCCCATTAGTGCTTGTCTTTACAAGTACACATTTTATTTCTGAGAGAAGCACTGCAGTTTTCCTGCTGGTGACCAACTTGCACCTCATCCCAGTTTCTGTGAAGTTTCCCTCATYAGAATCCTTATGTCCAGGTTTTTTATTACATTCAAAAGTATTTTTAGCAAGAAACCACTTCAGTGGTTCTGAGAATTTTTCAGCTGTGGCATTTCCTTATCAACAAACCTTTGGTGGCATCAGGAGAGGGAAGCATCTGTGGATCTGGGAAGCTCAGGAGAATATCACATTAGATTGCATCCATTGCTGACATTCAATTTGCACTTRACATTCCTGGAGTAGCAATTGTGCTTTGCCAGGAAGGGAACACTGCTGACTCCTTCTTCTGTGTTCACCTCTTCAGATGAAATCTGAATGTGGCCCAAAATTATGAAATACATTGTAGGCAGCAAAACAAGTTTACTGATATATTCCAAATAAAACTAAAAATATCAGATGTATAAACAACAAAGGATACAGCACAGGTATTATCTGGAAGGAGTGGAAGGAGTTCCTCATCAATTTTATCACATATAGAAAGCTGGACTTCAGGCAAGACTGAAATATACCCTTAAGACACTTTAGTGCTCAATATCAAGTTCACCATTTTAGATTGTAGGCAAAATCATTCATTCATGCAACACTTTAAAGAACAATGGAYCATTAACTTCACTAGAAACTTCAAACTGATAAAATTTCAGCCACTACTGACACATAAAAAAACCCCAAAGAATCAACTGCGAGACCATTTCTTAGAGTAGCCTCAGCCTGGCCAGAAAAGAAGATTAGTGCATAAATATTACCATATTCACACACTCTTTTACTTTATAAAAATCATTTCAGCCATSGACTGGCTGCCTGTGGTGAGCACCAATCCCTGGGAAGCTCTAAGCCGACACAGAGGGAGCACAGGCAGATGAAGTCAAATCAGTGGATTATTTATGTATTTACACTTGGTTGCATTAGAGCCTTAAAGGGCTTATGACCAGCACCAGAGGTGTTACCATCCCATCAGCAAGGCAAGACATAAGCCCTGAAAGAAGGGRAAGCTTTGCATTTCCTTAAATGAGCAGAGATATGATTTTCCACGGCTCACTGAGGGAAGCAATAAGGCTTATTGCAGTTTAGGCAGGCAGAGTTTCTCAGCTGCTCATGGTGGATCATCAAAAGGCAGCATGCAAATGGGGCAGATGTTAAAAATTCCTACAGTTTTTGCAGCAAAACAGCTGAAACACTTTGTTGCCAAGGTCCTTGGAGGAGATAGAAAATGACAGGGCTACAGAAAGATAGAAGTGTCCTTTGGCAGTACCCACAGTCACTCATATGGATACCCCAAGAACAATAGCAAAGATGGAACCTTGGAGAACACAACTTAAAGATTTTGTGCCAAAATCTCTCAGCTTTTCTTCCATATACCTTACACATGTATATAAATTTCCAACCAAAAAAAAAAAAACACCCAATTGCTGAAATGGCTGAAAAGAGCTTTTCTTTCTCTGCTGCCACTAATCCTTGGAATCATGGATATACAAAAATATCTCCCAAAASTTCTTGTTTCTTTGTGCTTCAAAAGGAATCAAACCATTGTCTGGTCATCTGCCAGGCAGCAGTGAAAGTTCCTTCAGAACAGTTGCAGGTGTAAAAAGGTTGCTGCAGCCAGATAAATGGCTGAGACTTCAAGAATGCAACCTCCTTTGGAGCTGCTATTTTTAATACATCTAATGTTCAAAGGAAAACAAGAATTAGTGTTTGCTTCCAGTCAGGTGCTTTCATTCTCATGCAGTGTGACACAGCAGAGCACCTTGAGAGAAGCATCCTTTGATCTGGGAGTTTATGTAACTCCACTTTTCAGTCACTTGTCATGTGCCAGGGGAATTTCAAAACTACAGGAAAYCCTTTTGTCAGCCTTCAGCGCAGCAAAATGTTCACACATCCACACAGATAATTACATGTGTATTGAAAGGATCTCAAATATTTTCCAGAAATTACCTCTGTCTACAGAGACAAGGTGAGGGCTACATTTTCTTCACAGTGGCAAAGATGAAGATGGTGGAAAGACACTTTTGACTGAACAGTAATTATGTGCTAAAATTGCATGCTAAAAATTTCAAGATGCTGTCTCAGGAGTAGAATAGTCTCATCTGGGATGTGCTCAAGTCTGTGACACAAAGGATTCAGTGAAGAGCAAATTATAACCAAAAAAAAACCCCAAAAAAAAACCCCAAAAAAACTCTACAACAACAAAAACCCCACCACACCCAATCACAATAAATTCTTTAGTCAGATGTGTGACTTATTTAAAAACATCTCATGTTAAAAAAAAAATCACAAAAATTATTTCATTCTGTGGTATGAGGTGGCTCCTGAACACACAATTTCAYAGCAAACAAGATAAGCTTACCCTGAATCAGTCTTTTTTTTCTGTGAAGAAAAAAAATTGACTTTTAAGGTCCTGAACACTAAGAAGGTAATACAAGGTCTTAATACAAGGTTGGATCTGAACATGGTTTTTTTTTTTAGAAATACATTGTACCTACTGGCTCGGTACAGTGAGTACACACAATCTTCCAGAACCTTCAACATCAGTTTCCTCCAGCTTTTTCAAAACATGTGGAATTTATTACATCCTTTCCTATCTCTAGTGCAGCCACAGAAAGAATATTTTTTTTTTCCCTCTGTGAAAGGATTTGGGCAGATGCAGCATCTTGCTGAATGCGGATTCTGCTAAGGCTGAACTTCCATTAAAACTGGCAGTGGATGAGGTATGGATTTTTATGACTGGGTTTGTGAAAACAAAATGGACTGAAATACATAAAAACTGATAACRTGCAGCATTTTCACTGATAAATTGAGGCTTGAGGTGACTGATAGTACATTTCAAAGCAGCAGAAATATATATTTGAGATAAATAACATGTGATTTACCAAGGGAAATGCTGTCTTTCTGCGAGAATGTCTAAAAGAAGACCTTTTCTCATTATCATGTTCATTATGCTCTGTTGGCAAAAAGCCAGTGAGGCCCCAAAGGTCACAGGTTCCATTTTGGAGGAGACATCAGACCAGAATCCATCCCCTGGTGTTGCACACACTGCTTCCCAAAGCCTTTGCCTCTGCCAYACAGCTTTGTTGAAGGAGCATTTTCAAAAGAAAACCTCATTTTCCAGTAAAACTGTTCAGATAACACCAGCTCCTGCTAAAAAAGCAAATCTACCTCTGCTTTTGAATGCATCACTTGTGGTTTGCTGGATCCACAAATTAGGTATCCACATTACATTTGCTCTGTGGTTTTTTCTTAATGTGCTGTTAAAAATGAGTAAAAAACTAGTTCAGAAACCCCGTGCCTCACTGAGGCATCTCGAAAAAAGCCCAGCTTAAAGATTACAAAAGAGCCTTGGAATCATCTGTTTTGTGGGCTTAATTTAATTATTTTGCTGAAGTCAAAACCATTCTGTCTGCAGAGCACTTGGAGCTGCAGCAGTGCCTGTGTGAACATCAAATTCCAACAAAYCCCACGTGTGTTGTTTCATCCTATGGAAATGGCCGTGACTTACAGGAACAAGCATCATTATATATTTATTTTGGGTCTCATTACAGCCAGGAGGATTGTTTCTGCTGAAAGATCACTGTAAATTAAATCTGTTCAGATGCATTCAGAATAGGTTGGTAAGTAATTCTCCTAGAGAGCTTCCAGGGCTTTGTATGGCTTTGGAATGATTACAGATTCCAAAAAAACACAGGCTATCTGTGGCATAAAAATCCCACTATCAACTCTGGATGATGGCTTTATAGGCTTAGTGGTTATCCTACCCTTAATTATAAATAAAACCTTTTTTTTTTTTTTCTAATAGAGCTTGGCTTCTGTACATTACCCACATTACTGGAAGATGCACTTTTGTCTAATTTGTGTCTTATGCTGAAAGAAAAACAGCAATTTTAGCTTCTAGTAAATTCTCCTGAAGGTTTTCAGTGCTGCCTGGCAGACTCAGATATAAAGTGTAGCAGAAATAGAATTTAATTCCAATAATGAAAYTCCAATTTTATACTGTGATGAGATTAAGAGAGCAAGGTAGCATTACAGGATGAATTATGGGTATGTGAAACTGCAGCATGCAAAACTTCAGACCACTATTTTATTACTCAATTACATATTAATATGGAATTAAAGGACAYCATGGTGCGATTTTATTGCTAACCACATCTGTTTGCATTTTTTTATAACCAACCACTGAGTCCTTTCATAAGAAATTTCCTTCTTAAAGCCTGAATTACCACGCCAAGAGGAAATCTTTTAAAATTCAACAATCAAAAAGGCTAATCAAAAGTGTTTAATAAAGGCCTTCTACTGGAAAATGGTGTTCATTCAAARCACTCTCTTAGGATCATTTCAAACTTTAAATGAAAAGCCTAAACCACTATGAATTAAAAGGGGGATGGGGGTGGGAAAAAAGAGAGAGAGAGAGAAATATTATAAAATCTGCCCAGGAATACAGGTTATARTGTGGTTCAGCAGTTTCTAGTGCAGATTTTGGTGCTGTTTTTTCTGTCCTGGTACTTGGGCCAGATCCCAGACTTRGCTGCCCATCCCCTACATCTCCAAGGTGACTCAGCTCAAGAGCACAGCTCACAAAGGAAGTGTTTACAACTCACCCCCAGTACAATTCCTAAGTGCCMCAGCTTTCTTAATTCACTTTTTCCCATTTGCAGCCAAAGAACAGGGAAAGTGGGACCAGGTGGATTTGTTCTAGTTAGTATGGACAGGGCWCGTGTGGAAAATCTCCCATGCTGGYTGGGTCTGCATTAGGGAATTCTGTTTGTTCCAAAGCAGCAAGGAGGTTCCCAAGTGAATCCCCRTTATTTTGGTCTGCAGCACAGTGTTGGCAGATGTGAAATAAATTGTGAAATAAATCTCCTCTGGAGGGAACTACARCAGAAGCTCTTCTCCAGCTGTTCACCAAAAGCAGCACAAATCCCACTCCCAAATGGGGTGTAGGGTTACAAACCAAGGGCTGCTCCTCTGAACACCTTCAAGCTRCTTATAAAGTGGAAAAACTCACTCCAGAGCAACAAGTTAAGTTAGGTTTGAAATAAAAGCTATCACAGTATGAGACTAAAGAGGGGTACTCAGCATCAGCTCCTCTGAAGGATCTTTCCTAACACAAACGCAGCCCAATTCTGTCAAATTCAGGCAAATCATTTCCAGGCCTATGTGCAGCAGCACAGGTGTGTGCAGAAAGAGCCACAACAAAAGCCCCCCAGTGCTCATATAAGTGTAAGAATCTCCATCCAATGCTTTTATTGGGTGTTCAGACTGCTACATGTGCACTGGTACAAATCCTGCCCAGAGCTCTGTGAAAATCAGCCTGTCCTCCTTTTGTCAGTGCTGAGCATCAGCCTGGGTAAGAGATAAAAATCCAGGCACAAAAGCAAAGCAATGTGCTTCCTCATTTGAAAGGATAAGAACAGCATCACTGCAGCCTCGTGCAGTTATTTCAATGCTTTTCCCCACCAGATGAACCTCCTGAGACAAATATCTAATTTTCTTGGAGTTCCCAGAGAGGCAGCAGTCATAAAACGTGTGTTTCAGCATGCTGCACACAGCACAGACAATGTCAAGCAGAGCAGATGTCACCATGCTCTGGCATAGAAAGAAGGAAGCAAACAAGTGGCCCGTGTCTTCCCTGCACCTGCCAGAAAAACAAGCAAGAGGCTCGTGTGGTTTGCAAACAAAATTCACTTCGCAGCTTCTGAACAGCTCTGAGTKGTACAAACCACTGAAAAACTGAGCCCCCATGTGAGAGCTGTATAATCTTCCAAGCAGAGTTCCTGCACATCAGCAGCAAGGAAGAGAAATGGCAGGGATACAGCCACAGCCCCAGCTGTGCATTTCCAGCTGTGCATTTCCAGCTGTGCTCGCGGCTTTGACTCCTCCTCTGGCTCCAGCAGGGACCACCTTGGCTCACCCACATGCAGGAGCACCCAGGGCTGCTGTCAAACCAACCTTCCTTGTCTTCCAACCAACCTCCCAGGAAAAAYTGGAGGGGTAGAGAGGAAAAAATAAACCAAACCTGTTGCATTTCTATGAGAAATGGCTTCTCCCCCTCTCAGAGACCCCTGGAATTTGTTAACATATATCTTGACCCTTCACTTCTTCCCCAACCCTATTGGCTTATGTCCAGCTGTCCCCTCCTCTGGACAAAACTTACATAAGGTCCTGTTCTCCTTTGTTCACCCTCTTCCCCCCTTGGACCATCAAAGAATAAACATCTCAGACAACTTTGCGGGATTCTTTTGGTAATCCTTTGTCCTACCTCTGAAATATTCCCTCCTAAGCCCCTTGAGATCTGAGCTGGCCTGGGAGTTTCGGGGGGCTGCTGGGGGGAATCATTTTCACAAACCCAAAGCTTTGAACAGGAATTCAGGAGGTGTGAATCTTGTGAATAAGGGTGCTGAGGGAAGTGACGTGTTAGCTGGAGGGATGCATGTCTGGCAGCCAGTGTGAGGCACAGAAGCAGGCAAAAATGCTGAAGGAAAACTGAGGAGACACCAAAACACAACCCCTGAGGTGGGGTACAGGAGTCTTTCCCAAGGGGTGGGTGTGCTGGGTGGAAGTGGAGTTGGAATTGTACATGAGGATGCAGGAGGATGAGGTAGAAGTGAGCCAAAGGGATTCAGCAAGACTGGCAGTGGCTGCTCATCATGAACCTCACCACTGTGCTGACTTCCATGATTTACTCATGACTTAAATACTGCGTTGTCACAAAGCATCAGCTGGGGACATCTGTATGGGTGCATGAAGAGAAAACATTCCTGTCTGTCCTGTCAAACCCCCAGGCCCTGGCTGTGTTATACCCACAGCTACAGGCTCCCATTGCCCCACAATTGCCTGGAACCTTGCACACAACCTCCTGAGCACAAGCTGGGATCCACCCCTGCTTTTGGCTSATCAGAGCCAGAGAGGGAAGGGAACAGTGCTAAGGAGAAGCTCTTTTGTTCATCTTCCCACAAAGAGTTCCTATTCCGAAGAAGGCACTTCCCCATTATCAAAATTCTTGTGAGATAAACTACCCTGGGATCTGTGCCTGWCAGGAAAAACAAATTGCAATAACTAATAAAGTGATATTAAATGCAATGTCAGAGCCTCCAGTATTAAAAATTAAGTCATGCCCTACAATATTTACCTAGAAGTGATCTGCAACAGTTTCCTCTGGGCATTAAACAATGAGAATTAATCAAGTTTTATGCAAGGAAAGGGCATGGCATCCCCTTTGGTAGCTGCTTTGCTTTCTGTACTTGACACACCTTTTACCCATTCCAATTAAGGGGTAAGCTTTTAGGGCAGCTGAGCTATTTCTGAGGTAGTAGGAGTGACTCAATGAGCAGTATTTATCTCCTCATACAAATGGTAAACAGAGGACAGCAAATACCTAAATTTAGTGTTTGGCCAGGCACCAAGTATTGTATCAGGAAGTGATATTCTCTCAATGCCAAATTAGAAGTGAGAAAGGCAATGAATTATTGGGTAMACCTCTTTGTCTTTAATTCACATTGCCCCTCATGCTAAGGTCTCTGTAGCAGGCTGATAATCACCAAACCAGAAACAACTGACAGCTGATAGCACAGCTGAGCAAAGCAGAACACAGACAAGCTCTGTGACACCATTTGTCAGTGAGCTGTTTTCAGCCTGRAATCTGCTGCAAGAGCAATCCCTGACTCTGCTTTTTTTGGTAACAGCAGCATGAAGGAGAAGGTGTTGCACAGGAGGCAGGGGAAAATAAAATCAAAGCCATGCCAGCTCAAACTCCTGTCCCATGAGCAACACTGGGTTGCACCACCTGTCTGGGCATTTCAGTGCCAGGCTGGGAGCAGCACTTCAGCCTAGAGCAGCTGTACTGACAGCTGAAAATTCAACTGGCAACAAAAGGGTCATATGTCATTGATGGATTCAGCTCACCTTCTGACCAGCACAGCAGGCAGCTGGGATGCAGGGAAGAGACAGGTCTGGGTGTTTGCTCTCTGGTACCCTGAATGCTTGCAGCTAAGGCAGGGGATGAGTCCATTCAACAGCACCTGATCCCTTCTCATGGCCAAGCTGGGCAMAAACCTCCCATCTGGCTGGCAAGAGGGAAGCAGCATCCAGGTGCTTGAAGAGGGACAATTTCAGTGGGGGACAACTGGGGACACACAGCCAGAGAGAGCTGTGAATATCCCACACGGGCTGGCTACAGCTGAGTCAGAYTGATTCAGACAGCATCAGGCTGATGGAGCTGTGCTCATTTACACAGATTTTTTTGTCCTTGCAGGAATGTAGCAGGAGGGACACTCTGCAAGGGAGGTGCAGGGACCAGGGGAACAATGGGATTGTCACCACTTGAGCAGGTGCAAATCCAAACTGCTGGTTCAGGATGTGGAGCACCAGCATCTGCAGGAGTGGAATCATCCTTCAAAGTTTTTCCTTTGTCCTTGGAATGCTCTTAGCAGTGCAATTTAATTTTTATGGCAGATTCTATAATCTGAGGTGGGTGTAAGCCACACATGGCAGGGAAGGAGCAGTGGAGAGGATCAACTGCACTGTGCCTCTCTTATCTCATAGCAGTAAGTAAATAATTCACAACTCTTTAATCCTCATCTCTGTCTATTCCCAGAAGTTTTGTGAGTCTCTATTAGCTCCTTAGCTCTCAGCAAATTAATATGCCTCCTACTTTGTTTGCAGTACACCCTCCATTAAATTTAGATGCCTGCCATTCATCYTGTGTGCTCCTGTTGGGAGATGCARTARTGGGGAATGCTGGGACCCAGGAAATTTTGTGGGATGAGGAGGACATGGAGCCCTGCCTACACACCTTCATGCAACCCCTGTTGTCTCAAGAACCCAAGAACTCCCTCAAGAGCCCAAAAACTTCCCATCTATCCACGGATGGAACTTGCTGGAGCTGAGCCATTAGCCCAAAACCCCTTTCCTCTCCATGGAAGTACCTTACAAACACAATCTGCCTTGTTGTAGATATTCTGTGATGGGGATTGAGTCTGCACTGCTGAACTTCTCTTGGCTATGAAAGAGTCACAGAAGGACTCTTAAAACAACTACAGCTCTTTGGATTGTACCTTTTACCCTTCCCAAACCTCCTGAAATTGTTCTTGAGGGGTTTTTTGTTTGTTGTTAGGGGGGTTTACCCCTAAAGAAGACACCCTTGAAAATTATTTCCCATTTCTTACATTCCATTAAACAATTGCTTGCCATTTGCTGAACTTCACAGGACTGTCAGAGATTTATTTTTTTAGGCTATTCTAACATCTGTTCCACCTTGCTCAAGGAACAGTAAGGCCTGATTTATGGTAAGACAAAATTTAGTAAGATATTCCTCCCCTTTGGACAAAATCACCCTTTTTAGACTATAAAACCAGATAATTTCAAAAGAAACAGAATCAGGTAAAACATAAATTACAGTTCTCCTGTTTTAAGGATTATTTTTCTTACTGCTCCCTAGAGTCCCCCAGTGTAACATTTATTTCAGTTTTGCATAATATTTAGCACTCTCATGAAGAGGAGCAGCCACTTAATGAAATCAAAACATTTATGTCAGCAGCATGTTTATAAACAAAAGCTATTTAACCTCTTCTAATGCACTGGTCCTACCAATGTGCAAACCCAACACAAGAATAGCACCAGAGAAGTCACCAGAAGAATAAACCAAATACCTCAAATACTTAATGGCCTTCAGATTTATTGAAAATAAGTCCAATATTTTCACTATAAGCTTGAGTGAGGAAAGAGACCATTTCATGGGAAGACCACTGCAGAACAATAAAATCCCTCCCCTGCATACTTCTATAATCTTTAGGGGGGCAGAACTCAGCTTTTTTTTAACATTTCTAGTAATTGAACAGTAAAGAAATATCTGAAGATATCACCTCTCCYCTATGGAAAAATCATTCTTACCAAGGCCTTGGATGTGGGCTGGTGAGATGAAGCCCATGACAAATATCCACAGCTGGGTTCAGGGCAAGCAGACCCCCCTCCTTCTCATGAGCTGTGAAGCACTGGCTGRTAGAAACTTATCCCTCAGAGCAAATGTTTCATGCTTTTATGATGYRTGTTCAAAAGCTTTGYTTGTCAAATTGCCAGTTTTCTTAACAAATTTAAACATCTCATGACTTTTTGCTTCACCTGTCTCCTCCTTGGAGACTCTTTGAGGTAGAGAGGACCCTGCACCCACCTTGGATGCCCAGGGCACAGGGGTATCAATATTGCACAGGGTTATTTCCCTACACTACACAGCACAGCACATGCTGAGCTCCAGAAACACACGGGAAAACTCAAACATAAAATTCAGTGCCTCCTCAGTTGCAAAGAAAAACRCATTCCTTCCCCACACAACACATCTGACAAGCTTTTTTCAGCAATGATTGCACCAGCACACACACAGGGGAGCTGCCCTGCARGAGGACTGAGGAGAAAGGGAAAAGAAGCTGTCAGCCCTGTCCATGGCTGGGAGTGATGAGCCAGCAGCCACAGCCAGGATTTGATTTGGAGAGTGACCCATGCAGCCTTTAGATCACAGCTTGAATCTCCACAGAATCACCAACTCACTGGGTTGGAAGAGACCTCCAAGCTCACTGAGTCCAACCCAGTCCTAACACCTCAACTAAACCATGGCACTGAGTGCCCCATCCAGTCTTTGTTCAAACACACCCAGGGATGGTGAATCCATCACCTCCCTGGGCAGGCAATTCCAGTACTTTATCACTATTTCCATAAAAATCCTTTTCCTAACATCCAACTTGTATTTCCCTTAGTGCAGCTTGAGACTGTGTCCTCTCCTTCTGTAAGTGCTGCCTGGAAAAAGGGACTTTGCTCAAGGGTCTCTCTCCTTCCTCTTTCTGCTTGAGTGCAGTGTGCACTCTGATAACACAGGAGTTTGTCTTTTTGTCTCTGCATTGCAACAGAGAAGAAGCAAACAGTCACAACTCATTCTTCAGGAAAGATACAAAAAATGTACATTTTTGGAAGCTTCTGGTAGTGTTGTAGCTTTCTATTAACCCTGAAAATACAGAGCAGAGGGCTTAAACCTGTATTACATCAAGCTTTAGTGTCTTCCATCAGACACTGAACTACCATTTAAAACTTACTGAGGGCATTATGATCTCCTCAAGTGCTGTACTGAATTTATCTTGTGCCTCWGTCAGCCTGACTCTGCTCAGTGGCTGAAAATCTACCTTTCAACCTCAGGACAAGCTCAGTCTCTGCCAGCTGTGCAGGGCCTCCTTCATTCTGCTCAAGTAAGAAGCTATTTCAGTGGAAAAATACACTGAAGCTGCTTTTTATCAGATCAGAGACTCCCATCATTAATTCAGTCCTCTCACACGGAYGCAGAGAGCCAAACGTCTCCCTGCTATTTTCCACAGGCCTTGATGAAGCTGGCATTATCATGCTAAATTACAGYTCAGGACTGCTGTGCATGTACAGATTTATCAGGAGAAAGCTATTAAGTGTCTTCAGTGCAGTACCAATTATGCAGTCCCCAACACATAATTAAGTAAGGCTCCAAAGTATGTATTTTAATCAATCCCTGTTCAGCAAAGCACTCATGTGCTGGTGCTTTACTTCAACACTCATCCAGCAGGCACATGGGCCCTTTTGTGAGCAAGGGAAAACATGGGAGCAGTCAGAACTCCACCAGTGCTACTGGGCTAGGCACTACTGGGAGAACACACTGTATTATTTGGATAATGGCTTCTGTTTTAAAAGTATCTCCATAAATCAGAAGCCAAGACCAGTTTCTAGATGGACCTCAGCACAGAGCTGTAATAGGGCAAGTTGAGGACAAAAATGCATGAGTTCTGGAGGAATTAGTATTTTTTACTGCATGGTGTGCAGTTGGATAAAACTTGCAGATTTTAGGCAGCAGAAATCTTCTCACAGGGCTGGAAAGCTCAGATTTATCCTGTGTGACCTGAGCTGGCCCCAGGTAAGCTGTGCTGCCTAAACAACTCCCCCAGGATTTGTCTGCAGTCAGTGGAGAGCACATGCAGATRCCAAGGAYGAGAGGAARTGGTCTCAAGKTGCACCAGAGGAGGTTTGGATTGGATATTAGGAAAAATGTGTCCACTGTAAGGGYTGCCAAGCATTGGACCAGGCTGCCCAGGGATGTGCTGGAACCAGCAYCACTGGAGTGTTCATAAAATGCACAAATGTGGCACCTGGAGGGGGTTTAGTGGTGAATATGCTGGTGCTGGGTTAGCAGGGGTCCTTTCCAGCCTTGCTGACTCCATGAATCCATCCCATGGGGAGGTTTCCAATAAGGGTAGGATGAATCATGCTCTGTTTCTCTGTTGTTTTTGTTGGACAAACCCACACAAGTTTCAATTAAACACATGAGTTTCACCTGACCAAATTCTGGTGTCCATCCAAGCCACCTCTGTGTACTGATGTTGCACACTAACTAGACACAAGCACCTAAGCTGAAATAACTGATGCCCTAAATACACTCATTTCTCTCCAGCCCAGCCTGCTCTGACCAGCTGAGCTGCAGAGAGGGGGTTACATCCAGCCCCATAAACATCAGGGCCAAACACGGCTGTGGGCACCTTGTGCTGTCACASATGGCCACCAAATGCCATCCCAGAATGACACAGGTCTGCAGTGACTCCCTCAGCACCACTGTGTGCCATGGGAGCTTGGTGGCACCCTGAACACCCCACAATTAACACCARCATGGCCTGTGGTGGGTCCCTCCCTCTCTCACACCCCCTCAGGGTGCTGCACATCTCCTTCCACCTGCCAGACAAAGCAATAGAGCAAAGCAGGTGGTGAAGGCCAATCATTTACACCCATCATGGGCATTCTTAATGAACACAGGCAGCTCCATCTGACTGCTCCCACTTTCAGCTGGCATCAGGCATGGATCATTTCRGAGCAAAGTGGTGGATATACACAAAGAACCTATTAAAAAAAATAAAGAACCTATGAAAAACATGTATTGACTGAAAAGTTGCTATGCAGCCTGAGCTACAGCAGTGAGAGCCTCTCTGTAATCCATTACAGCTGTGCAAAATGTAATAAAACTACTACAAGGTGCTCTAATTCCATTTACTAATAATCATAAAAGTATTTGAGATGTGTCTGGTGAACCATTTACAAGATGCATTTTTCAAAGATGATTTGTAGTCCAAAGAAAAGCCTTTAATACCACATAAATTAGATTTTATGTACAAGAATATTTAAAACCATTGCAAAGGAGGTGTTTTGTTGTTTTATAGTCACTGTTCAGTCTTCATTGAATAATTTCTTTGAAGAAAATGCTTGGCTTCTGAGTCCTTCCCAGTGAATCATAGAGCAGGAGTAATATCATAATTTATCTTTTTTTTTTTATCTGCAGATGCCATTGTGCTCAGTGTCTCTACCCAGTTAATCTGCACAGCTTCTGATGAATTGCACTTAMTGAAACACACAAAATTATTTTTCACTTAACCAACATCCTGAGCAGCTGCACTGACAAATCAACTCCCACAGTATGCAAACACACCAATGTTTCCCTTTCCTCAGAAACAGGGGCAGGCCAGAGAAATACACGGATAAATAAATGAACCATTGATTGATCTGCTGCAGCACTGCTGTCAGCTGGTTTGATGGCTTGAGAGTGACTGYCATATTTTTATTTTTGTCTTACTATCAGCTTTTGCCATTACTGGGCACTTGTGTGGCATCTCAAAGACAAGGGCTGGTCTCACTCCAAAGCCAGATGCATGTTGGGGGCTTCTCACACATTTGCTTTWTGCCATCTCTGATCTGTCACTCCTGCAGGAAAATTCTTCTTAAAGGTACAATTTCCTCTGCTCCCATTTCCTCTGGGGGAGCAGGAGATTCCTGCTGGCCCCTGTGAACATCAGGCTGGCTGTTTCACTGAATTTTTCCATTTTGCTGCAATAGTGAAGACATCTCCACTCCTTGCACCTGGCCTTGCAGAGGAAAGCACACATCAAGCCCCCTCTTGCACCCCTGCCAGCCTGACTCCAGGCTTGCCTTTATCTCCTCCAGCCCACAGCTATCCAAACAAGGATCAAATCTTCTTCTCCCATACACATTTTGCACCCATTTTCCTTGTGAAAAGCTGGACTAGGAACACTTGCCCTCACCCCTTGCAATGCTATGTGATTTAAATATGGAGTCACAAAGAAGTCAAGTTTTTCATTTGTCCACCAGAGTAAAACACATCTGCAAGAGACAATCCATAAAACACAGCAAAATAGAAAATCTGTTTCTCCACAGGATTTCAGAGCCTTTTTAGCAAGCCACACTGTCACCATCAGAAGTCCCACAGAGGCAGCAGTGCTGGCTGTGCATGGGGTATGTTAAAAGCAGCACAGTCTCACACAAAACACCTCTGCCAACTTCATTCAARCTTCTCCCACCTACAGCTTGTGCTTGTAAAAGAAAAATGAATAAGAGAAGAAAGCTGGAAATCTGAGCAGCACTAGGCTGCCATGTATTTTTTCAAGCATGTACCAAGACCTATATTGTCTTTAGCTTTTATTCCCCTTTTTACCCATTGGTGGCACAAAGTCAATGCCTTATCTCCAAAAGTCTTCCTCRTTTCTTTTTGCAGGGGCAAAGGGAGTCTCTGAGGTCAGCTCTAGCAGCAGAGGAGGAGGAAACCTCTGAAATTAARTACCACACACTGTAAGTGCTGGGATGAAAAAGATTTTGACAACCCTCCTATCCTGCCCTTCCTCACCAAAGAAATGTCTGGGGAAGGTGGGGAAAAAAATCAATAATTGTGCATGTAGAGAAAAGTCTTAATTTTCTTGTTTATTTCTTGATTATATATGCGTAAAAGTCACCATTTTCGTTTAAAGCTTATACAGAAATAATGATTGTGGGAAAAAGCTCCTTCCAGCCATGCTGTCCAACAAAGATGTTACTGACTCTGGTTTGAGGATTTGCCTCTGCAGTAAATTTTGATSACTACAATGCCCCATGTAATTCTCAGTTACTTACAGCTATACACATACACCACACAAACAGTCCTCCTCAAGTGTAACACAGACTTATTTTCCAGCTCAGCTTATCATTTCAACCAGTTAAAGTTGGGCTGAAGAAAAATATTTCCACTGCAACAAAGGAGTTCTATTTTCATGGTTMCATTTTCAGGATAGCCAAGTCTTAGCCACACTCCTGGAGATCACTGAATAATGACCATTCCCAGGAGAGGCTGGGTAATACTACAGGATTAAATCCAGGGCTCAGCAGAGTTCAGCAGACTCAGTGCCCACTTTCCTGCATGTCAGACACCAAACAAGCATTTGCACCATTCAGATCTCAGCCCAGCACTTTCCCTTCCCCACTGCCCACCCGTGTGGGGCAGCAGGGGATGAGCAGAGCAAATGGAGCTCCTGATTTCCCCAGCCATTTGTTCACGGAGCACAACTCCAAACACCCATGGGAAAGTCAATCATATTTCACYGCAGTCAGAGCAGCTGCTTTAGGTCTGTCAGGTTTGGGACTCAGTCCTCCAACCTGAGCAAGGCAAACTCCTATTTGGGAAATTCCACCTTGCTCCCTCCCCACAGAAATTCAAACAGAAATTATTCACAGGCAGTGCTGGCACAGCATCCCAACAGTGACTACTGAGCCTTCAGGGAAGATTTTTGGCTGGTTGGGCTGCACAGACTGCAAACTTTATGGATAGGAAAAGGCAGCAGGAGAAAGATTTCCATCTTTCCCACTTTGACATTACCTCTGYTGCTGTCAGTCCACCTCCCATGGCTTTCACTTTCCAGGCAGCAGAAACACAAAGAGAGGAATAAATCCTGCACTTCTGACTCCCACCTAACACAAAATCCTTGGAGTCACACACCTTTACCTGGCAGCTGACCTCTGCACTCCTGCTCTCAGCAGTCAGTCTGTCCTGGCACAGCAGAGAAACACTGCACAGCTTGRGCTGAGAGAAATGAATAAACTCTTGTTCCACAATCAGAATTATTAACAGACAACTAGAGCATGCATCTCAACTCTCCCAGCACAGACCATGCTYTGCATTACAATTTGGTGTGAGCAGCAAGATGCTTAAACTGAGAGATGAGAATCAAGGCTGGGAGGCAGCTGCCATTTATCCCAAACCCATGGGGAAGGCTAAACAGCTGCAGGTGCTTCTGACTCCTACAGGGGTAAAGCATATGCTAGAAAATTGAGTGAGTTGTTACAGCGTGAGCTGAACTATTGAGAGTTTGTATTTTACCTAATTTGTTGTATAATTACAAATGTGCCAGTTTAATTTGACTTAGGTGTACTTCTGCAGGAATGAGCAGTGTTTTTCTTCACCTGGCAAAATGCTCCCAAATGCAAAACTTCTGACAGCCAAGATGCACAAAAGTTTGACTTCAAATCTTCAGAGAGCTGGTGAAAACAGAAGAATGGAAACCTAGAACATCCTGTGGGAAATTGCTCAGAGGGGAGATGTTTTAGCTAATGTTTTCAGCATTCATTTTTTATTCATCAGTCAAGAAAATTTCAAATTCCTCCTTAAAACCATAGGCTACATTTGAGCTTTCCACCTTCAGAGAGGTGCTGGCAGTGAGTGCTGGAGTGTGATGTGCAGTGTGGTGCATCCCAGACAGCCCATTCACAGCCAGGATTCAGAATTTGTACTGCCAGCAGCCACAYGCAGAATAACCTTTCCAGGGTGCTTTAATCCAAGTCAGGGAAGATAAAATAACATGACATGATACTCAAAAAAAGCTGTCACACCATGCATGTAGTGGTAGAAAATTCACTGATCATGTCTTCATGAACTATTTGTCGATCTTTTTCTACCAGAGACAACAATTTCCAAAAGAGATGGAAGAAGGCAAAATGAACCACTTAACAAAATGGGGTTCAGAAGCCTTGGCTGGTTTTAAACCCAGTCAAAATACTTGCTTTTTTTGCCTAAGGAATATAGGGTGATAGAGGTAGCAGAGTTTTAAAAATGGTGCTTAATTTCTTCCCCTTTCTCAAGGCAAAACTGATTAATGCAACTGYGATGGGAAGGATGTGTGTGTTCAAGTTGCAATGTGAACACATCAGCATCCCCAAAAGAGGYCTGAGATTCTTGAGGCWTGRGGAAGAYGTCAGAAACTCCCCCAGAGGAAYAYCAGGARCCAGGCTGAGCTCAGCAGCCAAACTCCCAGAAAGGGAATCCTCACACCTGTGTCCATTGTTGCAGCTCCCTCCAGATCCCAGGCAGATGCAAACTCACACGGAGCAGGCTGCAGGACCAGGATGCTGCTGACATGGAAAACCTGGTACCCTGAGACAATTCCACCTGCAGCTGCCAGCTCAGCCTCATCTGAGACATCCTGCCAGTGCAAGGCAGGACTGCTGCACTCCCAGTGCCACTCCCCAGCCCTGAATGCCAGTGCTGGTGTTTCTAGCAAATTACCTTCCAAATGCTGCAGCACGACATGCTTTATAGGAACTAATGAATCACACAGTAAAAACTAATTGCGACTTAGGCGCTGCTGCAAGCTGAGTTTTGCAACATAAAAGCAATCAGCCAGCAATTAAAATGCTAATATGGGGCTGAACCTCACCTGACAGTTTGCCAAAATCTAGTGCAACACAGTGCTTGCAGGAGTATTTGGAACAGATGGAGTTTAGTTAGTAGGTAGTCATTTCATGGAGCTTATAAAGCTCACCATGCTGGAGGAGGGTSCCCACTATGATACATTGCATATTTCCACTATTAGAAGTAGCAGTAAAGGATCATTGCATATTTTCTTCTTTTGAATGGCTTTTTCTATTCTCGTGTAAATGATTAATAAACTCTTAGCAAGTCAGAAAGGAGGGATAAATACCTGATGCTCTTGACCCAAACATCTTGAATTTCTTTTTGTTGTAGTATACATGGACTCCAAATGTGGTGGTGGACATCATCAAACCTACTTTTCTTTTTAATTATAAAATCTCCTCTTCACAGATTCACTAAGGCAAGATTGTGAATTGAATGAAACAATTACATTTTAATTGGGTTCACCTCCCCCACATCCCCTTCTCCTTCATTTCATTCCTAGTACTAAGACAATTGAAATACATTAATTAATTCAAATGGGGAATTATTAATTTTCAACATTATCAGCTTCAGAGAAATTACCTCTGGTCCTGGAACAAAGCTCCCAGGAAGAGCTTCTTCCATTGATGTTAGCCTTTAAATTTGTACAATCATCCTTGGTAACAGCACTGGAAAAGCATGAACAGGCTCTAAAGTGACTCACAAACCCCTTTGTTCTGAGCCATCTGCCAAGGGAAGCCAGGGAGGGACACCAGAGTAGGCACCTGGAACTCACCTGTATGTGGTGATGTTTTCCCAACTCCTCTCAGCTGGACACAGAACATGAGATGCTCAAAAATGTCCCAGGTCTTGCCTGCTTGGATGAAGCTGTCCTTCAGCCACAGGTAATCTTGAGTGATGAGGTCTTGGCTCTCAGGTCCTTGCAGCCCTCCAAGCACCAAAACAAGAAAGAATCCCTGCCTGGTCCCAGCACAGAGTCAGGCACAGATAATTAATACAGATAACAAAAAATGGATTAAAGTGTTTTCTCCTTACTCATCAGTGGCTTTCATATCCTCCTTAAATCTTCTATTAAAAAATAAATTCATATTTCTTTCAGTCCCTTTCCCCGTGCAGTGCTCTTCATGAGAAGCTCTAAATGAAGGACCACATTCCTTGATTAACAACCACTTCCCTTCCTTCCTATTTTATCCTTAGCATCTCCAAACACCAGTTTTCCCCATCTTGTCTCCACTCCAGCCTGAGCTCCAGGAGGAATAAGCAGCTACTGCTCCCAGCTCAATCCCAGCAGGAAAACCCCATGCTCAGCACACCTGCACTCCCCTCCCATSCATCCACCCTAAAAGGAAACAGGACGGAAAATGCAGCAACTCTCCAAAGGCAGGACAGATGCCTAAAATGCAGAAGGTGTGTCCAAAAAAAGTAAGGAAAACCCTTCCACCTGCTCCAAAGGATGGCAGGGACCTAAATGAGAGGAGGTAGGCTGGGATTTGCTGCTGTGTTCCCTGCTGTAGCTCCACCACCACGTCAGGACAGRAGGTCTCATTCTGAGACAACTTCAAATTGATGAAATAGGAAAGCTACTGCTCAGGGTGCAAGAAGGGAATCACCACTAAAGAAGTGATCTGGCCTCTGAAAGAGGTCTGTCAACAGAGGAATTGGAAACTTTAAGCTTGATTTCCCAAATTACTACTCTGAGATTGCTTTGAAAAAAACTGACAGGAGTGTCGAGGGAAAAGGCATTTTCACATAAAATTGTCTCTCATGACAGCAAGCAGAGCCTCCCTTAGCCAGGGAGGGGAAGGAGCAAATTTCAGAAAAACTCTGGTATTCCTGGAAGTCATAGATATCTGACTCTAGCTGCTTGCCCTGGGAACCCAAAAAATGGTGGGAGTGTTCATCCATCACCAAATCAAAGGAGCTCTAGTGCTCAGCTCCACAGGCAATGCATCCCTACAGATACAGAGAGTATGTCAGAGAATAAAACCTGCTCTGGTCKAAGGGTCTCAGCACAGAGGAGAGGAGCAGCACCTTTATTTCACCCCAGTGAGCAGAGAGAGAGTATCCAGGTGAAGGATGGGCCCCAAATCACACAACACTTTGGGTAACCCACCCAGTGCCATCATCATCACATTGTTCTGCTTCAATCTCAGCACAGCCATAAGGTACTAAAACCCCAAATTCCTCCTTCCAGACACCAAGTTCCCAAGCCCACACACTTAACACTCACTAATTTATGTGTCAGCTGGGGCCTGCAGCACCACCACCAATTTTTAAGGAGTTCATTCATCTTACAGTAGGTGCAGAAACTCCAGTGTGACCCAGTTCTTCTGTTTTGTTGGTAACTGTGACCTTGAAACCCATGCATTGTGCAAAGTGTAAATAGTTCTAAGCAGTGAAAGTTGGCTGATATTACAAACATATTAAAGAAATAGTGTTGGTTTGTGTCTCCTGGAAATCTGATCCCCATAATGTGCTTCTGCACACACTTACAACAAGTTGTAGATACACACATTATCTGTTTTTTACCAGGCAGTAATAGCCACAGTGCACATCTGAAGAGTAAATACACTGAATTCAGAGGTAAGTAAATGAAAGCAAGGCTGAGATGTAAGCTGGACATGATAAAAAATGCTACWGTAATTCCTTGCAGTGTTAAGCTCTGTCCTTCTGTCTGATGCTTTGGGATAAATGTTGCAATGGGGCTGAAGATCTCATTTCATTGTACTCTGGGAAGGGATTGGGTTCAGGCTGCCTGCTCTGGGAGCCTTAGAAAGAGACTTGTTCAATGGTTTCATAATAATTTGCTTTCATGTAATCATTCAGCATACCTGAAGCTCTGCTATCATATTATTGTCCCTGTGTGTGCCACAAAACCTCTCAATGAGTAGTGAAGGCAGAAAAATCTCCTCTGATTTAAAGGAATTTGTTACACAGAAATAGAATTTTCAAGGATGGCACAAAAGCAGGCAGATAATCAAAACAGCTCAGTGTTTTCCAAATTTACACTTTCTTTTGTTTTATTCTCGTGTATCTCTCTAGTAACACACCAGAGTAAAAYAGGGAGGAAGGAAAAAAGGAATTTTGTGGCTAGCAAGGGGATTGTGAAGGGAGTTGAATGATCAGGAAGAATAGGAAGGAGACAAAGGAGTGCAGTCATGTCAAAAAGAAAAAGTACTGAAAAGCACTTTCTCTTCTAACAGRAGGTCAGAGGAGGAACCTGGCATGCCACACTTCACTCCTTTGTGAGGGAGAGATGGAGCAGTGACTCTGCTCATTGCCTCTGGAGCAAGCCCCAGGTGAGAAAATAACTCAGGGCAATTCTCCCAGCCTGTTCCCTCACAGGGAAATATTCACCTGAGGCTGCTCTAATGGCTGGGGAATTTGCATATGATTTCAGGAGCCACCCTCCCAACCCAGAGCAATAGATCTCACTGTGGGAGAGGAAAGATCAAAGCCATTTTAGGAGACTTTCCCTGAGTGGGGCTCAGCTGCAGAACAGGGGAGCCTGGCTCCCTGTGAACAGCAAAGGGTTGGGACAGGTGGATTTTATGTACAATTCAATGCCCATGGTCTCAAGGCCACATCTCAGCACCAGCTCTGTGAGAAACAGTGAGAACTTCAGCAAAACCAGAGCAGTGCAGCTTCTGGTGTTGCCTTGGGAGGGCTGACCTGAAACAGAGACTGGACAGAACTAGAGAATAAAACAAATATTTATTAAAAGGCCCCCAGGATACTCCGGGACATCCAAACCAGCCCCGACAGCTCCTCCAAAAACCCCCTCTCCCCCGAATCCCCCGCCACATCCCCTGTCCCCTTGCATCTATTTGCATTTTGGGATTAATTGTCCAATTACAACTCCAGGCTGTGAAGTCTCATCCTTCTTGTTTTTCTCTTCAGTCCATCGTTGTTGATGCTTTTGGGCCAGAAAGTTGTCCTTGGTTTTCAGCAGGAAAGGATTTGTTTTGTCTACCTACTACCTACTAGCACTTAATATGAAGCTTAAAACTACACCCAAAACAGCATGGAATCTGGAAAACATAAAAGCTAAAACTAAAGGCATCACTGGGATCAGTGATGAGGTCAAACATCCAACTGAGGAAAGAGCTGAGATGGGAATCAGAACACTGGGAGGAATCAGAAGCCTGGCTGATGAGTTTGGGACTCACACAGCCTAGAAAGGGCAATTGCCCTGATCCTCCTCACCTATGAGATGGATTACAAAACCAGAAAGAAATCACACAAATGGGCATTTTTTAATAGGCTGGGGCTCCTGCAGAAAGTCCTCATGCCCAGAAACTTCCTGCACGACTCCCCTGAATTGAGCACTACGGCAAGAGTTGCCAGAATTTCTTTCTTTGAAAGAAGCACTAGTGAGGTGAATGAAATGAGGAGATATCAGAGGCATCATGGACCATGTATATGCCATCAGTAGATGAAGGTTGATGCAGGTGACYCACAGGGATACAAGCACTCACCAGAAACCTGCTGTGGACAGGGACAGAATCACAGACATCACCCAGAGCCCAACAGCCATAGGAAGGGGCCTCACAGCAAGAGGCAAGAAAGGCTGGAAAGGTCAAATCTTGGCACTTTGAAGGAGCAGCTCAGTGAGAAATGAACTTTCAGGGGCATTTCTGTGTCGTGGCTAAGGGGTTTTCAAGTGCTGAACCAGCCCCACTGCCAAACAACAGCCCACAAATCACTCAAAAATCACCATCATGGGACAGAGCAAATATGAAAATAAAGGTAAAAATTAGAATAGGACAAAGGGAAAGAATGTTAGCTACAAAGGAAGCATCAGAGAAGTGAACAAAATCAGGCATTAAGAAACAAAGCAGAATGAAGAGAGGGGAAGAAGAGCAGAGGTAGGACTGCTGTGGTCAGCAACTCACCATGGTCAGATTTGTAAGAAGGAAAAGAGCAGGAGCAGCACAAAAGTAGGTCAGGGTGTGAAGGATATGGGAAATTTTGGCTATTTGAAAGAGGCACATCTGAGGATCATGACCTGACAGTGGAGGGATGGGATGGTGGGAGCAGAGATAAGAAGAAGAGGAAAGAAAGGAGCAGGAAAGGAGGCAGCCAGGCACCAGAGGGATCGTTTTCACCAGAAAAGTGTTAGCAAAAATGTAATAAATAGCCCTGTATGGGCATCTGAGGGCTTGTGCACTGGGTGTGGGAGATTATTTTTATGCTTACTATGAGATGCTGGTGTACAGATCAATTTTCCTCAAGCCAGGTCAAGATGCCYTGGTTGAAACCACTGCCTGAGTGCCTGGTCTGTCTGTGCTCTGGCGAATCCCATAATAGCTTGGAGAAGTGAAGGCAGGGAAATGCAGCAAAAAGTGCTTGGGAGCAGTCAAGAAAATGAAGTGAGATTGGAAGAACTGAGCTCCCCATGGAGGGTACTGACTTYGTACAAAAATAATGGGCAAAGTCAGAAAGGTGAGACTTGATGAGGACAGAGACGTCAGGTCAGTGAGATTAAGGCTCTAATTGAATACAGTGAGGTGGCAGCAGAGGTAATTAGGGCTCAATAAGCTGCAAAGGGCACAAATTAAATGAGGATAAAACAGAAGTTAAAGCACAAAGACAGTCAGCGTGCYGGTTTTCTTTGCCAATGGCAATCTGGCTGATGAAGATCAATTAATTGAATTCAAAGAGCTGGGATAAGCCAGACCTCCTGGGAAAAGAGAGTTTGGATTGTGAAGAGGAAGAATAGAGMTGGTGAAAGAAATCCGGGTGGTACAAAACAAAAGTGATTTGGGCTCAAAAGAAGATAAGAGGGAAATGCCATGAAAGGAGAAATTAGGAGAGAGTGCTGGCAGTGCAGGGAGGAAAACACTGAGAGAATTAAAGTTTGAGAAGGGTGTCAAAGAGGGGAAAAACTGAAGAGTGGACAGGAGAGGAGCACTATGAGAAGAATGAGGACCATAGGTTCATCTGTGTTATTGTCTTGTTGTTAGACTGTGAGGGCAGTCACAGACCTCACCAAACACTCTCTTATCAGTGGCTAATGCCCTGCTGATGAGCASTGCTCCATTCAACRYGAGATTTCACCTGCTTTTCYCCTCCCTTCATGCTGAAACCATGAAAAAGACAGAATGATTGTCCTGCTAAACCAKGGAAATTATAACAGGAAAGCACCAATCATAATCTTCAGTGCTCCCCTCTTCTCTACTCAATGCTGCTGGGGAAAGTCTGGCTTTGTGGTCAGAACTTAGGCTGCACCAAGCCATTTCCCAACCTTTGCAGCCACGTGGTGCTCTCAAAAACAAGATGCAGGSTGCCAATCCTCCACCATCTGSTGCCAGGGGKGYTCTTAGGTTGGTRCTGGGGARATTGAGAGTGGAATCAYTGSTGGACAGTGTGSCTTGAGCCCCAACACAAGCCTGGCYGGGCTCTCCAGTGCTGTGTGAGGTGTCAGGCTTAGGGAAGCCTCTGCCTCAATCTTCCCCCTCAAAAACTCAACTCTGCACATTGTCAAAGCATTCTCTAGAAGAAGGTAACTTTTAGGTGGATAAAACTTGGGTCTTTTGGGTGCCATGACTGAGAATAAGGAGGTGTAAAGGGATCTGTCTCTTGTTGGGTCCATTCTTCCCTGCTGGTTCTTAGCCCAGCAACTTTCAGTGACTTCTGGAGAGCAAAGGCCTCTGCATCCCTCAAGGTTTGTAGAAAATGTCT
>CADDXX010000115.1:526233-565962 GCA_902810485.1 Alauda arvensis | reverse complement strand
GGGAAATGAGAACTCAAAGCTGTAGAGGCCTAGAGGGGAAATTAAAATACTCACTACTAACTTTTTGCAAGTCATTTGGGGGCCAGCCAAATTTGAGCAGAAGGGATTTCTTGAGGGTGGTGAATATTTCCTTTAAAATAACCCTCTTGCATTAACTTATATGAATTTATAAGCCATGCCTTTCTTCTCAGAAGATAAAACAGGGAAGATAGATTGCCTTGATGGGTGATTGCTTTCTTGACTTAAGAGTAAGGAATCACACAAATTCTTGTATTTCTCAGGCCTAAATCCTGTGTAAGAGTTTTGTGTGTGCCATGAAGCCGTGTGGGTACAGGCAGTGGGCACACATTTCAGATGTTCTGCAGTCTCCAAGCAATCACTTTACAAGGAATTGTAAAGCTCAGGGAGGGAGCTCTAACTGCAAGGCTGACACAGGAGGGGACAGTCTGACACTGCCCCTGGCCACGAGAATGGTGAGCTGAAATTGCAGTCCTGTCAGCATCATCTCCCGTTGCAATACCAGATCATCTGCTGMACATATTGTCAGTGCTGCATTCATTCCTTTTGAATCCTTCTGAATGTAGGGGAAAACTGAAGTCCTGGGGAAAATGGCATGGCCAAGAAATTTGGGTAACAGTGAAATCCTCTGATTGGTGGCAACAGCACCATCCTCTTTGGCATGAGAGCCACAAGAGCTCCTGGAAGAGGGGGCAGCATAAGGGCTCCCTGGAAACCCCAGGGTAGTGCAAGAGAGAAGAGAGATGGTCTTCAGGAAGTGGAACATGGAAGGATGAAAATTAATTTGAAATGGGTAGATGAGTCTCTGGATTTAATACACCAGGGGTAAGGACAAAAGTGAAATACAGATCTGCAGCCTTGAGGAAAAKAAGGGGGAAGATGGGGGCATGCAGATTTGGTAGCCAGGAGGGAAACTGAAGGTCATGAAAGACTTTTTCAAGGAAGGTAATGAATCTAAACTCTCAGTGTGACTGCTTGAGCTGGAGCACTAAGAGAAATAAAATAGACACATTAGCACTTCAGAAAGGAACCCAAAAATCACAACATTCCTCTGGYACAAAAATTTCCAAACTCCCTGGTAGATTTCTTTCCTGGAATGAGAGGCAGAAGGGCAGGTACGACTGGAAAGAAGGAGTTTTCTTAAATGACAGTAAAAGAGMCAGTTTCTTCCCCAACTGCAGAAAAATAATTTGACAATGTGGAGAAGGAAATTGGTCAGCAATCTAGAGGTACTCACCCATTCTTATTYCTTCTCTGTGCTCTGTATTTTCTGAGCAGCAGTATATGAAATGGCTCATGTAAATAAAGKGCAAGCACTCAACTGAAACAGCCTCCAAGTCTACTTAGTGTCACTCCTGATATGTGGCACTGAGTTTGGCAGGAACTCAGATCATTAACAAAATTTAACCCCCTATACAGAATGCCTTTGGGCTCCTGGCAGCCATCACCATCCAATGCTGGCTGCCTGCCTGTCAATAATTAAAATGCAATCTAAGAAATAATGGGAAATCACTACTTCTGGATGCTTTTCTGATAGCTGAGCACTGATTGTCTTGTCCTGAGCTGTAGGATCTTTCAGACRGCTGCTATCCTTGAGTGAGGAATCAGAAAAGAGCTGCAGACASCTCCTCTGGACAGGTTTTTCTTTCAACCTGATGGTCTCCAAAGTTTTCCTGAGGTTTGGGAGCTTTGTAACCCATTTCACTGGCCAAGTGGTTCCTCAGGGCCAAGTGTTTGTGTGCCAGTGTCCCAGGGAGCAGTGTTGGGTTAGGGCTGTCAGGTACACATCAAACCTAACCTGAGATACAGGTGACAGGAGAGCAGGGACCATGTGCAGCACATCATCCACCAAGGGGATTTATTCTGAGCCTCTGGAGAAATRGGAAGGGAGTTTTGCTGACTCCCAGGAGAGTGAATCCCTCTTCATGGCACCTGGATGTGGCTGGGAGTGATTGATTTCCCTGCAGGGAGGAGGGATAAGGCCAGGATGAGGAGTTGCACAGGGCTGGGAATCTCAGTGGCAGCCAAGCATGCAGAAAGGGCTGAGTTTTGTCTTCATTAGTGTGCAGACTTCCCTGAAGTGAGGACCCTGCTCACACCATCCTTCTATTATGTTAAATGACACCTCTTCCTTTYCATCTATATTTACACTGCTCTAATGTCAGGCTGTCACAGAGACAAACTGTGCACATTTGGCGCTTAACTTTTCTTCATAAATCCTGCTCTACAGTCCTATTATTATCTGTGCTTGAGTTCTATCCTGTCCATCAGTGTGTCCCAGTTATGACCTGCCCAGGAAGACCAGAAGCTTAAAGGCCCACCAGCTTAGGCAGAGTGAAGTCACTGCCTCCTCATCCCATTGCTCCAAGCCACAACASCCATGGTTGCTCCCCCAGCCCTTCCTACTACTCCTCATGCACTTGGTCCTTCCACTGAATCTGGAGTTTGTGCAGAGTTTTTCTTCTTTAAATTGCCTTTCGTCTACTTTTCAAATCATCTCCCCAGTTTTCTGTCTCAGAATTTGTGTACAGAATTACAGAATCATAGAACAGTTTGGGCTGGAAGTGACCTTTAAAGGTCATCAATTCCAACCTGCCTGCCACAGGTAAGGACTCCTCCCACAGGACCAGGTGTCTCAGAGCTTTTCCCAACCCAGCCCTGCATGTTTCCAGGAATGAGGGATCTACCACCTCTCTGGTCAATCTGTGCCAGTGTTTCACCACCCTCATTGTAAAAAAAATTATTTCTTATATCTTGTCTGAATCTACCCTCCTTCACTTCAAAACAATTCCCCCTCATCCTATCACGAGAGGCTTTCCTAAATACTTTGCCCCTGTGTTTCTAATAAGTCTCCTTTAAGCACTGAAATGCCACTGAAAGGGGTCCTGGGAGCACACAGCACTAACCTGCCTCTCTGGTGAATCTCTGGCACCCAGGTTTGTTGCCATTAGGCACCATAAAATCTTTGGTAAACTTTCTGATGGGAAGGAGGAACATCAACATGACTTGTTTGGGTTATTCCTACTCTAAGACACCGTGTCCTGCTGCTGCCACAGTCTCAGTGCCTGGTTTCACTAGGTGCAAGGACTTTAAAATTCCAATTAAACTCATAGTAGAGGCTTACTTAATACATGATTAAGGAAGTAAAATGAAACTGCTGCAACAAGCATTTTTTTTCCACTAAAACCTCTATATAGAAAAAATTGATAAGATGTCAAGTTTTCCTTTAACCAATTTATCTTCCCTGAAGTTAATAGTATGATCATCTTGAATAACTAATCCACAGCCCTAAAGCAGAAGCTATCATTTATTTTAGCATTTGCATTTAAACAAAATGATATTACAATTCAGCAGGACATGATATGCAATCCAATAACCTGAGGTAATGYAATTCTAGTCCATGTAGCAATTATTCCCACAAATAATCTGACCATACRTGGCCAGCAAAATTTATAGCAAGTGTTTTTGTATTTACTGCTATAATATGACTRAATTCAGTAATGAAAATATAAATGTTCTTGACTTTAAAGAACTGATTAATTGAGCTTCAAACATTCACTGGTAAAAAAATTCATTTGCTTCAGTACATTTGCTACAGCAACAAGCTTTGTTGTACCATCAGGGCTTCTGACTTTTATTGAAATGCCAATGTGAATCTTTGGCAGCTATTTGAGGGAATTCATTACCAAGGTTTATTTGCTAGTGAAATATAATCYCAGGACTATCTTTACTCTTACAGGATGTCAAATCAGTATCTCAGTTTCCACAGAGAAAGTCAATCCTATCTGGGCTTTAAACCACCAAGCCCTGGACTCTTCCAGCAGAGAGGGCTTTGGATCAGCAGCTCTGCCATAACTTGCATTACTGACCTCAGCCTGATGAGAGCCCCAGGCATTTTTACACAAATCTACAGCTTGGCTACTGACTTCAGGATTATCATCTGTGTTTGTGAAGGCAAAAGAATAAATCACAAAAGAAAAAAAAAAGTATATGCATAAGGAAACATAGAGAGCTGGTGGTAAAGGGGGTAATATTGTTTGCTTGCTCTTCTGGTCTACATTTTCCCTCTGACACGTTATGGGCTGTGCCAAACACAGGTTTGGATGGATTTTGATTTGATCTTGTATGGTCAGTCTCATGCTCTTATGAATTGTTCATTCAGTAGAAACTATTTCATCCCCTTTCAGACTGATGGCATGGCTTTCCTCCTATTACATGGTCAAGTTAACAAATCAGAAAGGCATAATTTTTTTTCCCCACAAAGCCCTTCTCTACATATTTACACATGAAATGATGGAGTTGCTGGGTAAACTCTCCAGGGAACTTCACCTAGTATAGGACAGCATGAAGTCTGCAGGACACTGACAATCTTTCAGAGGGTTTTCAAATACCTTTCATTAAACACTTTTCATCAAAAGACTGATGTTGGCTGAGAGGCGTTTGGATAGGCATCAGTAAAAGTGAAAGGTTTCACATTTCTGCATTTATTACCAGGGGAAAAGATATCAAATTCTTCTCTTCCTAGAAACGCAAGTACTGCACACACAGCCTCTGGAACTGTGTGCTGGAACCCTTTGCACCAATGAGGAGAATTAGCACATTAGTWGGAAAGCTGAAGGCAATGCCAATGGCTGAAGACAACTGGCCTTGGCTGCTCCAAGGGGACCCCACAGCCAAAGTGATGTCACATTCCCTGCCTTGAGCTGGGCATGGCTGGGAGAGAAGCTGAGGAAGACAAAATTCATCAATCCCATCCTCTTTGAACTGTCCATCCAAGAAAGATTCTCTCTAGCTGTTAAAGCCCAGCAAAATTATGCCAACCTAATGTGACAGTTTTGTAGCGGGACTTGTCAAGCAGCCTCAGTGACAGGAGTGTCACCTGAGGGTACTGCAGGAGCTGCTGCCTGCACTGAACAGATGATGGCTGCACCACCTGCCTGCTAGCTGAAAAAACTTGTGTGTGCTGCCTCTCCCGGCTCACCAGGGCAGCCTGGCTCAGCTGTGATGTCAAAGTGTCACCACAAGGCAGCCTTGTGACCATGATTTCCATGAATYGTCTCAATGTGATGAGCTCCACGASAGCCCGGGGCAATGCGTTTCACAAGTTAAGTGTTCATCCAATTCATTCAGCCTTCAGGTTCACCTTTGCTACCTCTGAGTTTTCCTCTGAAAAACAGAGAAAGAACTCCCAATTATTTCATGAACAGGACAGGCTATTGCTGGTCTCATTTTGTAGTTTGCAGGAGCTCCAGAGGTCTCAAGGTTATCCAAGGGAATAATGGCACTCAGATCTCTGCTGATATTAAAGGACTGCCACAGATTTTGCTCCTAAACCTTAATGTGTTCAAATAATAAATTACTTTCCTTCTGCTTTATTAGCTATTTCTTCCAGCCTCAGACTCTTTACCTCAGAGCAATAATTCCTCATAAACTTTCTGTTGAAATTGCATTTGTTCCCGTACTTTGCATTTTATTCCTTGTCTATCAAGCTCTCTCTTCCCTTCCTGACTTGTATGACTTACACTTTACATCTGTAAGTGCTTTGCAATTAATCTGCCCTGCAATAATTTTTCATCCCCGTTGCTTTGTCCTTTTTATTGGTTACACCTTTTAATCTCCCCACTTGATCTGGTACTACTTGCCTCTAAAAAGGCCTGTCCAATTGTTGATGTGACAGTGTAATAGCAATAATTTTCCAGGGAGCTGAGAATACAACTTCCCAATCAGTTCCTGGGAACTGCCATGATTTAGTGAGTCTGAAAAGTATCTGAGAGTGTGACTGTCACACCAYGATGAACAGAGCAGAAATGCCAGAGCAAGTGATGGCCACCCAGGCTCCAGAGCAGCTCAGCCCCTCCTCTGAGAGCATCAGTTTTGCTAAGAGACAGAGATTACCAGTGTGGGTTTATTGCTGTGCTAAGAGTGATGAGGAGCTATTGGGGTGTGATCCAGTATCTCTGCACGACTCAACAGCCCACATGATCTGTGCCTCCCTCAGAAAACTCCACATTAACTGGCTGATGCTTGCAGTGAAATCAGCTGTAAGGCACAGATGTGTCAGAGGCAGGATAGATCAAGGGATGGTCTCCCGGTGTAGCTGTGCACTAGGAGGGAGCCCACGGGGATAAGGAGACAGATTTCACCAAACAAAAATGAAGCACAGGAGACATCAGTCCTCTACTGGAAACCTAACCTAGATACTTGTGCCCCTGGCCCACTGATTGTCACTTAGAGGTGTAAGTGAAGGGGCTGCTGTCACACAAAGAGGTGTCCCAAGTGTGGCACTCAGCTCACAGCCCTTGAGCTGCCTGGGCACGGAGCCTTTCTTGCACTGCTGAAAGTCCTGATAAAAGCTTTGTGTGGCAGAATGTCCAGCAGCAGCTTGGCTGCTGAAGCCAACTGAGTGGCAAGCAGATTTGCAGACAATACAGAACTGGGAGGAGGGGTTGATGCCATCCATAGGGACCTCAGTGGCCTGGAGAAATGGGCCGACAGGAATGCCATGCAGCTCAGGAAAGGCAAGTCCTCCAGCTGGGGAGGAACATCACCAGGATAAGCACCAGGATAAGCTGAGGGCTGACTGACTGGAAAGCAGCTTGGGGAGAAGAGGCCCTGGGGTCCTGCTGGACACCAAGCAGAGCACATTGTTTCAATGGCAATGTGCCTTTGTAACCAAGAAGGAAAATGGTATCCTGGGCTGCATTGTGAGAAGCATTGAGAGCAGGGGATGGCACAGTGCTGAACATGAGTAACATTGGTCTGAATTGTTGCTGAAATGGGGGAGAACCACACCAGCTCACTCTGTGACCACACAAGCAGCCTTCTTCAACTACAAGCCCTAAGTGTGCCCCCCTGCAAAAAYGTTCCCCTTTTACCCTTCCAAAGCTTTGTGCAGAGCCAGCCAGGCACAGTCTGCACAGACCTTTGCAGAAGCAAGGCWGCCTAGGACTGGCAGGGAGAGGTGTATTTTTGCAAAGAACAAGTATTTGCAATTCCTGTCACTGAGAACRAGCCAAAGGTCAGTCCTCATCTCTGCCTGTCTCCCCAGCACAGCACAACCTCTCCCCCCAAGATATGACCCAGATAGCTTTCTCCACTTAAGAATGCAGCAGCTGCACCATGGCTGCCCTTCAGTCATGTGTTTCTYAGGTTCACAGATTTGTAATGCCAGGAGGGAACATTAGGATCAGCAAGTATGACAGCACCGTAATACAGGGCATAACATTTCACCTGGTAATTCCTGCATAATTTCTGCTTGAACTGAGTAAAGCTTAGTACAAGAGAAATCCAGCAGTSATGCAGAGTCCACAAAATCATTAGATGGAGTATTACCAGGGCTGCTAGCTTGTAAAATGTTTTGTGTTGTTACCCTGAATATAYCCAGCTTGAACTTCTGGCACAGGATCTCACCATGTCTTTGTCTGCTCATATCCCCAGCCCTCTGCCTGCAGTAATTTTCTGTCCCACATAGGTGCTTACAGTCTGTGAATAAGAGACATACATATTTCTGAGTAACCTTCCTCTTGTATTAAGGCTTTTCACCTAAACTTAGGTCATTTTTTTTTTTAATGTAAGGGGTTATTCTGTAAAGTCTGTATTGTACATTCATTCAGACTCCTAGATCATTTCTGGCCATTGAACACACTGTAGCAGCAAACAGCAGCAATATCTTCCTTTTGTTCCATTTTCCCCTGGATTTACATCTGAGCCTCCCATTAGATCTCTGAGCCACACAATTACATCAGACAACCACTGCACACTGTTCATTGACCATGACCTCCCATCCCCTCCCCARGTCGATGACTTCCAGGAGGCAGCCCCATATCCTGCCAGCTCCAGGCACAATTCCACTTCCCAGGGACACATTTTGGCCTTTGGGTGCATTAAAAGTGCTGGTTCTTTAAATCATTCCACGTCACAGAGCACTGTATAACTGTGCTTCCCTCACCATTATTTACCACTSCCAGCTGCTGCTCCAAACCACAAACCTGGCTAGTAATGAGCCTATCTTTTCCTTTGTATCATTAATAAGTGCATTGTACTGAGCTACACCCTGTATGTAACTCCTCACTGAGTTCTCCTGGTAACTCAGCTCTTTAAGATATTTTGCATGGTTCAGATGATTCAGTATGCCATTTATTGTAGGGCTTAATAGATGGTTTAATAGTCATTTAATATCACTGAGCACAATTGCTGCAATCCTCCCACCAAAGCCAATGTTCCTTATTCATGTCATCCCTTGGGAGCAGAGACACCAGGATTACTTTGGCCCACAGGCACTTTGAGAGATGCACACCTCTCTTTTGGGAGCCCTGAGCTACCCTGCAAACATCAATACAGTTTTAATCTAATGCCAAAGRGAGCAAAGGCTCTGTGTGTGTGCCCATGCACCCCTCCACACACATCCATAAACACACAGGGCTGTGCCTCTGCCAGATGTGTGGGTTTGCAATACCCAGCCCTGTCTCTGGGCAGATGTACTGCACCCACACATCACAGAGCAGCACTCTGATCAGGACTGGAGGTGATAGATGAGCAAAGCCTGCCACTGGGACTGTGAACAGCTCACAGCAGATGTGCACAAGGTACCCTGTGTTAGGAGAGGGATGCTCAGCAGTGGGGCAGCTCAGGAGCCTTCAGCAATCTGTACTTCAAGTATGCAGTTAAATCTCCAGCCCTGCCTGGTATGATTACACTGACAATTTGTCAATGTTTGTTAGAATATTTTCAGGATCACAATCCATGATAAGAGTATGTTCAGTTTCTAAAAGGTCACTCAGTGTTATAGATGTGGCTATAGATATTCAGAGCTATGACCTCCAATAACCCTCATTGGGCTTTTCTGTTTCTTTCTAACATTTGAAAGCCCTTGGTAAGATACAACTCCATGGACTGCACTGTGGTGATSCCACCTCAGATCTCCACCTGAGATTCTGCTTTATATTCTGTGGTAACATCCTTCTTGGCACGGCAAGGTGAAAATTTCAAAATTTCACTGGCTCTTGGGCTCATGGATGGCTCCACAGCAGGAGGCTCCATGAGYTGAAATTGTGTGGACTTTAACAGAGGCTCTCCTCCTAAATAATTTTGATGCTTTGGAAAAGCTGTTATTTCCAGCTGCCTCTGTTGAACAGCAGGATCCCCAGCTCCTGCAGAGGTTCTGTTTTGGTTGCTGCTGTTACAGTGCTAGTGAATATGGTGGGAAGGAATAAACAGTTGATCTGTTTATCTTGATGACTCCACTCAATGCATCTGGATGGAAAGATACAGAGAATTATTGTCTGATTATGTATTCTTTGGCATTAATCTCAGTAGCTGCAATGAAATATTGGGCTATTATGAAGTGTGAATGAGCTTCTAATGTGATTGGGAAGGTTAAGATTTGAGCAGTGGCTTGGTTTTCTCATTCATCTTCAATGTGCCAGATGGTGTGTCATCAGGCATTTATTGGTCCTTTATCAATTTTATTAGCCATATGATTTGATTGATCTTATTTTGCCCGAGCAAAAAGATCAATTCAAAAGGTATAACTTACAAGAGCAGCTCCCTACCTTAAAGAAACAGAAGAACCTAACAAGCATTTAAAAAGAGTTGAGATCAGTGTGCTTAGAGGGGCTCCAAAACACATCCACATAAGAACAGGCATTGTCATCAGGAGATGAGGCCACCAGGAGAGGGAGGAAGATGGATGTACTTCATCAGACTGGAGCAGACTGATGGCTCCTGGAGATGCAGCTGAGAAGAGGCATCAAGGARCAATMATCCTGCAGAAAAAGCAGCACAGCWCCTTCACTGCTGTGAGCAATTCATTGCTCAGGCAGCTGTGGCCTTTGGAAGCACCAAGGAAGAAAGAAGCATTTCCAAATTTGGGCTCTCATCAACAGCATTTCTAGAAGTCTTTTTCAGATGGGGAGYCTGGAGAAGGCAATTTTCAAGGTCCCTGCCATCCCTTGGGACAGACACCACAGTAGCTTTGACATCCAGCAGCATCACCCCCAGGCACATCTGTCTTTGCCAGTGTCTACATGCAGACATCTGCAGGTGACCTCACATTACATCTCAAAGGGATCTTGTGCAGTTAGTGAAACCTCAGAAGTATTAACCTCATCCTGCATTTATACAGATCTGAAAAACTCTCTGCAATCTGCTCTCTCCATCAACAAGTTCTTCATGGAATGAAGTGTGAGGATGTGGCTCACACACAGCCATCTCARTCTGAGAGTTTACCCATCCCTGCATTTAAATCTGCATCTCACCAGCAGTTTCTGAAATCAGGAGTAGAAWGCAACTCTTTTTCCAAAGATAAACTATTTACTGGGTAAATAATGGAGACATGCTAAATTAGGGGATATGAACACCATTCAGTCTTATGGCCATGGATTTTCTACAGCAGAAAATGGACCCAAACAGGTACAAACACCACTGTGCTGCAACAGCAACCCCAAACCTAAAGGCAACACGGGGATTTGTTGATTCACTCAGTGCCAGGAGCAAGCCAGTGCTCAGCAATGGGGTTTTACACCTCACACCCTGCCAGAGTAGTGCCACTGAGCTGGAGGTTCAGGGATGGAGCAGCTTCTTCCACACCCTAAGAGGCAGGGGAGCTGATAGTACCTGTGAGAACACAGATCCTATTCACAGCCATATGCTCCTCCAGCATCTCAGCCTTTGTGAAGCCCCATCTAACAGCTTCCTGACAGGGAAGTGCTTCACAGTCAAGGTTAAAGCAGAAAATCAAGAAAGAGCACTGCCCCCCTCCCCACAGTCCAAATGGAACAGGGAGAGACACAAATAAAACACCCAGTCAAGAGCAGGGAGGAAATGCTGAGGAGGAGAGTGTGAGTGAACATTAYGAATCCCATTACACTTCTATCTCACAGAGCAGATTGCTGCTGGCAGGAATTTCTGACGTACAGTCTAACTTGCTGTTCAGCCTTATCACATATAAAATTGCAGTAATCATAATGCCAAGGAATGAGACAATGACAAATGAAAAAGCTTTCAGAAGTTAATGTTCACAACACACTGCCAGCAAAACACACAATCTATTTAATTAGTAAAATGCCATGAGATACTGTTCAATTCTCCATTCAGAGAGACTGTGAGTAAATATGCAAGAGTGTTATAATCCAACGAGATGGCTGCATTAAAGATTGAAATATATGTGGCTGGGGAGATGCAGACACTGCACATTAAAATAAACACACTGCCTCATAAATTTAACACACTTGACATCATAATGGGCACTGAAAACTATGTCACCTATGAAAATAGCTGCAGATCCTTTACAAGCACAGACACGGACTGCTGCAGATCCTTATCAGCTTGCCCAGTGTCTGGTCCTGCTACTCAGGTGTTCTGCCACCAGAACAGCCATGGGTGTAAGAAGAAAGAATGGCTTTGTTGGGATGGAGGGAATCAATGATACACCCATGCCGTGGTGTCAGTTCTCTGGACACAGCTCCTTTCTCCATTTTCCTGGCTCTTCACTTGGCTCTTTGCCCCAKTTTAGACAGCCAATTCCACACACTAAATCAGATGCAATCTCACCAGCCTCAGCCTTTCCTAAATGCTMTTCCCTCTTCTTCCTCTCCTCCCTGGGGACTAACATGTCCCTCTTGGTCTGTTCACAGTGTAGGTGGAACTGGTTTCAATGCACCARACACCACCTACAGCAGTTCCATAACACTCCAAGCCAGGAATGAGCAGGTATTCTGAGCTCCTGTTTGTCCACTGACTYCTTCTATCATTTCCAAACCCASCTCCATTTCTAAAAATATTCTTAAAATKGCATTCACACTTCCCAGGAAGCTCWGGAAAGCAGCCTCAGCCATCATGAGCTTCTCCAACTGACAGAGTGTCAAAGGATAACTTTTATTCTGGGTAAGCTCACCTGTGCCAACAYGGAAATCCCAACTCTCTTGGTTTTCCTGGGCCCARCTGAGTGTGGAGGGCTCMCCCCAGCACACCTGAGATTCCCTGGAAATGGATGCATTAGGATGAGTAAGTGAGTGAGGAAAAGGACACAATGGCACTGTCACCAATTCAGGTCCCCGTGCATATTTTAGACCATTGTSTTGCACTTTGCACATGCAGCATGGAATATTTAATATTCATGGCCCTCCATGTGGTCCTCAGGATGTCTACCCAGCAAACCATAAATTCTGCTCCATAAGCAGTAACTTTGATTTAACACTGCTGGTGCCTATTCCTAAATCAGCTCCGGTGTCTCCAAGTCCATGCCACTGCACGTCTGTTCCAGCAAGTGATGCAATGATTCACACTGAGCAATCTGGTTCATCAAATAATCCATCCCCTCACCTCAGGAATTATGTTTAATTGGTGATTTGTGGTGTTATGAGCCAAGCAGATTAAAAGCCCAGCACAGCACATTTCAGGGTGTGGTGCACAGTTACAACTTCTAGGCTGTGGGTTTGGGTTCATATGTCTCTCTCAGGTCCAGGATTGACTGACACATCACAAAATGTCACTTCATTAGGAGCCAAACTGAAATAATCCAAGCAGAACCATTTTTATTGATAAAGTGGAGCAGAGAAATATCAGGGTCACTTATCATTTTSTATGTGAGGAAGAGGCAATGAAATCTTTATCGGAAAATTCTCTCTGACAGGAATGCACTTAATCTTGTCAGAGATAACACAGCCACAGTAATGTAGTGCTTGATATTTATAATAGCTACAGTAGATAGCCCTACCCAAACATGCTGTTTCAGCAGTTCACAAGGCTTAAACTACTTTATGTCAAATGCCTTTGAAGATTTCATTTCTCCCTATTTTTTGCCAGAAAAATCCAGTATCCAAGCGTTTATAATGTGTCTACTGCAATTTCTCAGCCTTAATACAGAGCACAAAAGGTGCCATGTGCCCCAGAGCACACAGGTTTTGCTACAGGACTCTTGCACCTTCAGAAGCTGCTTCTGCAGGACATGTAGAAGGTTGATTTTGATTTTGAAAGGTTCCAAATGGCAGATGGGAGACCTTTAACAGGCAAGATTATGCAGAAATGTTCATATCACTTGTTTTACAAGTACCTTAAGCTTCAGAAAGACTCTTGTTCTTGCTGCAACATTAGTGACTCCTCAGGAGAATGTAAGCAAAGTCAATAACCTCCAGATGGGGAATATCCCAGTCTGGTGACATGCTCAATTCCAGGCCAGGAAATGTTCCTGTAAATGAAGCCATAATTTGAGTGTATTATATATTGCCCTTCAATTACACTACAATTGCAAAGAGACCTTAACTTTCAGTTACTGAACTGTAAGGGATCCAAACCAACCTATGCTGCCAGATATTTTTTTGACAATTATCTCAAATGTCAACAGCTCTACAWCCTTCTCAGTTAATCTCTCTTCAGTGTTTCATTATCAAGTTTTTTGTGATGTCAATTTTAAATCCTCCTTAGTGCAACCAAAACCCATCATTTCTCACTTTCTGCAGGAACTTGAAAAACAAGTTATTCTTGGTAGCAGTCCTCTGTGTATTTGAAGACTAGAACTACTCCTTCCCAGTCTTTTCATGTTTAGGCTGAGTGTTGATCTCAATGTTTCCAGGTTATATTTTCTGTAAATTTACAGTAGAATTCATCTTCAGAAAATGAACCTCTATGTAAGTGCCTACCTGTAGCTCTATGCATGGAATCCAGGTGTCTAAGATCCCAATATAATTACCAGTCAATCAACAAGAATTTAGAGAATTATTTTATTCAGCTTAAAGCAGATCTCTCCAGTGACTATTTTGCCTTCATCCTCATCAGCTRTAAGAGCTCAGACATCTGCTTTGCCTGCAGATGCTTACACTGTAGCCCCAAAATCTTAGGAATCTAAACCATACATCAAATGACTCCCATCCAATTTTCATTGTTTTCCACTGAACCAGTGGACTCAAACCTCTGGGGCAGCTTCCAGCCCTCACCACTTGGCTTGTATCTCTCAACAACTGCATTCTAAGAGTTTTCCCCAAAATTAGTTATTTACACCATATATGTATGGTACTTATAGTTCAGATAACTCAAATAAGTTATTTATAGCTCAGACAAACATTCAGAAGACTCCTGAGCTGAAAACACTAAATTAGCAGGAACTTTTCAGCCAGGGATTATTTTTAATGCGAGATATCCAGGCCTAGGAATTTTTTAAAAGATTAAATCTGGGACTGGGGAGCAGCTCCAATGCTCCACCAGCCTGAAAACAATCACAGTGATGCTGGCAATCCTCCTGACCTTTCCACAGGGCCAGATGATACAAACAGGAGGAGCACACAGCTACACAGCTRTGTCCTTATCAGGGAATGTGGGAATATGCTTCAGCATCTGGTGCTGATCCAGGTGGATCTGAGCCTGCCCCCTGTAAATCTTATCCCCAGATGAAGCTCGGACCACCCTCTCTCTCACATGGAAGGGTTTTATGTGGACACCCACACAACCTGAGCAGCCTCCAGACTGCTGCCATCACTTCCTGTGCTGCAGAAATGCAGAGCCCTGCACAAACACATCCTGAGGGGCAGACCCAGGGCAGGCACTTACAGGCAAAACAGACTCAGCAGCAAAAACAGAGAAAAACCTYGCCAGGTTCAGGGTCCCCAGTCTGGGCTGAGATGCATTATGTAAAAAACATTCCTGCATCTCCYCACTCTCCTTCTCTTGTTCTTTGCACACATTGCCTTGCAGGCTCCGTGGCCAGTTTACCCACTGGGACTGGTCCCAGCTCCTGGCAGCTGCATCTGGAATGGGAAGAAAAGCAAGCCAGTGCATGTTAACAGCACATTTCTGCAAGATGAGATTGGAAGTGACTTCAGCAACAGCTGCCAACTGAAGCATCCTTGACTGTAGATAAGAAAATTTCATTTTCATCTGTGCTACCCTACGGACCAAAGCACCTGACTGATGTTCCTGAAGATGCACCCAAAAAGCAGGTCCTGCTACAGCCACCTGTGGAACAAGAAAGGGCAAACCACACCTTGCCTCTCCAGGTTCTTCAGAGCAAATATCTCACACTGTGATTTCAATTCTCAGARCTGAGGTTCAAGCTGAAGCTCCCCTGAAGACCAAGATGGGGAGCAGAATGAAGGCYCCATAATCCAAGGGGAAAAGCTCAGGGAACTGGTACAGCACTCAAGACACACACAGCTCCRTGGGGCTGGATGGGATCCACCCATGAATACTGAGGGAGCTGTGGGAAGTTCTCACTGAGACACTTCCCATCCTTTACCACCAGTCCTGGCTGACTGGGGAAGTCCCAGTTGACTGGAAGTCAGAAAATGGGATGCTTTGCTACAAGAAGGGCCAGGAGGAGGATCCAGGGAACTACAGATTCAGTGCCAAGGAAGGTCACAGAGAACATCATCTTGAGTGCCATCACACAGTACACAAGAACAAACAAGGGATCAGGTTCAGCCAGCAGGGGTTTAGGGAAGACAAGTCCTGCCTGGACAAACATATCCCCTTCTGTGACAAGGTGACCCACTTAGTGGGAGAGGGACAGGCTGTGTCTACCTGCACTACAGTAAAGCCCTTGACACTGYCTYYYCCAGCATTCTCYTGGAGAAACTGGCTTCCCATGGTGTGGATGGGTGTTCTGTTCACTGGGTAAAAACCTCTCTGGATGGCCAGGCCCAGGGAGTGGTGGTGRATGCAGTTTATTTGAAACATCCTGGAATGGAAAAGTAAGGTTCCAAAGTATTTTTTTAATTATTTATGGTGGGGTTTTTTCTCTTTGCTTTTTACCCCAAATGTATTTATTTTGAAATGGAAACCTAGAAATGATGTTTTGTCCTGGCCAGAACAAACTGCTCCCTGGGAAAGAAAGGTCATGGCAATGGTGAAGTTACACAGGCAGCTCTTCCTGACCCTCCAGGTACAAAACCAGACACTTGACCTGACTCTCTGCCTGTGAAAGTCTTCCCAGCATCACCAGCTTCCTGCACAGACAGACCTGTCTGGGCCATCACATGTGGCAGCTGGAGCTGAAAGASCCATTGATTTCATCTGTACTGAAAAGGACTCCATGCTCCACTTGATTTTAGTGCTGCTTTTGTGCAGGAATCTTTGAGACTTGTTCTCCATTATCTCCACACATAAAAATGTATCCTGCCTTGAATTACAAATGCCAGCAGCCCAGGTTTAAGAGACGACATGCTTGTACCCAGGTACCAGCYCACTGTAAAAGATGTACAGGTATGAATCCATCACACCCAGCTGAGACATCTCAACTAACTGGRCATGGAGGTATGGGGCAGTCAGGGRAGTTTGAATTTCATGGAAGTACAGATATTCAGAAATAAAACAGCAAAACTCTTGACCAGAGGGGAAAAGGGTTGCAAATTTAGTCTTGACACACATGTAAACATCTAAAAGCCTATAATCAAAGCCACATAGCAAAGGCCGGAAGGTCTGGGGGCTCAGTGGCTTTGCCACAGAAATCCCACATGTTTCCACAGACGTGTTTGGCTCACAGTGCACCTCAGTTCTTCCACCTATAAATGAGCAAAGCAGCACTGCTGGGCTGGTGAGCTCCTGCAGGGTTTATTTCACTAAGTATTGAAAGGTGATCTCAACATGGGACAGTGATAGCTCCAGATTCATGAAGCACCAAAACCTTTTTACCAAACCCAGATGTGAGAGCAGGGAGAAGCTCTGATAAGAGAAAACCTACAGAGTCTTCACAAGCTTTTYGAGACAACAGAATTCTTCCTGTGTGAAACCACAGCTCCAGCAGGAAATAATTGGGGTCAAACTGTTGAAGTCAATGAGTGTCATCCCACAGAGAGCAAAGAGCTTTGGGTCAGGCTGTTAAGGAGCAGGCACTTGAGCACAGGAGCATCCCATGAGCAAATGTGCTTCTCACTGGGAAACACCTCTTACATACAGCTCTGCTGACTTCAGAATTAAAAATGAGATYTTTTTTTAAGCAGATATCTGCCTTTCCATTGTAGCTKGAAGTCATTTTAAGGGAAGCTGAAATATTCCTCTATCAGGGTGCCCAGATTTTTTCTGGAGGTCAGACAGGCAAACAAGCTCAACAAAACCAGATTTCTTATGCAGAAAACCTATTCCAAATCTTAAAGTGTTGCCATAAGTTTGGAAAACAATAGTCATGACAGATTGGTGATATTAAAATCACASTTTTGAAGAGAAAAAGCAAGGCTGAAATAGCACCTATCTTTGTCTAAGAGCTCCCTCTAGCTCATCAAATAGTGTTCAGTACCACAGAACTATTTCTTGCACCACAGAGCAACACTGCACATATGCAAGATGGATTTACAGAGAAGTATTGCAGTAGAGTATATGCAGTATGAAAATCCACTTCTCATCACTTCCTTTAGGATTGAGAACAAGAATAAATACAAACCAGCCAGACATTAAGTTTCCCAAGATTTTTATTTTCCTTAATGTTAAAGCTAACCTGGCTTTAAAAGAGTTTAAAAGAGTTTTTGTCCCTTCTTGCAATTCTCAGGATCTCACAAAACAAGCCTCAGCTCTCAATACTGTTTTGCCAATCAGTGTAATGCAGCTGATTTTACTCTGYAGGTTCACCAGGAGGAGATGGGAGAACAGAAATTGCTCAATTTCCTTGAAACCATTGCAGGCAAGACCTCTTGAAATGCACCTGAGTTGCTGTCTCTGGTTCTTCAGCAGCAACACCCCTGGCACTGTGAGTTAGGCAGCTGCAGCCATCCCACCTTCCCCACTTCCTTCTCCCTGTCCTCAGGTAGGAAGCTGGTACCACAGAGGGAGGGTACCACAGAGTGGCTGCTGGAGGGACAGGGGAGGTGGGGGAGGACATGAAAACAATTGATTTTCCAGAGGGCAAAGAAGGCCACAGCCCTGGAGATCACAGGGATGGGGCCACACTCCCCACACCCAGCACTTGCAAAGGTGGGGCCATGCTCTGCAAATGCTGAAGGCTCATGCTGGGCTTCAATTCAGTGCCAAGGACCTCAGCACAGCTTATGCAGAAAATAAAGTRCAGCTGCCCTGCACTGCTTTACTGAGCAATAGAGAAACTGGTTTCTCAGTCAGGTGCATCTGTCTGGGGGTGATGTCTGAACAGAGAGCTGGGTCTGGATGTCTGTCAGAGCTGGACAGAGCTGTGACAACTGGGAAGGGTCCAACAATGGCAGCAGGAAGCCTCTTCCTCATTCTGCATCACAGAGCACAGGCAGCACCACGTGAGGCTGTGATGGGGAGTGACTGGAGGTCTCCAACACCATAAATCCACATTTAGACAGTGCCAGGTACTCCAGTCTCTGTCATTTTGTACCCTTTGTTGAGCTTCCTCAAACAGACACTGCTTCACAGAAATCATCATGGTTGTTCTTGATTTAGGAGCCTTGAATGAAGGAGTGATAAGGAGAGCAAATGGAAGTAAGGCTTGGAGAACACGCCTTGAGACAGATCTGTTCCTGCCTCTTCCCAACACCCCAGCAGCCTCAATTCAGTGTTTCTCTTCCCTAGGGCAATGTAATTGCAATCACCATAAAACTTTCATTTTTAGCTTTACACAACTTTTCTTCAGAAATAAGTTCTACCTAAACAGAAGAAAGTCAGAACAGGAAAAGCTGAATTTATTAATCATCCCAAGCTGGATCAAGACACTTATTTTTAGTTAATAGYTCATCCTGTGTGTGAACTTGTACCGTGCTCACACTCAGGCCTTGCCTCCAAACAAAATCCTGGTTAAATACCTACTCCCAGCCAAGGAGAGCTTTTCATACAGAATAGCAGTCAGACTTGACTGCAAAGAAGTTTCCTTCATCTAAACTTAATTAATGTGCATCCTTATCAGGTTTTTGAAAATTGCTGAGAAATCACAAGCTCTGTGCAAAAAAAAGAAAAAGGTTTCTAGAAGTAGGAAGGTCTAGGGTTTCCTTTCTTGTAGAAAAAAGATAAAAAATTGCATTCCTATATAATCTGTAATTGTCCAATAAATTGCAACTATCTGATTTTCTGTTAAAGGCCAAAAGGCAAGAATTCAAATGGAAATGTCTTCTATCACTCTGTCCTGTGCATAAAGTAATGTATCAATGCAATGAGGAAGTTAATTGGTTTCATGTTGCTGAAGAGTGCACATGGAAAAAAAAATTCAGAGGACCCAATTGCTATCTCTAATTAGAATTTCTGAGGAGCAAGATTGTGGAGACACAGATTGCCAGCTTCCTCAGGCATTTCCTACTCATGCCAGTCAAATTTATGCACTCCATTTCCAATTAGTACTCTAATTCCCTTTCCAGAACTAACAAACTAGGCCTGGCTGAAAGTTTATTTTAATTCACACASTCACAGAGATCTACCAATGAGCATCTGGGCAACTGGGTAAACCACTGTGTTGCAGTGATGGCCAAACACTGCTACATGGAGTATTTCTATTATGAAATTAAACCCATTACAATTGTCATCTAGGACAGTACTTTTACATGAGAAAAAAGTAGGTAAAAATAGCAAAAATATTTTGAAAGCAATATGGTTCTTGTAAGACATTCAAATACAGGAGAAGGCTTTCATTAATATCACTACTCACAGGGTCTTCTGGAATTGTGGGCTGGATCAGGTTATTCAGTATAGTCTCCTTTTACTGCATCAAATCCACACAAGAGGCTGTCAAGTCAAGCACCCCAGAAGAACAAACCCATCTGTGGAAGATGTTCCTACCCACTGCAGGGGGCTTGGACTAAATGWCCTTTAAAAGTGCCAACCCAAACCATTCTGTRATGCTATGCTCAGCTGTCCTTCCTGATACCCACCTATGAAAAAGTCAAACTTATAAAAAAAGCATAACATTAGAAACTATCTTACAAAAATTCATACTCACTGTTGCTTTTTTCCCCTCCCACTTCTTCCCTGCACAGCCCAGCAGAGCAAATGGGGAAACTCTTGCCACTCAGCAGCTTTCCCAAAGTTAACAGGTTTTACTGAGAGCCAGAGGGGATCCTGGAAGGGGCAGCACAATTCTGATGGTAATGAAGATGGTTTTTGGGACAGGTCTCTTGGCCTGGGGTCTGGATGCTGATGAGGTGTTAGGTGAGTGTGGTTTGTGGGGTGACAAGTGGCACAAGGTGACTGTAAGCACACAACAACAGGGACTGTTMAACACAGGGGACAGCCTGTTCTGTCTGTGGCAACACTGACAGACTCCAGGGCAGGTGTAAATAAGAGCTGCTGGCTGGTACAGCCAGTGAAGTGAAGTAAATAGACTTGCTGTACATGCAGGCAGAACTMAAACATGTTGTTCCACAGATGTACTGAGCTATTTCTCCCTGCTCATTTGGTGCTGCTCACTGCAAAATGTCTTGGCCTTGGAACGTGGAATTTTTCTAAACACTTTTTTTCTGAAAAAAAGCACAGCACACCACCCTGCTACATCAAATCATTTACTGAAGGGCTTTATCACTAGATGTGTTCTAGCCAAAGACATAAATGTCAACTATAGAAGACAACAGCTATGCAGTCATTSTGGGGCTGGGAAAAGGTGCAGTGGTCTGTGTGCTCTGTAACATTTCTGTGCAGAGTGTTATAGTATGTGTGACCTAAATGGGATGGGGACTGCAGCCATGCATCAAACACTGGAGTGTGTTCCAGATCTTCCTGATTGCACTGGCCAGAAGCTGCTAATTAACACCTGACAGCTTCAGGATTCTACACAGAGCAGAGAAGAACTGAGACCATTCTGTCCCAGACAACCTGCAAGATCCCCTCAGAYACTGAATCCTCCTGTCCCACCACTGCTCCTAAACCATGCTCTGCTAAGATGACAAAATCAGATGATGAGGACCAAGCAGCCCTCCCAGACCCAGTTTAAACCACTACTGAACATTATATCCTGGATTTGGTCTCTAATGGGACAGGGAGCACTGGACAGTGACAGGTGGAATCATTACTGAGAGTTGGGGATCCTGCTAGGACTGATGAGTGACATATTTTGACTGTATAAAGGCATATAAAAATGGCAACATCYGTCCATCAGTTTCCCAATTAATGACATTTCCTGAGAGCTCTGTAATGGAGACAGCAAACCAAGTCCAGGACTTTGGGCTGCCTCCACACTTCCATCAAGTGCCCCAGTTAAATTTCAGCAAAGATCACYGAGGTGTATGACAGCTTTTTTTTACCATCTTCAAAATCCATGAAAAAGTGTTTTTATTAATACCTGGACATTTCACTCTTCTGAGAAGTCTTACTAAGGCATCCTTTCATAAGAAATTGTTGCAGCATATAAGGATTCCTAATTCAACTCAGGCAGAGCTATAGCAGAATTAAGCACTATGATACATTAAATAGAAATGACCTTGGGAAAAAAAATRGTTGGCAATACACCAGAAGCACTTTACTTACACAAAAATCAGAGTCATGAAGGAAATTGCTGTTCAGTATCTATGACTTTGTACCTTGTATAGGGTAACTGCAGTGGTGCAATTCCATTTGCTTAAACAAATGTTAGGTGAGGAATAATAAATTTGCATCAGTTAAAACTTCATGCAATGAACTGGCCAAAAGCTTGGAGTTTTAGACTGTCAAGTGTAACGACAGGATCCTAACACTACAAGTAGGATTTAAAACTGCCTAGAAAGCAGGAGCCAGCAGGTTAATGAAGACTGTTCATGATGGTAGTGGTGGATGGCTGTTGGGAAATTCTTTATACAAACTTCTTTTCATCAAAATTAGGAAAACCAAATCTTTTCATATTCTTATCCAAGCTATGCACAACAACGAGTCAATCAGCTTTTTAAAAGCATCTGAACTTTTAGCAACTTCCCTAGAGAAAATTACAGAGCAATAAACATATTTTCCCTGTGGATCCCACAGGATAAATCAGTGTTTCTTCTCCCAAATTATGAACCTGCACAGCAGCTCAGGTTCTTTGCTGAGGACCACCAGAAGGACTGCAGTAATCAGCAGGACACAGGTAGTGCTATGATGAACCCAGCAATCTCCAAAAGAAGATGGGCACAGGATTGGACCCAGCAGGCACATGGACCTGTGGAGCAAAGCCAGGCAACCAAAACAGCATCAGGTGCCACAGGCTTTAGATAAAATGTCAGTACAACCCTCCTCCCCATCCCTCTGTGCCCCACAACCCTTTGTGTCCAAAACTCAACACAATCCAGACTATTGCAGCCATTTGGAGTGAATTGACACTGATTTTTCACTCCCCAAGAAAGGCCTTGCTGTTACACCTGACTATTACAACAGCTTGACAGAATTATGCTGTGCTCCCAAGCAAGAGAATAAACTGAAACACCTTCCCCAGTACCAGTGAGGGACAGATCCTGTTTTCAGCCACTGTTGTTGCTCTTCTATTTTTAGGTTGGAGACAACAAATTGCTTGATCCTGGCAGCTGCCTTCTCCACAGTGCCTGCTTTCCATAGGTGACTGCTTCCCAAACATCCCAGGCCTTRCTGCCAGAACATCTTTTGTCAAATCCTTCCCAGCCAAGGAGGTAAGAGACATTTGCCTCTGCATGCAGGCTGGTGTCTCACAAACTTTGCTCTAAAGCTGCCAACAAATAAACAAATAAATGAACATTATTCAGGAGCATTCATCCAYGACATATTGGTCTGCTTCAGCCACTGACATCCCATAGCCACTGTACACATTCAAAAGACACTGTTAGAGCACATGGGAAATCCATGTGATGGATTTCCAGATGCAGAAAGTGGTGCTGTCCTGAAAGCAACATTACAGTCTAAAAAGGACCAACAGCTGAGCTGCTCATGTTGCTTCTGTCATGTTGATTCAGGAAAGGTCAGCACAGACTGAGCTGCTGCATTTTCCCTGGTGTGTTCACAGGGAAAATTTTCTTGTAGAAAACCTAAAGGCCCTGTGGTGTGCCCAGCAGTCCCAGTCAGTGCAGCAGAAAGACATCATATAGGTAGCCCAGTAAATAACTTGTCTGTAAACAATTTCATTAGAAGGCTATCCTCAGAGTCATGTCCTAGGAAAATGGCAGCCCAGAGCAAGAGAATATTGACAGCCCCGTATGTGAGCAGGAAAAATGCTCTGATCAGGGATTGGAGAGGGTATTTGTATACTTTATCACCACCACTGACTCTTTGTACTTCCTACAGCAAGTCATTTACTGTCCTCWGCTTTTGCTTCCCCACCTGAGGCCATCAAAATTTAGTCACCTTGCACAATTCTTGACTTTAAAAAGAAAACACGCATATAAGTAGAGGGTTTCACTCCTGTGACACAGAATTTGTTCTCTGCTATGAGCCTGCCCTTTTTAACCTTACAATTCATGATGTGGCTTGAAGAGCAGCTAGAAYAGTACAAATAATTGCAGGTAACAGCACCTGCCTCTTGCTTCTTTGGAGTCATTCTTAATGGGTTCACTTACCTTCACCAGTTGAATCACATCCTTTTGATGAGGGACTTGGGGTGCACCTCAAAGTTTTGAGTTGACAACACAATGTCTGATGTCAAAGGCAACTGCTGTTGTTCACTGCAGAGGAGCAAAGCTGGCTGAAACAATGGGACACTTGACAGTAATTTCCAGTGTGCAAGACAAATAGCTGGATACTGTGCAGCTGAACAGGTGGAATGATAGATGGCCACTGGACAATAACAGCCATCACACAGCAGCTGAGAGCAGGGAACAGAAGCACCATATTCGGTTTTACAGCACCAATGAAAACACCACCAAGCTGGACTTGTCCTGAACAGCAAGTGCTGGACCACAGAGATGCTTCAGACTGGCTAAAAGGGATTATTTGAATTTCTGGACAATGGATTTGGCTCTCTTTATATGTTTAAACTTTTTATGAAGGTAATGTTTGTGACTTCCAAGTTCTTTACTTCTCCTCCTGCTACACTAATGGCAAACAGATCACACTTGGACTTTAGCCCACAGCACAGGAACCATGGCACAGCTTTTTTACCAGGACCTTGAGCACATCACCTTTGTGGAAGGTCAAGAGAAAGACCCCTGAGCCGGGTATTGTCATTCAAAGCTCTGCYAATACTTGTCACATTCCTCATCAATACCATAGGTAACCAGAGATGTCCAAAGGAGCAGGCCAGCTGTTGCAGTAAAGCCATGGTGTTGCTGTCTCAAGTCTTGTAATTCCCATCAAGATTATCATAAAAACAAAAGATCGCATTCAAGGTAACAGTATCCCTTTGGCACCTCCTATCTTAACATCCATTTAGCAAAGAAATACTGATGGAACAGGTKCCACTGCCTGGATTTAGTCCCAGTGTACTCAGAGTTTAGCATGTTGCTCTCCTCCTCCTTGTCTGCTTCTTCTTAGAAGCTCTAATTCATGGTTTAGAAAAGGTTAAAGCAACCCCAAATGATATGAAATTAATTAGTAAAGCTATTTAGGAGTTTGTTCTTTGCTTTGAGTGGCAAGAAATGCAGACCCAGAAATAGGAATTACTGTTGACCTAACAGTTGCCTTTAGGACAAGAAGGCTGAATCCCTCTGTCTGAACTCCCCATTATTGAACTGCAAAGCTATAATAAATGCCTTGTTTGATGTCCCCAGCCCTCAATAAATCATAATATAGCAAGCCACTGCAGCCCTGTTTGTGAGAAGGAAGAGATGCTGACAGCTCAGTRAAGATAAGAAGCAAAATAACATGAAAAGCAAATTCATGAAACACAAATACAGAAGGACCCAAGAATAGCTACACTCCAGGAGTAAAATTATTTCAAAGACATCAAAAGAAGATCTTTAAACATAAGCAGTACTGTCACAAATAACAACAATGTGAAATGAACCTGCTCAGCTCTGACACTGCACATCAACCCCATGCCTTTGAAAAGATGTAATATTCACACTCACACAAATTACATCRGGCAGCTGAAGTACAGCATCACAAAGTACCACTGAATAATGAAGAAAGGATGCATGGAAAGAATAAACACAGTTTATCTGATCATGATGGTTACACTCAATTTAGTGCTACCACCAGCTGGTAATTGGTAAATGGATGCCTGAATCGACTCAAAATTCAGGGCAGCATGAAAACATTACCAGAAATTTCATTAGGAAATGCAGTTTCTTTCCCTGCTTCTAGAAGTAAAGCAGCCTTTCTCAGCCTTTCAGAGATTTTAGTCCTAACTTGATCCTCTCAGGAATCAGAATAAGGCTGCTGTTTCTGAAGAAGGGTTAGCAAATGTCTGTCCTTGTCAGAGACTGGATATACCAGCAGAAGTTTTAAGCCCAAGCTTGTGACACAGATTTGAGTTGAAGAAAACTCTTCTCACTCAGTTTCATCTGCATGTCTTATSTCACTGCATGGAAAGAAACAGGCAGTGCCATGGAGTCATTCTCTGACCTAATTCAGACCTGTGTGAGCTGCATTAGCTCTTCCCTCCTTGCATTACAAAGAGAGGCAAAAGTGATCAGCTCAGGCTCAGGTATCTGAGAATCATAAAGTGGAACAGATTAACTCTGTCCTAAAACACAGCATTCAGGAGTGTAACCCTGTTTTCTCAGGACAGAMCAGTGAGTTACCTGAATATCCACTAAGGAATCAGGAATACCAAATACCTACAGAAGAGCTGACATCTTCAGGAGGAGGAAAAATTGTAAATTTTTCAGAACACCCCCTGCTTGCAGGAGGATTTGCTCACATCTAGCTCCACTCTGCTGCCCTTCACAGAGTGAAAAACCCAACAGAATGGTCAACAAGACCAAGAACCTGAGAGATGCAGAGCAAGAGATGCTGGTGTTGAGCAGYTGTGCCAGGCTGCCATGTTTGCCTTCCTAATCAGCACTCACCATTCCCATGATGGTATCAGAGATCATCTGGATTGAAGGAAATTAGTATCTATTATTAATTACCACCGTGGAGGCCTGGCAGAGTGCTGAGTGCATGTCTGGCAGTACACAATATTGGTCAAACATTTTATTTTTTGGAGCTCACAAAATCAAAACAGCTCTTTGACCAAACTTTTGGGAGGATTCAAATGAAATAAAAACTTATTTAAAAAAAAAAAGAAAAAGAAAAAGTCGAGAAATCCTGCAGGCACTTGCCTATAATCCAAAAGGAAAGCAAAATCCCAAACAGAGCTAATCACAGCAAAAGTCCAGCTTAATCATAATTTGATGTGTAATATTTTTATTAGCATCATTTGGAAAAGAGTAATTTCAGTTTGGGGACTGAAATACTTTATTTTTCTCACCCAAAAAAAAAGATGCCTGTCATGAAAAAARGTATTTTATCAAAACTGGTTTTTGGACTAACCTACCAAAAAATCCAAACCAAACACAAAAGACCCAACCAACCAACCAACCAACACAAAAATATTAGTACTTAATTTTGGGTATCTGGTTCAAGTGACAGCTACTTTCAGAAGCTACAGACCATCCCTCAGATGGGGGAGAAATCCCAAACAAGGAACACCAACCCTCAGGTCAGAAAGTATCTGAATGGTCTCAGGGAGCTGCTGCTCTGCCTGATGATTTCTGGTGGTGGCTGGAACAGATAAAAAGTGGCTGCAAAAAGGCAGCACTTCTTCCATATAATTTATTATTCAAGTGTAAAAGTTACATGTTCCTATTTGAACAATTAAAGTGTGCTCTCTAGAGCAAAATTTTCTATTTGTCTCTGAAGATGCAATGCCTCATGAATCACTAAGTGCTACAGCCAGGACCCAAACATGCATTTAATCACAAGTTGCTTGTTGCTCTGTACACACCCAGGAGCAAGAAATAGCTGTGTTATTGTAATAGACACAATTAAAGAAAGATAAAATCAGGAACCTCGCACAAAACTCACTCGGCTTCTGTGACAAATCTGCTCACAGCTGGAAGCCTCATATGTTTAAGGGTGCCTGACCTTTATTACAATTTTTACACAATTTCTGCAGTACTGCTATAAAAGCCTGTGGCACAAATCATGATTGGAAGAAGCAGAACTTTCCTTCAGAAAGAACTGAGTTGCCTGTGCTGCAGTGTATTTCTTTTAATGTTTCAGGTGTTTAGATGTTTGCAGTTTAACTGGTGGTTGTACCAAGTTGTTGCCCAGTTACATTCAGCACCAGAAAAGGAAAGGAGAATTAAATTCACTGTTGCCTTCAGTTATTAAGAGTTTGGAGTACTCATGACCCAGGGTCTCTAACTCACTGGATGGATTTAAATTACTATTCTGTGAAAGATTTGCTTTCTTTGGCTTCAATTATGAGCATACAGCCCAACCTGTGAAAAAGAAGGCAATGCCTGGCTTTGAATAGAATGACACCACTAAACTTGTCACCTGCTGGTATCAACAGTTCATTTTTCACTGCTCTTCTGCTGCAAACCACAATGGCTACTGCAGCTGGTAGTGTTATTTAACTCTGCTTTACCATTTCATTAAGTTGGACCGATTTGAGAAAGCATAGGTTCAAAATACTGCATCTTGCCAAATACTGAGAATTGTATTCCCTGTTCTCAAAAATTACAATTTGTAGCAGAGTTGCCCAAAAAGTCTTCCCCTTTCCACTGAAAAGTCCCATTTTGTCACAGCTAATCTTTGTTAAATTAATCATTAATCAAAACTTCAATGCCAATTTCTTAGACCAAGACAAGAAAACTGTGGCAGAGGGAACAGGGAAAATACTATACAGACAGAAGGACAAAGGAGAATTTTTACTACAGTTTCAAAGCAGTTTCTGCTTGAAGAGAAAGACAGAAGAGCTTTAATGTTCATGCCATGCACACAGCAGGCTGGCTCCAGCTGCCAGGCCTTATTTGTAGGAACACTCCAGAAAAAAATGTTCAATTGATAGTTCTATAAAGCCATCCTGAGAAATGTGGAAGTCAGGGAGGCTGGTTCTTCCTTTCTCACATGTTCTCATCAGGAGGAAAGATTCTCAAAGACAAATTAGATGCTAGATACATCTCKGTGATGACAGCTTTACTGAGGTTACACAATGGTAACTCATGCAAAACAGTGAAATGAAGAGATGAAGGAAAAAATCCTCTTAACCRTGAAAAACTGCAAAAGCTACAAAAAATCAGGAGTATAAACTGACTTCTATTGTTACACATTTAAATCCCATTCTGACATTAAGAACTGTAACAATGTCTTWAAAACCACCATTTTTTTTAAACAAACGAGAGAGTCTTTTTTCATCATTGTCTGACAAGGTTCACATTTCTTTGGCAACTATAGTAAAAGCACTCTCCTAAAACATAAATCAGATTCATGTAAAATACAGCATGACAAAGATATGGGGTCCTAAGAAAATAAAACATCCTGTTTGAAATATCTGGCATCACTCTGCTACTCAAAAAACACAGGTTTGATTTATGGTGGTAAATTAAACACTGCCAAGGAACATTCCCAGGTGCTGGAGTGCCATCAACTACACTGTTAAACTGTAATCATGATCCACAGCACCATTTTGGGCATGGCCAAGTGTCAGTGAGCCAAGTAATGGCAGAGCACAGCTCAGGAATCAGCACAGTGCAGAGACCAGCCCAGATGTGGTCATTTCATTGGCAGAGTCTGGGGAGTTGAGCAAGAACAGGCTGCTTCATGCAAGTCTCAGTGCCAAAGAAGGGCTTTGAGCACCTTTGGTTTGCAAGCATTGCTTCAACCCTCAGAACTGACGGGAAGGAAGATGATGCATTTCAGAATTAATCTAAAGTTTGATCCTACCCTTTAGGAGAGTCATCCAAGTTCACAAAGTTAAACAGCATTTGGTTTATGTGTTGTCATTTGGCAGAAAGCAGCCTAAGCTTTCCAAACAACAGTTTGGCACTCTTCTGCTACTCCAAAGACAGTCCATTCTTATCCATTTCCAACACATCGAGGATTGAGAGAGATAAGAACCCTGATTCGTGATCAGAATTTGTTTTTACTGAGATTTCCTATACACTGCTCTAGGAAGCCTAGTAATTTTTTACTACATTTTAAACATCACACAAATAAACTCATACATTTTATAACATCTCTTGCTTGCAGGAATTTGGTTCAATCTTCCTTTTCCTGTCACCAGACTTAATCCAATCTTCTTGTGACCTTCAAAGCTCTGTTTGTTCTTGCCAAGCCATTTTGCTTATCAAACTGGMTATGTTAATTAAGCCCACAGTACCCTGTCCTGTGCACCCCAGTATTTCCTACAATAGCACCAGCACTGGTTTATCTTCATTACAACTAAACAGCTGCAGTTCTTCAGGCAAGTGTTGATTGCAGTGGTTCTTGGAGTCCATCATTTCCAGATACACAGAAATAAAATGTTTATATCCTACTACTTGTGTAATATGTAACAATATAGCAAGAAAGCTCCCTTCTCCATTCCACAGCAGTGAGGAATCCACAGCTTTTTGCTGAGATGTGAAGGAGGAGTACAAAACAGGAGTTTAACAGTGCAGGGTTGGCTACTGAAGCTTGTCTGCTTTCACTTCCTTAATACTTCAATTTYAGGGTTGTCTACTCAAGATCTGAGCTGCTCTGACCAGTCCCTGCATGATAAACTCRGGGTTAGGAAAGGAAACAAGCATAACATAACACAAAACATTCTCCTGGACTGTATCCTTTATCAATATTCCCCATGAGAGGTCAGCAGCTCCTTAAAGCCAGTGAGTTGTGAACAGCATATCCATGAACTGCATGTTACAGGAAAACAGCCTGTAATCCCCCTATTAAACCTTGGCATCAGGGCACACACAGTGTAATTACAGCCTGCAGCAGAGTAATTTGAAAACTTTATTCCACAGGGCCATAATTAGATCCTGGCTGTAATCCTTTAATTGTCAATATCATCTAATGCATTACAGACAGAGCACACAACTACATGAGAAAATGTGCTGAGAGGCTGTGCAGGAGCCACAGCAAAAGCAACAGCAGAGCCAGGGATGCAGGCTGCTAAGCAAGGAACAAGGTAATAAACATCAGAATATACAACCTAGAAACACCAGGATTTCTACTCTCACTCTGCAGATYTGTTGCATCAGTAGTTGGTGTCCAAGAGCACCTGACCAGAAGCACAAGTCAGGACTATTAAAAAAAAATCTATCATAAATTGCCACTTATGTCACTTGACCACCAAGAAAAAGGCAGAAATAGATTTCTAGCAGTTGTTTGGAACAAGTTATGAGGACTTACACTGCAGTAGGTGCTGACCCAGTCCAAAATGAAGTGAAACCACAACAGACCATACACACCAGACAGCACACATCCATCTCTCAGCTCCATGCTCCTCTGTGGGAGGTGCCCACCACCTCAGCAACACATCTTTAATTGTTTTTTAACTAATTCTTACTGCAAGTAACCCAACTACACCCTGCACCCAACTGCAGATTACCAGCAGCAAYAGAATTACAAGCAATACAGGTTTTCATTAAAAATCTATTTCTCCTTCATACCACCTGTCAAAGGCAGTGAACAATTTTCTCTTTGTAAAAAGTGGCAGCAACTCTTGTCCTTACCCCACAGGGTGCTGGAAAAAACAATAGCASAGCAAACTGCTGAAAAATTGCTTGAGAGGAACACAGGCTCCCAGTTAAACCACTCTGCTCCTTTCCTTACTGATAGGAACACACATAAAAAGGCACCACTTCTTTAAATRCATCACAAGATTTATGGAGGCAATCATTCTCATAAATACCCTCTATTTATTGACTTTTCAAATCCACATCCACTTTRTTTCCTATGCAAAGAAACACCTCACCTGACTGGCAGCTCTGTCACTTCCTTGCCTATATTAAACTGGAAGATAAACTGAAAATGAGGGGGAAACACCTTCATGATTTTCCATATATTCATTAATAACAAAAGATACCATGGTTGTTGGGAAATGTAAGGTCTTTAATTTTAGAATAGTGTAAGCAATTGGRAAGATGCAACAGGTTCCTGGAATCAGAAGCAAAGCAGCACCCAACCTCAAACTAGGCCTAAGTAAGAAACAGTTACTAATAATATAACCTTGTTATATTCACCAGCTGAACTCAAGAGGAATTAAAGGGCAATAGCAGTAGAAAGGCAGGAGAGGTGACAGGAAGCTTGAAGTACTTTTATGACAGGTACTTGTATGAGCCCCATGCCTCTGCCCAGAATGACAGGCTTCTATTGTAATATATTGGCAAAACTGTTAAAATCTCATTTAAACCCCTAAAAGAGTTACCAAATTCTCCTTCTAATACAAGCTTACATGTGGCTAGAGTAGAATGAGCCATGTGGAAGCTGCATTAAGTCCTGAGGGTTTCCATCACCTCACAGAAATGGCTTAAAATAATTTGCGAGACAGCTCCTTGGGTGTTTTGGAAAGCAAAAGGTTTAATAAACTGATAAAATAATAAAGAACAAAATACATGCACCTGTGCACAGTTTCTAAGCTCATTGCACCTTGCTATGACACCCCAAAAAGCACTGAGAAGCTTCGTGTTGTCCCTTAAGTACTGAATGATTTGGGTGGGTTTTTGGCAAACTGCCCCATAGAGAATGGCTGCATTTCTGAGGGACAGGTAAAGAGATCTATCAGTGCTTCTGTCTTGGCCTTGAACCAAAGGCTGCCAGGAGAGCAAAGAAATTTCTAGGGCTTCTTCCTTTTAAGTCTTAAGGTGAAACTGAAACCCTTTTTCTATACATGGAAAACATCTGCTTGGTTTTGGGGTGCATTCCTAATCCTTCTTCTTCTCAATTTCACCCGAAGGAAAGTTGAAAAATAATCCAAATGTTCTGATGTAGACTGACCTCTACTTCAGCAATAGCTGAAGGYAGCAGATGGGTTCTCAGGCTCCTCCAGAGTCTTTCACCTGCCCAGCAGAAGAGAGCTGCAAGGCACAAATGCCACTTTTACAAGCACTGCTTAGAGTGGACAAAACCTCCTTCTTGAACAATGGGACAAGTGCTGGCACAGCTGAGAAAGCTGCTGAGAGCTCTGTGCTGTGAGGTCACACCATGGCAGCTCTGGGCATACAGGAACAGCTGTACCAGCTCACCCTTACCTTGCACCAGAGAAAGCTGCAGCTCAAAGGAGTTAATCTTCCACAAAACCAGGCAGGAAGTGTAACAGGTTGGCACAGAGAGACCCAAGCTGTGAACACACSAGCAGGACCACACAGGTTGTTCACTTAAACAACATCAAGGTAAAAATTCTCAGCTTGTTTGGAAGCCAAAGCAGTAGAGCAGCATCTTTCAGCATTTTTCTTTGGTGTAGTGCAGAAGTGCAGCAGCCCCTCCTCAGCTCCCTAAGCCACACTGTGTTATTCCAACAGTGCCCAGAGACCAAAATCAGGGTGACTTTGCTTTTTGCTTTTTTTTCCCCTCAAACTCTGAGCCTTTAAGAATTAGATGTAACATCTGTGCATCATGTCACAGAATTTTATTAACTGAATGGAAAAAGCACTGCCAAAGGATAAAATGAACCAACTTCTTTTAGATGCATACATGCTAGGATGAGATGATTTGCCCTCAGTATATAATTATGCTACTTTTGAAGGCCAAGTGACCATGTCAGACATCTGCACCTAAGGATTTGTCACTTATGTCAGAGCACACACACTGGGTGCTAAGGTATTGTTTTAGAGGCWGTCCTTAGGGAAAAGGTCAGGAAAAAGCAGACAAATGAAGTGACCTGCCTGAAGTGCTRCAGCATGGGCAAGACTGACATGGCAAGTGGCTGAAATAAATGGAAAAGAATATAGAATAGTATCAMTATCAATACAGGATCAATAATGCCAAAGAGAAATCTTTTTCATTAACTTTGGATCAGGCCCTGGATATTGCCAGAGGTGAAACAGCAAAAACAAAAGTGACCACAAAAGCAAGACATGAATACATACCCTTTTGATTCCTTCTTCCATCACACATTTAGCTCGCAGAAAAGAAACAGTGCTGGAAAGTTATACAAACACTCCACTACTTTGTTTTTCTGTACCATTTGTAAAAATGCTTTTGCTAGAGACCAGTGTATGAAAGTGAGTTAAGTGGCTATTTCACAGTTTTACCTGAGCTTTCATTTTCTGTAACAATCTGAAGGCACCACACAGCATTTCTTAATATCATGCAACACACTTTGCAGTTAGGCTGGAGGCTGCATATCTCTGCTCAGTATCCCTGGTGGTTTTTAATAAGGTTTTTGCTTGTTCCATCTCCAACACTGGCTTGACACAACAGCAATTTTTCCAGATGAGAGAGAACACAGCAATCATGAAGAATGAATTATTTACAGAAAGAGCAGTACTCCAGTACATGTCAAGGCTTCACTAATTGTAGTTAATTGAAAGAACCACACTGAACATATGCACAGTGCTCTTCAGGTTCATACAAGCTTCAAGTGTTTTTAAATACTACTGAGAAAAAAAAAGGGAAAGGCTCAGAAGACTGACAGCAGGAAACAACACCTTCCAGTTCTAGAGCACTGACACAAATCAAGTCAAAGTTAAATCAAAGGGAGAACACATCATCTGCTAACAGGCTGAGGGGGACAGGTAATCCCTTTTTTCTAATGGGCACACAGTATCATAAATCTTCAACAAAGCCATGAGCCCCAATTACAGCTGTGCAGATCAGGCTGAACTTCTTGCTGCARTTTAGCTTACCTGTGCTCTGCCTCCATGCAGGGCCTCCAGGTRAGCCATGCTGATCCACATCTTTGAAGAGCTTTTAAAAAGATGTTCAAGGAATTCAAAGAAACAAACATACCAGAGGACTCAACTTCACAAGACTCATTCAGAAAGCAGCAGCMAARCTCAAGACCAATTTAGGTCCAGGTTCATTGTTCTGTTCATAAACTTGCAGTYTCCCCAAGCATGGTGAAGCACTCTAACAGACCATTGTGCTCAGGAACACAAGGGTGGGGTGAAGTTGCCTGCAAGATTAACACTTCAAACCATCCCACAGAAGTGTCCTGTGATCACCAGGGACAAAGCAGGATCACAAGCTCTTCTACATCAGCTGTAAGGGCAGCAACCCTTTACCCTCATCAAGCTCCAGAAACGTATTTTTTTTAAAAAGAGGACTCCTTAGGAGTCCTCATGCTGTTGTGTAAGTGCCTTGAACTGGAYTAGRTACCTGCTGGCCCTTCTTGTTTACAAGTTCTSGGTTCAATTCCTTCCTCTGTCTAAAAGAATTCAAAGCCAAACCAGGTGCTCCTTCTTAAGTTAGCACCCAAAAGACAAGGTGAGGGGATAATTTTCAGTGTCACTGTGGCTATTTATAAATTATTTGCAACAAATCCATAAAATGTAACTGAAAAGGCAAGCCTACTTGCCCTGAAGCTCAAATTATCCCAAAAGCAGAAAGACAGGAGGAGCTAATAACTCACATTTGCATTGGTCCCCTGACTAATCTCACCCCGGATTTTTTCAGCCCAATGACTGTTTTAGACTCACAGGCTCTGTAGTGTGGCAGGTAGCTCAGCCTTCTAAAGACTTGAAGAATAGGGAAATTCAGCTTCAGATCATTCAAACATCCTAAACATTCTTGCTATCTACATTTTTTTCATAAAGAGCAAACACAAGCACATTTCCTGGTTTGTTTTCAATGCAAGTCTTGCTCACTTTCTGAAAGCTTTTTTGTTTTTTCCCCAAGACAAAATGGGTGCCCATGCCTGGTGTCAGAAGTTATTATCAAAAAATTACCACCTCCTACAAATTTCAAGATGCCTTAATGCTTGGCTAGAGCTGTTTGCAAGCCAGATGTRACTTCCCATGCCACTTGCCCAGCATTCCCTATTTTGYAGCACCATGTGAGTTTGCTGGTGCCTCAGCAACCACTTCCTCAGTGCACCAAATGTGTGACTCTTCCTCTGAAGCCTGACTTCAGCCACACTGTGCTCATGGCTCTGGATTCTGCTGTACAGGCCAAAATCCTGGGTAGGCAGCAGAGGAATGATGAACTTGAAATGTAGATTTAAACACAGACAGGCTGATGTGACACTGGAACAAGCTGAAACAGCACACATTGTAATAGAATATCCATTTCTTTCTTAGTGAGAGGATTGAGGACATTATGCTTCGATGTTTTTCCCCAGAGTGCTGAGCTTTAAAGTTCAAAAGCAGGCTTGAAGTCCCATTTTGTTTAATTTCTACCTGATGCTGAAGAAATAACTGCTTGGTCTCAATCCCTCCATGCAAGCTAAAAAATAAAACTGATTTGTCTTACAAAATTCTTRCTGGGCTACACAAACTGTATAAAACCTCTGCTGACAGAGATAGAACAAATATCAGCAAGGACAGGGCAAGCAGGATTTCCTACTCTGTTAGATTTAAAGCACAGAATAACAAAAGCTCTGTCCATAACACAAGAACACATACCCATAACAAGGTAGTTAAGCCCTGGAACAGCTTGCCCAGGTGCTCAGGAACCTCMATTCACAGAAATGACTGGCCCTGAGCAAACAGAGAGGATTTTGAAGTGAGCCCTGCACTAAACCAGAGTCTGGACTAGAAATCTCCAGAGGTCACTTCACATTCAGTGTAAGTGACCCCACACACACTGACATACAAATGCAAAGCAAACCTCTTGAGATGAAGRGGGGGAGTAAATCAGGACTACCACAAACATTCATAAAGATGTCAACAGCTTTTATTTCACTGGTGCAAGGCCCATGTGTCATCCACCACTCACCAACAGCAAAACAAAACATCATCTCCTAAAAAACAGTTTCAGAAAATTCAAAACAAAGGAACAGTGGCTATAATAAACTTCATACAATACTGTAAATCACTTTGCATCATCCAAACATGAACAGATCAGYTTCTATCATACATGGCTTATTTTTTCCCCAAAAAAATATACCAGCACTACTCCAATACATGCCTCACACCTGGAAATGCATAACACCACTCCATGACATTGACAGCTGTTCGTGCTTAGAACTAGTCATCAATTCACCCTACCAATATCATAAAATACAAAATGATTTGAAAACCTACATTTACAAAGTACTGTCCCAATCCTGCAATCCATTCCATTTGGGTGGGTACCTGTATCCATTCCAACTCCCCTAAAGGCAATGTGGTATTTAGTGCTCCATTGCTAAAGGTTTGATTGCAAACTCAGGGCACAAGTGGGAAAGGTTTAGATCTTTCCACAAGCAGTAAAACACTGCCTTATTCTTCTAGATGCAGTTTCAGTAGTATTTGCACAACCTCCTAAACTGAGACTTACCTATTTTCAATTACCTCACATTTAGGAAGAAAGGAGGAAAGGCTCTGAGGAGTCAGCAGAGAAATGGCTCGTACTGAAATGACTYGGGGCTGTAAGCTGTGCTTTAGTGCACCATGGTGATCCAAAYGCCTCAGAGTTAACCACATCTTGCTTCAGTATTTACAGTATCTGCTGCCTTCCCCTGCACTGCATGAGTTTCTTCATCAGCACAGTCCCAGAGACCTGATTTCCACTGGATGAGCACTATGACATGACTCCAAAAACGGGATTGTGACGACAAATACTAGGGCCATACTCTTCATAGTCCTTCTTGGTGTGACATACTTGGAAAAACTCTGGCTATAAAAATATGAAACAAATCCCCCCCAAAAGCATAAGAATATATGTAGAAAAAAACAACAAATAAGTAACATCTTGGCATTTCTGCAGATTGCAGCTTTATGACATTGTACTACATTTTTAAATATAATAAAATGAGAAATATTAGGATAAGAATATAACTAATCAAGAGAAGTTTGTCTGGTCATAAGACTGCTTTTAAACACAGCAGTAAGAAATYCCACTTGGCAGACAGCAATTGCTCCCATTTTCCTGTATTTGTTTCTCTCTTAGGATCATTGATTTGGATTCTGTCCTAACTAATCTCTAGTGCTGATTTAAAGAATAAAGGMACTATATTGGAACTATCATATCAAAACTACCTCAGAATGATGCCAACTCATGATATCCTTACTCGAGCAAAGCTCTCATTTACCCTGTACAAATTTTACTGAGATAAAASCTGGGTAAGGATTCCAGAATGTGACACAGTTTAGGCTGTCACAACAAGAAAGTTTTAAACTTGGTACTCAGATCAAAGACACTCAGAATTTAACATGCAATAAAAACTAAGAACAACTTKGATGAAGACTTACTGTTGAAGCCAGCATGGAACCTCCAAACCAAACTGCRTAACGCTGCATGTGATGAGTTATCACTTGAACTTCCACTGGTTTGGGCTAAGGAAAACAGTTCATATTTAGTTGGTTTTCAAACTTAACAGGGTCAGAACCAGACACCTTCAACCCTCCATTTATATCACTACCACACTTATTACTCAGACATGCTCCCCCCTAGGAGACCAAGTGATAAATATCATATCATACTATATAAATATAGTTATATATATATCATGATAACTATGATGAAGGACACATAGTTAAATCTCTCCTCCTTACTGCTCACACATCTCCTAGAAGGAAAACCAGAACTGCTCACAGTAATTTTAAGATTCCTATAAAGAGATGTCGYACACTGCAAGGCTACCAGTGCTTTTAACAACACATAAACATACCCTACTGACTTTCCAGTGTATTTTCACTAGTGAGATGAAAACTTTGAACTTGATTTCTGTTACTAATCATGCAATTGATGCACTTGAAACACTCACTTTTATCCGACCACCACTGAGCTCCTCGCTGAGCCGCAGCCTCGCATCCACCACTCTCTTCAAATCCCTCTGCAGTCGTCGTCCAAAGTCCCTGAACATTGTGGATCCTCCTGAGAGCACCACATTCTGGGCAGAAATTGAAGATACACTCTGTAAATCCATTTTCAAGCAAGTTTCCCAACAGCCAACACTGCAGAGGTGACTATTTGAGTCTTAGCATCATTAGGAAGCTGACAWGGTAGGTGGAATACCTTAAGCACCCCTCAATTCACAGGAAGTTCATGGCTCCCCTACTTTTTTCCTTTAAATACATTATGTAGAATGGGTTGTTACAAAGGAGGATTATTCCATTAATTAAAACCATGAGCAAGTACCCTGCAAACACAGAGTAGTAGAAATAGGATACTACATCAAGAAGTTTCTCTGGGGATGTTCACAGCAAGCAGTTTTAGCCCTGACACTAAAAAAGGCTAAAGTCTCATCATATTACATAGCTACAAAAGCTACAAAATTATCTAGAACTTTATTTTCTTTTTTTTATTTCCAGAGTTCTTCAAAAAGGCACCACACTTTCACAGAGAACTGCAGCACAGAGGAAGTTATGATGCTTCTTCCTTTGCTTGTCTGGTATTACTCAGTTTTCAGAGCAGAACCAAATGCCTCTCAGCCTGGACTTGTACTTGGATTCTAAGCAGAAATGTTAGAATTTCCCATCCCTAATTCTGAKAGTGTTGCAGCATCCCAACATAACATCAGTGGCAGCAAAAATGCAATTCRTGATCAGAAAAAAGAACACAATATGACCAAACTGCACACGTGCCTTTGCACAGTGCTAAAATCACTCACATACATTTGGAACATGTCCACAAGCAACTTGGACCAGGAGTTCATTGTACACAGGTACAAGGATTATCTCTCATTTTTTGACATTGCAGACCAAGACTGTGCACATAATGAAAGAATTCCTGATCCACTGTTTTCAGCCTGCACATGGAACTGAAGAGTCAAAGACATGCACAGTAAGTGTTCACACTTGCAGGGTGCAGAAGTGCTTGGATTTTAAGYAACAGATAACCAGGGAAATCTTGTTTGTACCTTGTAAAGTGAGAAGAAAGCTGTTTGTTTATTCATGAGAAAAAAATCCCTGCACATCATAAACACCATTCCAGTAGAAAAAACTCATTTCTTCACAGCTTCAGATGTGAAAAAATGCATAACAAAGCAGGTGTGCTTTAAAGAAAAAAAGCACAAGTCCCYAAAACATTACTGAAATATTTCCAAAAGGAAAAGAGGACAGAAAAGAGGAAAGGAGCCAGAAGGCACAGCTGATTCTAAAGTTAAAGCAGGAGGGAGGATYCCCCCTACTCTCCTCATACACAAAAACATCTCTTCCCCTGCATCAAAGTGGTCATGCACTCCACTTGGGAAAAGGAAATTGCTAATGGCAAAAAAAGACAACAACCAASCTGAGTGATGAAATAGCAATTAAAAAGATGCCATCAGAAAATATTACCTGGAGATAATGAAGTTGGCGAAGACTGTGAAARCAGTAATTCTATTCAAAGCAAATTAAACTTCAAGCATACTCCATAAAGTGGACAATGCTATCACTAAAAATAGATTCCARAATAAACCCAAGAATAATTTTTCTAACACCTCCAAGACCAATTCATGTAACTACAGAGTTAGCAGTATCACTGAGAGGATTTTCCACCTAGTTACCGTTCCAGGGTTAGAGGCTAAGAAGTTGTATCTTCTTCAAATTATGATTATTCAAGTACTTCTGCACACCAAAATCAGTTCAACAATARCACTGCCTAAGGAGAACAGAAGCAGCAAGGTATAAATGTTGAAAAGACAAGTCACCTCATTATCACATATCTGGAGCAACCAGGCTAAACAGAATTCTGGATATAAGTAGGTGRCACCAACTGCATTCAGAAGATGCTTAATTACAATTACAGTTCTCCTGCTCCCTGCACTTCTTGGCAGTGCCAGACCAAATCCATTTTAACTCTTTAGTASAAGACTTGTCATACAGCCTTCAGCAAGTTCTCAACTCATCAAGTCAGGTCAGAAGCCAGGTACTCCCCACTTACAATGAAAGCAGAATCCATATCCATTCCAAACCCCTCAAACACCACACCCACCACATACTAAGGACACAATAAAGGTGAGAAGAGATGGTCAGATTAAGAAAAAAATTAAAAACAACC
>CADDXX010000115.1:503458-526199 GCA_902810485.1 Alauda arvensis | reverse complement strand
CCACTTACAATGAAAGCAGAATCCATATCCATTCCAAACCCTTCAAACACCACACCCACCACTTACCAAGGACACAATAAAGGTGAAAAAAGATGGTCAGATTAAAAAAAAATTAAAAACAACCCCAGAAAACAATCAAGGGGGCACCACCCACCTCCCTCCATCATGACTTATCAAATATCTTCTCTAGAATAAATCTGCATAATTCTAATAAATACTTAACAAAAAAAAAACATAAAAAATAAAGCATACTAAATACACCTGTGGAGAAAGCTTACTAGTGATGTTTGGGTTTTCAGCCTGTCAGGGGATCCTCTGGCCTCCCAGAAAAAAAGACATCAAAGAAGTTAGGCTTTAAGTATCTGTTTCCAGCTGATTCCTTTAAAGGGGACTTCTTCTGATCTTACTCTGCTCAAACACACTTCAGCTGGTTTCACAGCTCCAAGCAGCCCATATGYTTCTCAGCTAACACCAATTATCATACCTGCTGATGGGAAGAACCTCCAGCTGGTTTTCACTTTTATAGTTAACTGGCTGAACACTTAAGTTGTTTCAGAAGAGTGTGCTCTCTTAGCAGAGAGGGATGAAGCCCCTCCACACACCTGAAAAAGCTAACCACAACAAGCAAATAAATGGAAGTAGGCTGTTTCTGGAAGGAGACCAAGGGAGTAGATATCAATCACAAAATTATTAAGGGTAGAAAAGACCTCTAGGATCATCAAGATCACTTCAGAGAGCTGGCAAGAAATTTCTCCTTTCTCATCTGTATCTTTTGCTTCTGTTAAGAACTCTGTGCTGCTGAGTTTCTCACTGTACCATTTCTGGTATTGTGCCTGTACAATGTAACTCTGCAGAGATATGAAATTGCCCAGCAAAGCAACCCAACTCCTGCAACAGAAATCTCTGACTAAATCAAGCTTACATAAAAACTCCAAAGAGTGAAATTAGCTCCTGAAGAACTCAGCAGTACCAAGCACAAGGTGCAGCACTGCATCTTCACATTGCACTGTGGTGTGAGCACACTCTCAGCTGGACACATCAGACTTTGCAGCACCAAACTGAAAAGCATCCCCTGCTTTTCTGRCAAGTAAGAACAACACATCCCATTTTCCTTTCTTTCCAACTGRCAGCCTAAATTAAAGTTAGCATGATGTGACCAAACCACCAGAGACACATATTGAGATAAATGTCTGGCTGTTAATAAAAATTATTCTGGGTAAAACCAGGAAGGTTCATAAGCTGAAGCCAAGCACTTCATTAGCAAGTGAATCAATTAAGCTACRTGTCTCTGTTAATTTGGTTAAAACAGGGCACTATTTGCCAACACAGTATGGAAAGKATAAGGATAAATATTATTCRTATCAAACAATAAATATAGCACAAARAAGTAAATTCATTGTGAGAAACACTATTTTTAAAATGCATTTACTTCTAATAATAAAGAAATAATTTCTTTTTTCCTTAAAATCATGGATTTAACATGCACTTCACATTTCAAGTAACAGCAAGAGATTTCAGCATGACTTATGATGGTGCCATTCTGCAGAAACATGCCTGAGACACAAAAAGAACCAGAAAATCCTGCAGATGCACTGAGCAATTATTAAACCAACTAGCAGGAGTAATCTTACAAATTTATTTACAGCTGTGATAGGAATAAGCAGGGCTTCTCCTCAGTACTCCTGTGCTACAATAACAGAGTTAATCTCCTGGGGCTTTCATTCAAATACTGCAGGAATACAGCAGGAATGCTGCTCCTTTCCCATGTCCTGTCACGGTGCCAGCAGATGCCACGGCCTGGCAGTCCCTCCACCCTTCCCTCACCCCCAGAGCCTCCCCACTCTGCTGTGGGTGAGGAGCAGGGAGTTTCTGYGGTGCTGGAGCACAGATCAGCAAAGCCAGTCCAACAGTGCCATCTACCCACGGCGCTGGGCAGTGGGAGCTGCTCTCACACCGAGTGATTCCACTTAACAGCTGAAGTCAGGAGTGATGTCAGGGAGTTTTTACCACCCCATTAAGCCCCTGCACCCGGGACCTCTCCAGCGTCTGAGGATGGGCTCCGGTGAGCTCTGCAGTTTAACCTGCTGAGTGAACAGACACAACGAGAACAGTACAAGTCTAAACTGTAGCAAGGAGTTTGACTTGACTATTTCACTAAGTTTTCATTTTGAGAAAGACTAATCTGAGTCCACAGCAGCTGCACAGCCAGCTAARAAGTCACCTTCTCCAAGGAAAGAGCCAATTTGTCAAAATCTTCTCTCCATGCACCTGTGCTTCCATGGAAAACCTGGATAATTAATCTCTAATAAAACACCACACTTGCCAATATCCTACAGTCCCCAACCTCATGCAGAATTTTCAACTTGAGAAGTTGGCTTAGAATTTTGAGGTCAAGGATGTTATCATTTGATTTGGTGTGATCTGAATCATGAATGTTTAAGCATACTTGGCTAGGAGCTTTCAGAGGTACTTCTGARAGAATTTACCTGGCTTCAGATGTCATTCTTCTTATATTCTTTCATTCAGATATTTGTGCTAAAAACACAGCAGAGAACAGTTGAAAGAAATCAGTTGCTGGGACAGTCAGTGACCCTACACTTCCATCCTTTGGACTGGGAGATAAGACAAGGACCTCAGACCTGTTAATACTGTTCTCATCTTAACTCTGGACCTGAGTAGAGACTGTGGATAAGGAAAAGGTTGAAGTAGAGTGTGGAATACAACAGATARTTTCTGAACCTGTTACTGACAAAAAATGCCGTTTATCAGGACAGCAAGCAGTTTTTAACTGCTTTTTTCAAAGCCCTTTGTCCCCCACTCGAGTTATTATAGCTACATTCAGGAAGAGACTGTTTTTTGACATTAAGTGCCAAAAGCTCATGTCCTAACTGACAAACGTTAGGACAAGTTTCAGAGCACTTTCAGGTTGAAAACAGACTTTTAAATAACAACTAGTGCTGAAAACATTCCACAGCAGCATCTGCTGGGGCTGTACCACAGGAGCAGGTGCTCATCACTGACCCAAGCTGGGTTTGCAGTAGTTACAGAGTTCACTGCTGTGCTCATAGGAACCTGAAACCTGGGGAAGGGTCTCAGTTTTGTGCAGACCACAGCCCCAGTCATGCTACTGCCCTCCCCCTGTAATTTCTCTCCATTTCTGASATATGAGTTATACTATGTATCCATATAATTATGAAGTAAGTACAAGGAAAGTGTGCGGAACAATATTTTAAGAAAAAAGGAAGCTGAGAAATTCTCAAAACAATGTAACTAGATGAACTATACASCATTCTTCCCAGAGAACATCAAGGGTGATGGAATCTCTCACTGAGCCCCACAAATGCAGGATTTTTAGTTGCATGCAGGATGGGTCATTTTTCATTGGAATTCAACACACARGAATGATCAACATAGCCAGGTTGCCAAATTGTTTCATCCACGTGGTAAGATTCAAAAATTATCTCTTCTGTCATTTCTTATTTCATTTGAGCACTCATTTTAAATTTCGTTCTCTGAAGCTTTTGGTTTGGAAAAAAAAATAATAAACCCACCAAAACTCACCTAATTTCTTCAAATATCAATGTAAATGATATCAATGAAACCCTGGTTTCAAACCCATACCCATCTTTTTCTGTTTTAGTAGAAAGCAATTCATCCCAAGCAATCCAGATCTCTCAACTCTGTGTTAGAGAATACAGATCAGTTTTTCCAAGCAATCACATTWAGATGATGTAATCATGGGAATTAGAGAGTGCATTGCTGGCAATCATTATACAATTAAAAAAGGCTTCATCATGTGTGAAAGGATGTTTGTGCTCAGTACTGAACGRCTGCAGGTTATGGGATCTTGTGGAGGCACAGAGAAGCTGACTTCAGCTGTGRGATGGATTTCTAGGGGTGCATCTCCCCCACTCCAGGCTCTGGATCTGAGATGGGATCTTGGACTAAACCCTTCTTGAGCTTAACACAAACACTGTTCCCAGAACTAACAGGTGTTGAGAACTTGCCTTTYAACAAACAGCCTTGGAAACATTTTTTCTTGCCCAAATAACAACTCAAGTGAAATAATATTTCTGTTATTGAACTTTTAAAGAAACTTACCAACTCAAAATGTGGTCAGAATGGGAAAGTACTATGATTAAAGCCCACTCTCTACTGGTCCTGTCAACAGCAGTCCAAAGTGAAATCCTTTTGAGCTCTCAGCTCCCAGAAAATAAGGGGCTTGTGTATATGTCTCAAACACCAATAACTAAATGGCTGTGGAGCCAACCAAGAACTGTTAGTAATAACAGACAAGAATTGCTGGTAATAACCAGGGACTATTGGAATGAACACACTGAGGAAGAACAGGACTTGGCTGGAGAAGAGGGGCCAGGCACATGTAGGGCAACTGTCCATGAGAACAAACYACAACACTGTACAAGGAATGAGTGCAGAAAGTTGGCATGGACTATAAGGTGGGATTAGTACCACCAAAAGCCCCCAAAACCCTCCAACCCATTTCCAGAAAGGCCTGAAAGAACAGACTGCACATGGTAACTAATTTGCATGGGGCAGAGAAATCTCTCCGTAAAAAGGTACCCCCATCCCAAGCCCAGGGGATGCCCCCAGGACCCTGGACATGTCATTGGCCAGCCTGATGCAGTTGGATTGACACTGAAACCAGGACTGGTGCTCCCCTTTTCTCTCTTTCTCTCTTTAATCCATTTGTCCCTCTTTAATTCCTCTTTTCCCTTTCACCCTACCCCTTTACCCAAAACCTACTGCTGTGTGCTTAGATAATAGATCAGAGACTAACAGACCAATTTCCATGCCATSTATGTAATTCATTAATAAAACTTTCAGACTCTCTGACTTTTGTCATTCCTTTTGACCAATTAGCATTTACAAATCTTAGATGTTTTCTTGCCTTTAGGCTGGGTTGTCACACATCTGGCTAAAGATTTATCAAGGTTCTGCTGGTCAACATGAGGAAAGATAACTGGCCTTGTGAGAGAGATGTTGATCAGATGAGGAAACAGGGATACTGGCAATAAAACTCAGAAATACCATAGGACATCAAAAGATGRGTTGTGGAACAATGATTCAAAGACTACATACCACATAAGATCTGCAATTAGAGTACTCTTAGGTACTTTCTCGAGTAACACTGAGGAAGAATCCAAATACATTTGATGGAAACTCTGCTCCAAAGCACAGGGCCTTGGCTGGCCACCACTCAGCACTGTGGGCAAGTGGCATTGACAAACCTCACAGAGAAAGTATGAGTGGAATATTTCTGCATCCATGCACTGTTTTAAACAATGAGAAAAAGAGATGCTTGTCCCTTTGAAGTGACCTTGCTTAAAGAAAATAGTAACTATTACCATTAATAACTACTGACATCTCTCAGTACATTGACAGGTAATTATGAAACATTATTTTAATTAAGSAAGTAAAATGAAAAACATAAAAAGGAAAAAGTCTCAATCAGTAGCAAGCYAAGGGAAAGTTATTTGTCTACTGATTATGATGAGGCAGAAGTAACAAACTCAAATTTTAAACAACACTTTCTAATCAGTACCAAACCCTACCCCACCAAGCAAAGAATCTCTTGCTCTGAGGAAGCTTTGGTCTTTCAGATGAAAAGCTGAAACCCTAAGCACAACCACACACTAAGGGGTTCCTAAACCCTTCTGCTACCTAAGCTTGAAGTCACTGAAGACATCTACTGCAGAACTGACAGATGAGCSTGTTAAGCAGTTCAATTTCCCCTTTTATCCTGCCCCACAGATCAGCTCTGGAGTGCTACATCTCATTCTAGATTATAGAGGGTGTTTACCAGGCAGGGAGAAGAGACTGTAAAACTTAAATAATTACAAATTATCCTGAGACATGACTCAATAGGAACTTAATGATCATTCTACCAGGTGAGGAACACCACCACCTTTTACAAGAGCAGACAAATCTCTGCATGCTAYAGATTTATGCTGTTATTTCCAAAATTGTACTGCTCCTGCACAAGCAGAAAAAGGGAAGCATGGGATGTGAGATGTGCTGCCAATACAGTCAGAGCTTGCCACAGACTATGCATGYCAGTAMCTTACTTTTCACTCCTTAAAGRATCAGGAACTGAAAGTACTCTCTGGACTCCACCCTGGGTTTAAGCAGATTTAAGCTGGCCTAACTGTTCCCTCTTCAAATATTTTCAGTTCTCATGTACTTTATAAGAGGTACAGTACTGACTAAACTGCACACAATGGGCAAGCACAAGACAAGACTATGAAAAAAATATTGGGARCCACTACTTAATAAAACAGGGGAAGGAGGGTAGTGAGAGGAGAAAGACCACAGTATAACCCTTAAAATGGGCAAAACCAAAAGTCCTTCACACACAAGAATTCACATTACAAATGTCAGATACAAATAACATCCCTCTGCCACAGCTCCTGGTGAGCCTGATATTTCTGGGCCTGAGAGATTTTAGCCTGCTAACTTTTTCCCAAGGGAAAAATTGTCAAGAAAGCTTCTTCTCAAAACAGTCTTGGCAAACAACTATCCTTTCTCAAAACAATCATTCTCCAGGTGGTGTTTGGCTATTTCTCTGGTTTAACCAATGGGAATAGAGAGGAGTCATTTCTATTCACCAATCATGTCAAGTCTGTATCAGAACACCTTATAAAAAGGTAGTAAAAAYTAGACAATAAAGCTTTTATACTTTTTGCCCTCTGAAATATTGGAGTCTCTTATCTTTCCTTTGTGTCCAACAACATCTCCTCAGGGACAATACTTACCTATGTACTCAGCCTCTACAGAAACTCTGCTTTCAAAACTAAGAAGTATCTAATATCTACCAGCATTCAGAAGTGGCACTCTGTGTCATTTCTACCCCAAGTTCACATTTCTCATTGTGGAGGAAGTGGTAGCCATGATGCTGCTATTTAGGCTTCAAATGAATGACATGAATGCTACAAGAGAAAGGCCATACCTTGTATAACGGACGGCGGACATCAATGGGACAGTTCTGTATSACTTCATCAACCACATCCGAAATGGATTCCATGAAATCAGGGTTAGCAAACTAAAATGAAGCAGAACAGGCATTAGCTTTTCCATCCAAACAACAGAAAGAAAAAAAAAAAAAGGCAGAAATAAGACTGTGGAGAAACTTTATAGAATAGATGAGTAGGAGTTTCAAGTCTTGCTCACCACTTACTCTACGTTCAAACAAACACTTCTCTACAGAGAAAATGAGAATTTCTTTTTCTGTTGAGAAACTCAGATTCTCTTCCTTGGTCAGAAATTCACTGCTTACAATTTATGCACTTTTATTGCCTGCAAGATGAGTTTGAGTTCTCCTGCAATATTAAACACGCTGTTACCATGCACCATGGTCCTGCTTTTCCTTTCAAGTGAGATTAAAAACACCACTGTGCAAATCAGAATGTTTCCCTGCAAAAAGATTTTAATGCTACTAAAATAATTCAGTTGAATTCCCACCAAAAAGCCCAGGAAGTACCTAATGTTCAAAAAAGCATAAACAGTTTAAGGTTTTGAGTGAAAGCCCCCATCAATGCAAACATRCACACAGTGCTAATGTAAATTTCTGCATTTATAAAACTAGAGAGTCAAGAGTTGCTAATGCTAGAAAAAAGTCTAGTGGAAAATTTCCATTTAAAACTTAATATAATCTTTAAAGAAAAGAACTGGTAATAGCCTATGATTTTTTCCTTTAGGAGGTTAAACTCTGAAAAACTGRATTAATTGCCAATACATAATACTATATTATTCCAGATATACTATAAGCTTTTGTGTAGAAGTACGTGGGATTTACATTCAAAACAAGATGAGGTACCTACATGGATGAACAAATGTAACAAGTACACACTGAACTGAGAGAAAATTAGCAAAGGAAATTGGCTTRGAGCTCAGGAGCCCTAAGAATGATAGGGGCACTCCCCAACAATTCAAGCTGACTTCCACAGTAAGAGTTCATCATGAAAGAAGCAAAAACATGAAGCCACATAAATCAAAAGAGAAGCTGCTRCACACCAGGTTTTCATCTGAATGAACTAAAGCCTGAAAACTCCTGAGCTCTCCATAAAGATACTGATAAAACAGCAGGGAATAAGGAATAAGTAGAAATGAGAGGTAGAGTATAACATCATCCCAGAACAGGGACAAGAGAACTGAATATAAAATTGCAGTCTGCCAGCCAATATGATATGGYTGGAGAACAGCAAATAAAACATCTAATTTTAAAAGCAGAGAAATAATCTGGATAGCCATAAACCCCAAGACCTAACTTCAGAGTATTACAGAATAAGTTCTGTAAACTGAAAATAGGAAAAGATTACAAGACAGGTTCATCAAAGGCAGCTTTTACCTAGCTAAGCTGCTACCCTATCAAGTGAGGAGTTAATGAAACACAACAAGATATTCTCTTTGGATGCAGTACACATCATCTATTATGTTCTTCTTGTCAAAGAAGTCAGTTCAGGTTTGGGTGTTTTTTAATAGAGTTAAGAAACCACCAAGAAATTAAAAAAATGGAAATTGGTCCTTTATCCCATTCCCAACAGTCTTTTTAAAGACTATGGAAAGAGAAGCTYTTAAAATTATGTCTGACATGGAATTCAATGCTTCTCTGTTAAATCACATTGGTAAACAGCAGGGAAGAAAAACTATTGAGCCCAGAGATTTAATACTGGCAGAAGATCAGATGGYTACAAACTGACCACAGAAGATTAAGGCTGGAATTCAGACAAAAGGTGGCAGAAAGAAGCTTTTTAATATTCTTTCAAGGAGGAAAAGAGGAAGTTTCACCAGTGTTGATGTGGATTTTAATGAAAGTTTTTAGCAGTATTACAGACTATGGGTGTCTGCATAAGTTCAACCAAGTCTGCAGGAATGGAGAGGACCTGCATGAAAACCTGACTCCATCCTTTCAACAATATCCTGAAACTCACTCAAACTGAACTACCAGAAATCAGACAGATAAGGTACAGAAATCTTTCACAGAGTTGCACATACTACTTATGACCACGCCAAGAGAGATTTCAATAGACTTCCTGCAAGGATACATTTATCATCCATGCCTTACAAATTGACTCAGCATCAAAAGTCTGCATCCAATATTTAGAATCCCACCAATGCCATGCTTAGTAGCACCCACAGGGACTGCCCAAAGTATAAATTTAGACTTATTTAAACTGATGCTGAAAGAAAGAGGAAAATACTACACAAAAACTGTGATTGCAGACAGTTTCGACTCAAATTCAGATCGCCTTTAAAGGAACAGAATGGAGATATTTTAAGTGTTAGACTGGACATCAGAAAAGCACTTTTCTGCTGTGCTGAGGTTACCTGTGAGTGCACCTGGCTCGCGTTCAGGAGCCTCACTGGCCCCTCACTGCCACGGGATGGCGCCCAGGCACCGGGAATGGCACAGCTTAACACCGCTACTCCCTGCTCTCACCTCGGGATGGAAGAAGATTTCGGGCCCCAGGAACCTCTCGTAGCCCACATCTATCACGAACTTGCTTTTRTTGATGGCGTTGATGCCCGTGTATTGTTTGATCCACTTGCGAGAGTCGCCGTCGTACTTGGCGAACTCCTTCACTATGTCGGGGCAAATGTAACAGTATTTCTCCTGTTAAGAAAACACCAGGCACAGCTGGAATCATTAGCACATCACCGAGTCAAAGTGTAACACAATCAGAAAAGAAAAATGCAAGCAGCTTTACAGATGGAGCTGTTCAAGGGGCTTTCTCACCCACATCACTCCTGAAGCCTGAACCCCACGAGTCCCCTTTGCTCCCAAAGGCTGCACACACTGACTCAGCCACATTCGCCTCTCTCAAAATGCAAACATCACCAACAGCAGGYCTGTGACAATGAAGAATTTCAAGGGCAAGCTTTCACTGCAAGAGCAGGCCATACAATCACCCTACTTTTTTTTTTTTTTTTTTTCTAATTCTATTACAAAGCAAATTTTAAACAACTCCGAAGTTTAAATGCTGATTTCATCAGAGGAACATACTCCAAACAGCCCAGCATGAACACTTTCTTCCTCTTTCTCCATCCCCCACTCTTGAATGGATAAAGCACCAAAAGCTGGTATAATTATAATACACTGMCTACATCTGCATTTTTAAGAGAGCCACTGGCAACTTGCTAGAGCCAAAAGATTAGCTCACAGAGATTTATTATGTATTTATTAAGAGATAAAGGAGGGTGTACCTTTATGGCTTTTGCTGTCTCCAGAGATTGTTCAGGAGGAATTCCTACCTCCCTTTCCCTTAGAAGCTGTTGAATAAAGTAAGTAATATCTCTACCTGCAATAGGAATATGTTTGATGCAACTTCCAATTACATAGCCTTCTGCCTATGTAGGAGGAGAGGAAAAGGCATATTTAAGGGAAAACTTATTGTGTATCAATAATTAACATTCATTTTTATAATACTCTGATTTTCTATTAAAAGTAAAATCTTGACACTGTAAAATCACTCTGAAAATGTGCACCCCATTGCAAATGGGTATAATTTTTATTTGAAGACCTTGATTACCACATAWAAATAGATATTGACTATCTAACAGATACACAAGTGATAAACAGTCTTGTACACATCAGTCAGATCTGATGGTTCCTTTCATCAGAAAAGCAAATGCAATAGAAATAAACTGTGCTCCGTTTGAGAGTGAAAAATTAACAGAAAAAAGTATAAAATTATATTTCTCAAATGAGAAAAAACCCATAGGAATAGAAAACTCAAACAGAAGTAGGATCTTACAATAAGCACTACAAAAATAAGAAATCTGTTTGCTGGAGTTTTTTAGGATGCATTTACTGAAAACACTGGTATTGCTGAGCCACATTATTCCTCGCTTTTTTTTACACTTTTTAGAGCTCCACACAGTAAATGCTGTTTGTTCTCAGCACTGCCTGTATGACAAAATACTGAGATCAAGTTAACACCAAAATGCAAAATGAAGTTAATAAAACTTTCATTTCTAATATACCTGATGATTCAAGGACACAGTGTGGTTCAAAAATACACAAAATTACATCAGTGGATGTCAGTATGGACAGATAACTCGGTATTTTTAACATCCTCACATAACTAAACTGATGAKATTGATCATGTATAAGAACAGGTACTTATATAAATTTTTAGTTGTTTCCACATAAGCAACGTGGAAACAATTAAATACAATAAATCACATKAAAAGCACACATTACCAGATTTATTAAACAGTCAAAATGCAGGGTGYCAAAAAAGTGAGGACAWTTKTTGTTGGCATGCAGGAGACATAARCCCYRTGATAATCACTGATATTTAAGAGAACTGGGGCATCACAGTAACAGAAGGTAAGGTTTTATACAGAAATAGCCTTTTAAAAGCTGCACTATTGGTTCCTTACTGTGACCTTCCTGCAGTCTGCAAGCAAAATTAATACATAATGAAACACATACTTTTGCAAGGAAAGAAACCCCAAACAACCCTAAAAAAATTAAAAGTAAGGTTTCATTTGATGCTTGTTATTTAAAATGACAGTGAGCAAACCCTTTCCAAAGCACTGCTGATTTCCAAGTGCATCCTGCTGCTTACCACAGGGATGACATGGGTCACTCCATCCCCACTGTCGATGACAATTCCAGTCAGAGTCCGCTCCCCGACCTGCCGTGACGTCCAGGAGGCAGCTAAGGCCAGCACTGCCTGCAGCACACAGARTTTATTTTTAGAAGCAGGCAGAGTGCTCTAATTTACACTCTCAAAAAATGCTGTTTCAAACATTTTAGACACGTGCCCACGAAAGACCAAAACACTGCAGTTGTTTTGTACTTTGGAAGAGCATAATTCACTTTGTTCACCTGCACRGCAATGTAAAGTCCTGGGATGTTAAATGATTCAAACATGATTTCTGCAAGGTATTCCCTGTTTTCTGGTGTGTTCAGTGGAGGCTCTGTCTGCAAAATAAAAAGAGTTTTGAAAACCACCTCGATAGGATCCTGCCTTGATTAGCTTGGTATGGCAATCAAACTTTAAAAACCCTCAGTGCACTCAAAATAAATAATTACAAACAGAATTTAAACAGTGTTTGAAGCTTTTTAAAAGCAATAGCTGACCTGCAGTAGCCTGCATCACAAAATTAACAGAATATAGTTACAGTGCAGCTTTGAAGATCAGTTCACTCCTCCCAACCCAAACCCTGCCAYTGCTAGAGAAATAAGACATACAGAGAAAAATCCTCCAGCAGAGCAAGCTGTTCTTGGAATGGTATTTGGCTTTCCTCTTGCAAAACTATTTCCTTACCGKGTCTCATTAACTCACCATTAAAAAATAGTGATCCTCAGGCTCAGCTCGAAGGTATTTAAAAATGACCTGCTCCATGAACCTCTCCATGAGGTCCCAGTCCTCAACAATCCCATGTCGGATAGGCCACTGCAACAGCAAAACTTGTCAGCACTGCACCATGCAAGGACAAACACAGGAGCAGCCTGACACCTCATCTCACAGCTATCCCATCAAACCCTCCATCCTGACTTTAATTCAAAGTTACCTCCTGCTCCCAGGTACTTCCAATTCTACCTTGTAGGACTAGCAGCCAGAATCCAGACTCTATTCCTGCCAGTGTGTTGCAGAACTGTGTTTTAACCTCTTTTTGTATAAATTTTAGCACTTAGAAAGTTGAGAATCATACTTGGCTTCAATATGCCTTTCCATATTATAAAAAGAAATGAAAACCATATAGGCTATATATTTTTCAATGAAAATTTCTGGCAGGGATGATGTTTACATTTTGTTCAATGTTAAGAACACAGCTGACATTTAAGTAACACAGAAGGATGTATAAAATATGATTTTTTTCCACATAGTTCATAAGCCAGTAATGCTTTGTAAGTACAAGAAGTCCTTTACTAGGGGATGGAAAATATGATTCACAGAAAAGCTGCATTGAAGGCAGCCCTTCACAAAACAATTGTGACATTCCCTGAAGCAAAAGTATCCAACACATTTCCCAGTTCATATGCCATGTTAAAAGGGTACACTTTTAGCAAGAATTTAAATATTCAGTGTATATGGTTATTTTAATAGCTCAGAATTTTGAAAATGGAACAGCTCACTGTATCAATGAATATTTACACAAACACCAAGCACACAAGACAGCACTAGTAAAACAGATATCTAAAAAAGGGTAAAGCCATGAACCAAATCATGCAGTTTTTAAAAAATAAAAATACTTCACAAWAAATGCAAACGTGTTTTGAATGGTTATCCAGAGATCCTAGAACACTTCATCATGAAAATGTGAGACTTGGAAAAGGCTGTCTAAGTCTCCTGAATGCTCACCTTTGTAGCATAGGTAGGTTTATCTATGGCTTCATCTCCTATGAAAAAATCCAGATCATCAACACCTTTCATYACCCTCCTCTGAGCCTGGTCCCCCACTTTGGCCGACTCTCGGATTGCAATACCTTAAAATAAACCCAAAAAAAACCAATCAAAACAAAATTAAAACAGCTAAATACCAAGTGATGAATATTTATTTACTTAAGGATTCTTTTCCAGAAATAAAAWTTGGGATATAGAAAGTAGAAATCACGTAAGTGATCTACTGACAAGCCAACAGAGCTGAGTTCATTCTCACTGCACCCTGCAGGATTCTGGTCACCCATCCCTCATTATTGTACACAACAATTCACAGAAAATACTGAAAATGCATTTTGTTACAGACTGCAGCAGTCAGTAAACCTGCACAAGTGCAGCACTTCAGTAAGCAAGACGACTTTCTGAGTCTTAACTCTAAAATAAAGAGCACAGGAAAAGAAGAAAATAAACTGTGTATTCAAAAATAAGTATTGGAGGCATTATCCTGGTTGATGAGAAAGAGGAAAGAGGGAGGGGAGAAATCAATTTGCAGTGCTACAGAGAAATCTTTGGAGACACTTATGCTTCCCATTAGCAGCCTGCAACTATCACTAAAATTATTAGATGATGGCTGCTCTAGGCAAGAAGATGAGACAGCAAAAATCAAATCTGGGGCAAGCTAAAAATAAAAATGGAATGAAGTACTGCTAAAACGTAACCTTATTTATATAGTTTTCTTTTAATAGGTCATAATTAGGATCTAAATAACAAACAGCAGAAAATGCAGAGTAGGCAGGAATCATCCACAAACACACCAAATACTACTAGCACCAAAAAATGACTCACAGGCAAACAATTCTTTTGGAAAAAACATCTAACCCCCCCCAATAGGTTTATAGCTGTATCAAAAAGAATTTATAGCAAATTCACAGGGAATCCCTGCTATCCCTCTTCCTTAACATAAGACATTTAAATCGTTACCAGTGGTCTAGGTTTCAAATTTCACAATACTTAAAATAGTGAGACAGTAAGCAGTACTACAGCTATACCTGGTGAAGAACATGTGTCCCCTTCACTTCTTTGGTCACCAATTACCTTTATAATTTCCTTATCTTTATACTTCCTACCATGAGTAGCTAAAAGTCTAAATGCATTAATAAGTAATTAATTGACAAAGTTTACAAAAAGTAAAAAAGCAGTGTTCAACATAAATGGAGGTAACAGATGCCATTATAAATGTAAACACATAGTCAGTGCTACTATTTATAAATATATATACAACATTTCAGAGAAACTATTAAGATGTCAATTAAAATCAAGAACACCAGAAAAGTATAACATTTTAAACAACACACACAAAAAAAATTAAAGAGTAAATCTGTTCAACAAAAGCATGTTAAATGTGGAAGAACATTTTAATTGGTAAATACACACCCAAAAGGAACATTTTCTAATAGGAACAACTTTTTTGAATATTAAACTGTCTACAGTGCCAGACAATGTAAATAAGGCAGACACCACCTGCACTTCAGTACTTAATTTGATTGGGAGCCTTCCCCAGATTATCCAGGCTGTAACCATGGTGTCAGGTAGACAGGAGGTAAATTGCATTCTGTCTACTCAAGAGTCCTGGCAGAAAAATAATGGAGATAAAAAGGAAATTGGACTGGAGTTCTCTTCATCTTTGTCATAGCAACCAAGAGCTGGTTTAATGAGCAACAGTCCCAGCTAACTGCAAACAAGGAGCTCTGTTTAGCTCCACTCCAGCCAAAGATGCTAACAGGATGAGTATCACTTCCCAGATGGACACGGGACGGCGACGGCTGAGCTGGGAGTTGGAAGCACAACATTTAATCCTGAAAGTGCTCAGTGACAGCAGTGTCTGTTACAGTTTGGAGGGACAAAAAAAAAAAATCAACTCACATGATGGGATAATGAACTGAGGCTCTGTATTTCCTGCATAGCCAAGCTTTGTATACCTAGGGGAAAAAAAAGATCACCAGGTCATTAGATGCACTTAGATGCAAAAACATGAAGAAAAAAAACCACTTTCAATTCACTCCATAAAGTGAAGGTGAAACCTGCATCACGTGCCATGTCCACATTTTCTGGGTTATGCTTTCAAGTATCATCCTGCTGAAAAGAAAACTAAAGTGGTGAATATTTTAGGTGTTATTTATTTTTCAGACAACTTCAGCTTACAAATTTTGCTGTTGTTATTCAGAACTAYCAAGTCTGAAAACTCAACTCTTACTTTTTCCATCCTGTTGACCAGCTATGACAAAGGACAGGCAGGTCACATTGCACTCTTAGGTAAAAATTAGAGCCATGCAGWTTTTACCCTTCAGTTACCATGACCAAAGACAACCTTGGACTTTACATATTTGTTTAATAGTCTCAAATACAGGAAAAAAAGAAATAATACAGTGTCASAAGTATAAACCACAGCTGAGAACTCTTGTTACAATCCTGATACAATTSCTTTTCAGGCCTCCAACAAACCACTCACTTTGTCACAGGTATAGTATCTGTGTGTGATAAAAGACAARTATTACACCAAAGCCTGCACTAATGAAATGCTTTAGAAATGGGCAGCAGATGGTACAAAGCACTGATAATTTCTTTCAACATACACAGAATATCTATTTTAACAAGTAAAGGATCAAGAGGAAAAAAGAAAGGGGAAGAAAAAAAAGTAAAGAAATTTTCACATAAAATATAAAAATTTCTARAAGTCTTAGTGGCTGCAAGCTTTTCCAGGTCTTTAGCAACTAGAAATAATTAACATCCCAGACTATGAAAAACAGCTCTATTTCCTAGGGGGGAAAAAAAAGAAAAAAACTCCACAATAACAACAAAACCCACATCAGAAACAGTGTTAAAAGAAAAAGCAAACCAACTTAATTGATTGAATGCTTGCAGAGACTGATGTCATTCTTGAGTATTGACAGAGCAGCATGATTTGAGGCAATCAGCATTGTTCACATCATTTTTACACAAAAAAACCTAAAGCCATGACATTCTTAAATGAGACCAATCCCAGACTGGGTCCTAAAGTGAATATAAAGTCTTTGCATCCTACTCTCAATATTTGCAAACAATATTAGGCCATGGCCAAAGCAGAGGGTTTGCATCTTCATTAGCAGCTTGAAAAGTAGGTTGCTCTTTACAGAGTATTTGGTATAAAAATGTTCATTAAGAATCACAGTATTCCTAGATAAAGGAATTAATCTAAATTGAATTATCAATGACCTAGGAACCTAAATATTTATATTTCAACTTCTCTTCAAAGCCAAAGCTTCAATAGACATCAAACAATAGTTAAAAAGCCATTCCCCCCAAGGCTAAAAAGACTGTGTTTTGGAGGCAAGGGTTTGTTGGGTTTTTAATCATCATTATAGACATATGCTTTCAGTCTTATCCAAATTGTTTATGCACATTTGCTGTAGCTCTCAGAAAAACATAATCAGGATGTTAAATTAGATTGACTGTAAAKGAGGACATTACAAGTAAAAGTTCTTTTTATGATTATTATTGCATAGATGCTTCACATTTTAGAATGAGGCCCACCTAGGGAATATTGTTAAAACATAACAAGCAACAACAGGAGTTCCACTGGGATTTAAGAACAGTACAGGCCACTTCCTCTTATTTCTCTCTCTGAAATGAATCATGACTAAATGAACATAATGAAACCCAAGGAAAACATTTGTTTGTTTAAAAGACCTCGTTTCAGACTTAGAAATGACAAATAGGCAGAAACRTCATGAAAAAAGCCTTTCAAGCTTTAGTGACAAAAACCAAAGACARTATCTACATACACATACATGTAAATATATATATATATTTCTTATGCAATTTCATATATCTGTGTGCATGAATAAATTAAAAGTTCTTGCAGTCTAACCAGAACTCATTTCTTAAAACTAAAGTCTGGCCAAGAGGTGAGTTCAGTTTGCAATCTTTTCCCCCTCAACACACATGCTAAACTCACACCCACTCACAGTATTAAAAAAAGAAAACACTTTCTAAAAGTCAATTTGGGCTACCAGTCTGCAAGAGCTTTACTTTCCCTCCCCAGAATGGATCAGGTCCCTCTACCAGAGCAACTTGTAAAGTTACCAAACCCCTTCAGCTCAGTATGTTACAGATTCATTTTTAACCTGGGTTTAATTCACCTAGTGAAAAAAACTAACAAATAAGTTTATTTCTCAGTATAATAAAAAAATTCTCTTCAAAGAATTAATCTAACAGAAGGTAACATATGGAAAGATTTCTTTTGTATGCCATTAATCCATGAAAAACTAATAGTAAAACTAAGAGAATAACTCAATTCTCAGTGCAGTGGTGCAGCAAATACGCAGAAAAACAAAATCTGTTTTAAAAAAATCTACTTAGAATCAAACAAGAGACAGGCTGGAACAAGCAGCACATTTCAAGTGGTTTTGACAAACCCAAATGGAAGGGAAMCTCAAATTTCTCCCAAGACCACTCAGGAAGAGAAGGAAAATGGATTATGCAGTTGTGCTGCTCTTTGCTATCCAGGAGCCTCAGGACATGGCAGACTTGGTCCCAGATCTCTGTTCTGCCCAGCAGGACCCACACTCATGGGGTGACCCATTTCCAGGACCTCCTACAGAAAATCCTCCCTTTCCTACATGATATTTAAATACTCACTGACCAGAAAGACTCTGGACTTAAACTGCTACAGAGGTGGCCTGGTCTCCAGTCCCTTCTCCAATGAATATTTAAGCATCTAAAACAGTTTCCTTTCTCCTGGGTTACAGCCTAGCAGATTAATGGTAATGCAACATCTTGTGATCTGTAAAATTACAGGGACAGCTGTAGAGGAATGTGTAGATAATCAGTATTCCAACTTAATTTCATTAAAAGCAGCAATTTGTTGCCAGTGAGATAGGAACCTACTGGAAACTGGCCAAAATATAGGATACTGTGCTAAAAATTAGCAGAAAACTGATCCAATAGACAAAGGCTGTTTCATGCAAGGAGATTTGGAGGACTAYTCACTTTTTTAAAATCTCTGGAAATTACATATTGTTGAAACAAGCAATTTCCAAAAATAGTGTGGTCTCCTCCATACTGTTCTGACCAGGTGACAAGTTCATACACAMGCAAGTTTCACAAACTTTTGCATGAGGATTGGTCATCCTAACCCTGCTCTCTGCTGAGGTCCCACCAAGATGGAAAAATTTACATCAAGAATTGACTCCAAATGGAYTGCACTTTGAAGCAGATGTTGCACCCTTAACCACATTAGAGAGAAGAGATATGTTTTGGAAAATTCTTCCCAAAGCATGAGAACAAATCACAAACTCAAGCRGTTGCTTTATCCATCTGAAAACACAAGACATACACTTTTTCTCTGTACAAGTATGCAAAAGAGCAAAGACCAATGCAGCTACTTCAGCATTTAATCACTCTCTACTGCTTTTTTGGTCCATGTTTTTMAAACAGTATGTTACATTCACACCAAAAAAAAAGAAAAAACCCTCTATAAAAGATAACTATGAGGTGATTAAAAATAGCAAGAAGCTTTGAGAAAGCCCTGTAAACAAACAAATAGCCTCTGTAAATAGAATACTTTCTCTGACAGCTAAGAGGCAGAATAACCAGGCTACTGCTGCCAGAATACCTGTGATGCCAGGCTGCCATGGCAGACTCTATTAACATTATTACAAGTGTGTCTGAGAAACTCACAACACGAGTTCTTCATGAAGATTTGGGAAAGCACTTTTGAAATTGARGGATGGGAATGAAAAAGACATGAAGGAGAAAATATCAAATAGAAAAAAAATCGATGTTGTCTGCACAATTTACCCAAGAGCACCAGCAGGCACTATAAGAATAAAAAGTACAGTAGAGCCACTGGGTTTCTTGAGCCTGTGATTATGAACAACAGTTAATTAACTCAAGTTCCTTAGACCCAAAACAGCTATTAAAATAATGCCTGTTCACATGTCTCACATGTGAAGAGCACAGGTAATACTTGGCTAAAGCAATTCACTAGGCATAAAAAAAATAAAAACAGAGGAGACTTAGCATGTTCTGAGGCTCCAGCTATCTTTAATAGCAACATCATCAAAAAACACCTTAAGCTTCAAATTTTAAGACCCAGTCCAGCCCACTTCTCCAAGAAATCAAGTACTTACCTCTAAACTTATCCATAAGACTTTGCCAAAGTACTTTTTCTTTAATAAAAAGGACTGGCTTCAATAAAATACACCCAAACCAGAAGCACTCCTCAGCATCTGCAAATACCCTGAAGAGAGGTATTTTAAAATACCTTTGTTTTGCCCACCCACCTACTACAGTTCTGATGTCCCACAGCTAAATGCCAATTAATAAAACTAGTTACGAAGTCGAAAGCTATTTAAAACAGCAAYACAAAAAGGTCTGGTAGTCCTAAGCAGCTAAAAATAGCATGCCCTTCTCCACAAAAAGTGACAGCAATGTGTAAACTGATCACGAGGAGAACCTCACGCAGAGAAAATCAAGATGTAGTGCAACAAAATTGCACTACGTCATTTGCAAATACTAAYGGAAAAGATTATAGCAAATTATTAACCATTTCTGCAAGATTTGTGCATAAAGAGTGAACAGTTTATGGGAAAGGAAATTCAAGTCATCTATATCCAACAGACTAAAGGAACGTTGTCCTGCCCTGCTATAAAAATATTTTTCTCACTGAAGGTCTGTAACTATTTTTTATATACCTGTTCTTACTCTTTTTTTTGAGGAATTCTGGCCTTTCACAGGACTCAGGCATGTGGCTGCAAATAACAGTAAATTAAGCCAGGCTCGTCATGCACAAAACAACAAAACCGTTCTTTTAACAAACTTCTTAAAACCCCTTAAATGGAAAAAAGGTGGATTAGTGGCTGGACAGAACACCTCATTCAGTACCAGAGATTTAAGTAGAAAAGTGTCTTTTGTATACACAATGTCCCATAGTACATGTCTGCATATACCTTTCCATTTCTGATATGCTCTTYCAAATTTTTCATCTGAAAGCCCTTTCATGAATAATTTGAATGAATTGTTTGAAGYCTGTAACACAAAGTAGATTCATTCTAACAATAAAAAGGTTTTCAGCCCACACAGAGGAAAATTCCAGAGCCTGCGTTATCAATGAGTCAAGCTACTTCTTCTGGCTGCTTTTGTTCAGACTCATTTCATCCTGAATTCTGCAAGATAACTTATTTCACATTCAGTAGTCTCTTTGCTGAAAAGCCTTCCATTTTTGAGTGCCCTACAGCAAAGCCAAGCACAAGTCCCACCAGCAGAGATATCAGATTGTCTCCTGTGAATCAAGATCACTTGGAGGCATTGAAAAACCAGCGTGCATCATTTGGGGACCATCCAAACCCTTCCTGAAACAAAACAATATACATGTCCATTCCTCCCCCCTCACCCCCAAAACCCATCAGCTTTACCCATGCAAGCACTAAACAGACTTTAGAAATTCTACTTCAATTATTATTTCTTTGAAAGGACATAATAAGCAATGTCCTATCTTTATTTATTCTGTGTAACTGTTGGCCATCAATATCTACTGCTAGTGTAACACTGGAATTACTCCACAAACTGAAAGCCAAGGGGGTCTCCTGCAAAAGGCAGCTTTGGCATTTAATCCATTTTCTGGGTTTTATACCCTTTTTTAAAGGATCCACCTAGACATCYCATTTCTCTCAAAACTATCAAGTAGTAATTCTGTAATACCAACAGATCTGTGGAGAACAGATATTTATAACACCTTCAGCAAATATACAGAAGAAACCTGGGAAACTACCAAGGAGTTACCTAAAGAGCAAGCAGAATTACACACAAGATASAACTTGGTCTCTATTCTACTTCCAAAGTCTCCAGCTGTGAATTCCAGTATTCCCCACTGAGGAAATMGAGCTGGTTTCTGGAAAGCCAAGGTAYAAGCAGAAACAGGCAAAGATTTCTGAAACTTTCATGACRATTTAATATAGACATACTTCAAAAWGTGACACAYTGTTTCAGGAGAAGGCAATGYGGCACCACAACACTGGAAATGCTTCCTGCGGTTAACTAGGGATTAGGGTTTCTTGATTTGGTTGGATTMGTTTGGGGTTTGGTTTTTTAAAGATTGCTCAGTTCAGGAAATTTTAAAGATARCTTTCCAAGCATTCAAGAAATTAAAATAGTGTTGCAAATTCCCTGCAGAGGAAAGGCTAAATTAATGCCATCAGTGACACCGAGTCTGACAAGTAAAGCTACTGCATGAATAGTTACTCATGGACCGGTGCTTCACTTCCTCTCCTCAGAGCTGCCTGTAACTGCTGGGCCAAAGGAAAGGCATTAATTAGCAAAAGCACACCACAGATTCAGTATTACCTTCATTACAACTCCCTCTGACACCTCCCCCGCTAAGGTACAGCAGGACTGGATGCTGAATGGGTTTTCTCTAGCACAGGCGAGGTAAGACAGACCCGCTCCTGAAACGCCTCCCAAGCACAGCCTCTGCAGTTCAGAGTCACTCCTGCCCCCAATGACTTGAGTTACAAAACTTGCGCTTTGGTTAAGTGTGGAATAAAYCTCACACTGATCCGAGAGAGGCGAAGGGATGACCCAATGACCAAGGGCATCACTGGAGCAAGGCAACGCGCTCCCTCCTCAGTTGAAAATGTTAAAATTGGGGACAGCCGGTTTCAGACGGGGAGAGGAGGCAGAAGCGAGAGCGGCCCGGGGGCAGGGGAGCTGTGCCCGCTGGGCTCCGTGTCCATGCACGGCTCCGCACCCACAGGGCTGCCCCCGGCTCGGGCATCTCCGCCAGCCTCCCCAGGTACGGTCCCTGCGCCGCTCTCMGTGCGGGCTCCCTGCTCCTCTCCCCTTCCAAAACCAGCCGTCCCCAATTTTAGCACTCGCATCATGCAATACTTCAAAGCCAGAGGACACGAACGAAAACGGGTCCCGAGAGGCGAAAAGGGCACACAGGAACACGCACGGCGGGGGACACGGCAGGGCTGCCCCGCTCCGCGCTCCAGCGGGATGGGAAGAGCAGGAGGGGGACAGGGAGGACGAGAGCGATGGGCACCAGCCCGCTGAAGGCCGGAGGGGAGCGAAACACTCAGCAAGCCGAGGGGGCACCGGGACACACGGCAGGAGCGCGGCCCCGTGCGAGGAGCGCTCGCCGGCTGCGGGAGGCGGCGGAGCGGCGCGCAGACACCCCCCCGTTCCCAGCACGGGGACCGGCGGCCGGTCCCCCCTGCCCGCACTCACCCGGTGCCGCCGTCGATCACGCAGGGCGGCAGGCAGCTCGCCATGCTGCGGGGCCGGCAGTGCGKGCCCTACGCCACCATCCGGGCGGCCGCCGGCTCCCCCGGCGCGGGCTCCATGCGGGC
>CADDXX010000115.1:480989-503340 GCA_902810485.1 Alauda arvensis | reverse complement strand
GGGTGAGGGGCCGTGTGTGTGAGGGGCCGTGTATGTGTGAGACAGCTGTGCTCGGGGCTGCGAGATGGACTCGGCACTGCCGAGTCAATATGGTCGGGAAAGAGCGCGGATCTCCTTGAGTCCAGCCTACCACCCAGCACGACCGGASCAGTCTTKCCTAMAACACCTCCAGGGATGGTGGCTCCACCACCTGCCTGGGTTGCCCATTCCTAACTGTACTCGCGTTTCCCAGAATGGGCATCTCTGTATGATGAACCCTGTGCTCAGCACAAATCCCAGCCAGCCACTAGACACTGTGAAGAAAATAACCCCAGCTAAAGCCAACACGTTCCACTCGTTGTTCCACACGACTGACATCACGCAGAGGTCCCACACTCACCCTCCTGCTTGTGAGAGCACTCCTTCACCCATGTCAGCCAGGGCCCCTGCTACATAGCCTGACATGATGGATTTCATCGGCTTAAAAATCTTTTTTAGTTAGATATTTAAAAATTTAGGTTGGATATTAGGAAGAGAGCAACCAAGAGAGTGGTTRGGTGCTAGAACAGAGTCCCCAGGAAAGTGGTGACAGCACCAGCCTGACAGAGCTCAAGAAATGTTTGGGRAATGCTCTCGGGCATGTGGTGTGGCTCTTGGGGATGTCCCGTACAGGAGTTGGCCTTGATGATTGTTGTGGGTCCCTTCCAGCTCAGGATATTTTGTGATTCTTCCAAGCTACATAGGATGGCAAAGGCTACAACGCATGTTGCAGGGGTAATAAAAGGCTCACCACCCCCGAGCAAACCCTGCAGGTGCTGCTGCCCCTCAGAGCAAGACCTGCCTCGGTTCACGTCTCAGTGAAGGTGGGGTTTGCCCCCGGAAAAAAACACCAGCGTGGAACCAATCACTTGTAAAAACACAAAACACTGTTTTCTTTGGGTGCAGGTGGCTGCGCTACAGCCCACAGATCCTCCAGGTCAGCCCAGAATACCATAAACTGGTACACTTGAGCACTTCAAACAAAAAAAAACCAAAAAAAAAAAAAAAAATTAGGCTGCAACAAACATCACCTGCAAAGTTGTTGACATCTAATTTGCATACAGGATAATGGTGTGTGACTCAGCCCTGGTCACACTGGGAGTGCGTGGTGATGCCAGAAATAGCTCCTCCAGATGCCTTGGCCTGAGCATGAACTACAGAGCAAGCGTGTTTCCTATGAGGGGGCAGTTTCCTATCCCCAGCTCCATGTTACTTTACCAGCAGCTCGTGCTGACTGAAGGCCTGTGGAAGAAAATTAATGAGATGCATCTCTGGTCCTCATACCCAGTGTTGGTGTGATGGCTATAGACTGTGCATATGTCCTGGGGGGGTTGTTCTGCTGTTTGCCACAAACTGAGCACACTCRCTCAACATATTTGTTCACTCTGTTCCCCTTGGAGATTTTGGAAGATACAGAGCATGATGGAAGGGAGCCCAATTTGCTTGTTGGATGGGCTCCCTTCTCGCTGGGTTGAAACAGTGAATGTTCAGACTCTAATAAGTACCTCCAGAGCTGGGGATTGGAGCGTGATGGAAATTGTCTGCCCCCCCCTTGTCTGGCCAGTGAAATCAAACAGCACATGGAAGGCACTGCTTTAGCATCCAAGAGATAAAAGAAAGAATATGCTTTGACTTTCCTGGCCAAAATTTCCCCTCTCCCATGCTGTTGCACAATATGCTGCACTGGGCTCAGAGAATATTGCTCGTATGCTATATGGGCGCATCACCATAAACTTTCTTATAATTCTCAACTTTCATTTCATTTTATTTTTTTTTAAGAAGCTGCTAGCTGTTACAGCTGAGGAGAGAGAACACCTCATCTGGAAACGGGTATTGCAATAGCTCACGTGCAGCTTACAGGCTCTCTCAATTTGCAAACAGCTGCAGAGGTTTGAAACATTTGTGCCCTGCCGTTCTCTTTCCAAGCTGTTTATAGARTCCCTTGGGCATTGATTACTACCCGGGTAGCTCTCCCAGCTGTTTGAGTGCTCCCTAACCCACTTCAAGCAGAATTAGCTGAGTTCAAACAATTTATAGGAGCCATACACTAACTGTGCTGATTGTGCCTGAAGTGGGTCAGGGAGCACTCAAACAAGTTGCTTTGTTAGCAGAAGTGAGGGGAGGGGTAGGACATAGTAACATCTTAAGCTGTTTCAKAAAACTACATCTATCTGTAGTTTAAATGACATACAGACAAGCCCATGAAGTACCTGCAACAGAAATTGTGCCATGAAACTGTCATGACACACCAACTGATGGTTCTTGGAGCCATGGGAAATATGAAAACATTCATTCATCCTGGTGCTATATTAGAAACTCAGTGTATAATGATTATTTAAATGGCAATAACAATAACTAGTTTCTCAGGTAGAAAAGGAAGAAGCAGATACCTGATCTAAGATCTGGGGAATGATAGATTTTTCCAAATCCATCATCATGTGGGGTTTGGAGGATACCCTGGCCTCTCCCTTGGAACACAGCCCTTGTAATTGTCATTTCATGCTCTAAGGCCACAGGCATCATTATCTCCTTGTGCTCTCAACACTGTATAGGTCACCACAGTTGCTGAGTTTAAGCTGTGCTGCAAGGGAAATGGACACCCAAGGAGGTCTCAGTTTGGATGTCTGTAGTGCCTGCCACAAGTTACATAATTTAAGCTTTGTTGTCTTATGGTGGTTTGYCTACACCCCTTTTCACCACAGCATCCAAATGCCTTCCAGGAATGTGTTAAGTGATGTGGCTAAGTATCTGCCACTCTTTCATTTCGGGCTCAAAGGCAGAACTGTGTAGGCAGGAGAGGGTTGGGGGTTTGCTTTTTATTTTAGGGGTTTTATCTTAAAGTGTTTATGTGACTGTATGTTTACAACAAAGAAAGTAATCTAAGGGGGTAGAAGATGGTGTAGCTTTGATAATCCTTTACTCCCATGAGAATTCATTCAGTGCTAACAGAGCAGGTCCCAGATAACTTTGAAAATACACATCTGCACTTAACTATGAAAAGCCAATATGTGAGAAAGGGGGTGCTTGTGATGCTTTGTGTTAAGATGAACTGCAGGTTGTGTTCTAGATCATGCATCTCCAAAGGTAATAGTGCCATATCCAGTTATATCATGTTGCTCTTTCAGAGAAGGGGTAATGGAAACCCAGCTTTGGTTACATCGCTAATCTGCCAGGAGGAGACAGGGGTTCTTAAAGAAAACAGATGCACAAGATTAGTGGCAGCTCAGAGTCCAGGGCCATCACCAAATGAATTAGCAGGTTAACCAATAGTGTTTGCATACCCTCAAAGAAAGGAGACTACAAAAAAGGTTCTCTTTGTTTACATAACCTCTCCCCTGCTTGAGATCGGCTTCAGCCAGCTTTTCCTCCTTCCTCCAGCTGCTCTGTGAAAGCACTCTGCTGTCCCACTGGTACTGATAACACCTAAGACCTGCTGAAGGACTGTGCTGCTGGCACTGTGGGTCTTCACATTGCCCAAGCAACCTGCAGGCCACATGTTCATGGTAAATTCCAGTTGAAAGGATTAGTTGTCAGGGTGTACATCTTCTTATTTGGTGGACACTTCATAGAGGCTCCAAAAACATTCTCCTGTACTTCTACCTCCTCACAGAGAGGTCACCAATATCTTGAATTGTGTGACTTGAGGATGAGGAAGCAGTATCACATGTCCCCTGAAGTTTCTGTGCTGTCCAGCYATCAGGCTTCATCCAAAATAATACATTTTGGGGTATTTTAAGAATTATTTTCAAATCTAAAATTTCAACATTTAGATACATGTCCAGTCAGCATTCTTTCTTTAAACTTTGATTTTTGATGTGGAGAACTGCTATCATATCATGTTCAGTGAATGACTTTTGAGTTAGATAAATTATCCCCTCTGATTTTGTTCATTGTACCAGCCAAAACCAGTGCTGATGTCTCAGTCACAAATACATGATTGAATTCCWGCCTTGTTTTCTAACTATCAGAAGTGATGACAACAAAAAAGACTTGCTTCAGAAGCTCAGAAAGCAGCAGCACAAAAMCCAGGTCTTTAATCCCTTGATTGTCGTAAACTTGAGGCTGGTTTAWGAGCAGCTGTTACGCAGTTGTCATCGTACAATCACTTAGCAAAGGTCACCAAGTAATGATGTTCACACACCAGCAATCACAGAGTGTTACTCARTCACTAGATAGTAAATGGATGGAGAAGTTAAACCTTCCCCTTGGCTGCAAAGCCCTCCAAAAAGAGCAGKATCACAGWGTGAACTATTCATACAAAGATATATCTGTAAAGCACACGTTAGCTTATTGCATATTTATACCTGTGCCCAGATATTTTTAGGATCATTCTTCAGCAGGGTACTTCAGTTCACCTGCAATTTAAAGTACAGGAGTACTCCCACTGAAAACAGAACCATCCCTGTCCCTGAAGTTTTATGTCCTTTAAAGAAGTCTGCAAATCGAGGCCTTTAAWTCCTGCCAAACAGACCTTAATATACTGTGGCAAAAAACTACAAGCTGCTTATGCAAAGTACTTGCTGTCTTTAAATTGTATCAGGGTCTTTTGATACAAGACAAAGACTTGTATCTTAGCAAGTAAAGGTTTGGTTGATGGGGGATAGAGATGTATTTTGCAGACTCTCTTATTTCTGAGTGTCTTWCCCAGTTGTGCCCACTGTTGTGGGATCCCTTGTGTGCTTCATGGGGGAAYATTGCCATTGCTGGCACCTCTCTGCTCAAAAGAATTTTTTGTCTCCCAGCTAAAAATTTTTCAGTGCTTCTCAGGTTTCTAAAACATCTCCTCTGTCTGCTTTTTCTGTGCTAGGTTGAACAGARTCAGAATCCAATGCTCCTGTTGGTATTGTACTACCAGCCATGATATAATCAACTACTTCCTACCTTCCTCTTTCAATAAGCCACTCTAGATTTACTATTGGTGTGTATTTTCTTAGATTTTGCACAGCGACTTCCTACCTCCCTTTCCTGAATGGCCACTGTTAATTTAGATCTACTCAGAAACGTTTTGGATTCTATCTAATCTATTTTCTATTTATACCACATTCATCACCATGGTAGCTGAATGCCTTAGAAAGTGCCTTTGAGGTAGAGGCTATGCAAAGCTTATTTTAAACCACTCTGATTCTTTGCCTTTAAAACTGAATTCTCACAGTTTCATCTTACCCCAGCTGAGAAATTGCCCTTTTGCCCTTTGCAAGGAACCCTCTGTAAYTTGAAGCCAGTCCAGCACTTGGGACCCAGTGTTAGCTGAGAATATCAGCTGCAGCAACTGTCACACCTATGTAAATAATACACTTCTATTTTGATAGTTCTCATATTCAAAGAGAAACATTATGATAAAGAACATTCAGGATGAATTAAAGCAGAAGTCCCTCAAATCTGAGCAAAATTAGGAGATTTGCAGTAAACTCATGATCACTTTCACCTATGTTAATGTGCCCATCCACCTCAAAATCTGATTATTGACTGGACAGTCTAAGTCTGCATATTGAGGTGTATATGTGTATATAATGGCATTACTGTATCACATGGTTTTGAAACAGAACACCCAGTTTTGTCCCATATACTCAGTTCTGTGTACTTTGTGATGCTGCACCATGAAATTTGCAAAAAATTGCAGCTCTGATTTTAAAAAGAGTACACCAGAAGCTGTATTTTTACACCAGGGGATTTTACACCTGCACTTCTGAAGAATTCTGGCAAGCAACAGAAGGTCTAGCCAGTACCTGGGGAAGGTCTGAACTACTCCATTCATCTTATCTTGCTTAACAATCCCAGCAATACACTAATGAATTGTAAATTTAAGGAAGAAAAAATATCTGCCCATGTTGAACATGGGAATAGCACAGAGTATTTGTCAAGTTTTTATATGAATTGTAGTGTTCACTTTCAAATTCCTCCTTTGGGTTTTCAGTTTGGTATTCTTAGGAAAAAAGTTTGGATTATCTGATAGTTTCTTCCCTCCCTCCAACAAACTCTCTGGGCAGTTTCAACCAAACTTGAGTTAAGGGTAGAGGCCTGACAGATTTTCAGGAGTTGTGTAAAGAAAATTGCTGAGAATCTTATAGGGAAAGGCCAAATATTGCCCCCACAGAGAGATTGCAGCATCAGCAAAGCTCTCTTATTAGACAACAACAAATTAACAAATTAACATGGCAGAGGCAGCTTCCCAGGTTCCACTGTCTAAAGGACTATTTGCTTATTTTGCCTGAAATAGCTACAGAAACTCAGCAGAAAGGCACAGAACACAGCAACACAGCAATGAATTTGTCACTGTTGGAGCATGTATGGTCCAACAGTGACAAATTCACCAAGACAGAGAGATATTTAAGTTCATGCAGGGGTTCTGCAGGATGCAAACAATGCCCCTGCTCTGAGAAGTGCATCACCTATATGTGTGTGCTGAACCTCCTGTCCAATGGTCCCACCCTTAAATAAAATCACCTGCAAGCTGAACTGAACCTCTGTTACTCTGGATTGACAGCTGCACATCTTGTCTCTTGTGCACTGAATGGAATATTTTCTCCTATTACTGGCTGAGTCATTAAAATACCATTCAGATAACTTTTGTGCAATGTCGTTTTTRTCAATATCAAACCTGCTGGAGTTTCGTGGTTTGCTAAGTTTCCCATGACATGCTGTTCATAAAGCAGAGATCTGTTTGTCACAGTGATGCTGTATGAAGCCTCCTCTGAGGCCCAGAAGACCTGATGGTAACAGAGAAGTGATTTCTTCATACAGACCATGAAGCAAACAAGAGATCACAATAATCTGATGAGACGATCTCGACATCCTCCAGCCCAGCCTGCCTCCGCAGACATGTCAGCAGACTCGTTTGGACAAGCAGTTTGTTGTTTGTTTTCTTTTAAAATACATCAAATGAGTCGACACATCAACAAAGCAACAACATATTTTTCCAGTTACTAAATGCATTTGTTAATCAGCCAAACCAGAGATACAGTGAAGCCTCTTTGTGATGAAGTCTTTGGTTCTCGATGTCACCGCAGCGCTGTCACACACAACACAAACATCATTTTGATCTAATCAGGCTTTAAGAAAACATTTATTGTAGCTGAATACAGCTGTTCAGAAATCACAGACATCCAAACTGCATGTGACAGGATCAGCCCCAGAGGCACAAAACGGGGTCTGACCAAGCTTTGCTKCAGGAGTAGGGCACTAGCTGGTCTGAAGCACCTTTAAAAGCAACATGCCATTCCTCATCTCCTAAACCCCTGCTATTTAGACCAACCATCTCTCTGAGTCTGTGTGTAACTTTCCTAAGCAGCAGAACTATTTTTAAAAAAGCTTTTGAGGAAAAACTTGTGAATTTTTCAGGTTGCAACAAGTCACACACCAGAAGGGCTTTGAGGCTGCTACAGGCACACAGTAATTGAAGGTGGAAACCCAGCCTTCCACAGAGGCCAGGGACTAATTCTCTTCAGTTGCATGAAAATCCTGGGATATTCATTCTGCCAACAGTTAAATGGGCTGCTTCATTCTCCAAGGCCTTCCCACAAAAATATTCTCAAAAACCGGAGCTAAACCTTACTGCTAACTCAAGCAAATACATCTTTATTGGGCATTTGCATATTAGAATTCCCCAGAATCTCTAGTTTGCCTTARCTCACTGCAAGTATTCATCCATTTAGCAGTAAAATTGCTGAGTGTGAGGTGTTGTTTTGACTCCAAGTTCACAGGTCCAACATCCAACAGCTGTCACTCACTGCAAAGTGCTCAGACCTGTGGTAATTGTCCATTGATTTACCYTTTTTTCCTTCTTTACCTCAAGCACCATAAAGGTTTATGCAAGCCTCAGCATTTTAAAGTTATATAAGCTCAGTCAAAACTTATTATTTCCCTAGCTAATATATCAAGGGAACCCATCTTCCCAAAGCAGTATTTTCAGGTTCTCCTATATGGACAAAGATAATTTTCTCAAATACGTTTTGCTGCTGCTTCCCCCTCAGCTCCTGTATCTCCACTCGTACCTCCCTGCATCCAGCTCCACTTGTCTTGGGACACTGAAATATTTATCAACCAGCAGAMAAACTGAGCTTTTTCCACAAAGTACAGAATTTTGCTAATGAATAACAAAATGTTTTGGTACTGCTGCTGTACCGAGGCAACTCCCGTGCTCYGAGCCTCCCGTATCACGGCATCAGCGTTTGCGAAAACAAAGACTTTCAAGTCTGTGGACACCTGGTTTCACACACCACCTTCACGTACACCATAGTGCAACAGGTCTGTTCTGCAACTGGAAATAACAATACCATTGCAGCACCTGTAAACATATGCAAACCATTCCTAATCTCTGTATCTCAGCTACGGGCAGCAGTGACGGCGCAGCAGCGCGGAGTGGGCTGGGGGTGATTATCCGAGTGGGTGGTGCTGCCATTGATCTCTTCACCCTGCTTGTTGCCCCAGCAAAGTGGATCAAAGTTAAATTAAATGTCCTCACCCACACTACAAGCAGACCCCCGGCTGAGGCAGACATGCACGGCCACTATTGCCATAAATCCTTGCGTATCAGATTTCCTCTTGCCTGTACTCCCACTCTGAGAAAGGCTTGTAGCAACTCTTAAGAGCAGCAAAGGAAGAAGTACTTCTCTGGGACTTGTGTGGGTGCCATGCCTTTCCTCAGCTGGTTTTGTTTTGTTGTTTGTGGGGAGTTTTTTTGCATAAGAATCTGTYATTACAGCAGCTCAGGCTATCACATCATGAGGTTCAAAGTAAGAAAGACTATCAGCAGATGCAAGCAGTGARGTGAAGATTCAGTACTAATAATCTCAAAGCCTGACAAGAGGAAAGTGGGAATCACACACTGACAAAATAAGCAGATGCAATCAAGCAGCTGCACCCTTTACAATAGAGCAAGTTTTTATCTTATCTATTCATTGAGATGCGCTATTACTTTTCCACTTAGCCAGGCACTCTGGCTCCCCCAGGAAAGGTTTGGAATTGGCCTGCAAAAAATAGGAAAGAAAAATGYTCATACTGTTTGAAAAATGTATCTGCTTCACAGTTTTGTAGATGAAATATGAGATTCTAATGTAATTCAGGAGCTTAGAGTTCCATAGAATGAGGCAATAAAAATTATCCAGCAATCACAGTCTGCCAGGCACACTGCAGGGACATAGCCACTGCATCATCACTTTRTGAACCCWTCCTYAYTTTCTGATGACAATGGGTCATCTCTGTACACCACAGCCCAGACACCAGCATGTCTGCTGGGATTTGAAAAAAGTGAAATACAAGGGGTTTGTTCTATGTTGACTTCACTAATACAATTGAGTTTAAAAACAAACAAGCAAACAAACAACAACAAAAAAAAGTCTGCTGATTTAATAGCCAGAAGGTCAGATCCTCCCCATTCACATTACCAGCAAATCAGCCAGTTTGGAGAACTCAGAATTGTGATTCTGGCCACTTACTGCAGTACCAAAAAACTCCCAGAGGAACTTATTGTATGCATATACGTGTGTGTGTGTGTGTGTGTGTGTGTGTGTGTGTGTGTGTATACATCAATATCAACTTTTGTCATCACTTTGGAATTAACCTTACCTGAGGTTTCAAATAGAAGAAACATAGTGAGCCCTTAAAGGCTGCCTCATAATTTTGCTTTCTGCAAAGCTCCCTGGAAAAAAGTAAAATAAAACATGATCTTAGTATATCCAAGTGAGCCTTGCACAGGAGTTGACTGTTGAACACGGCAACTCAGACTCTGCAGCTCACTCCCAGGGTGTTAAAGACCCAGACTCTTCTTTCCCACAGCTTCCACTTCTCTAGCAAGATCTTCCAGCCACTGGAATATAAACTGTTCAGCCCCACTCCTGTGCATCTCCTATGACATCTGGCTCACTGAGCTGCAAAGAGGACAACGTTCAAAGGGCCAGTGAGAAGAGAAGCATCAATGTGACTCCTTAATTATGAGCACCTCCAGAAGGCAGCAATCTGGTTCCCACTCAGWGACTGCTTGTATTTTTCCATTTAAGAGTCCACCTAGCATTACCTACCTTCCTAGAGCTCAGTATTCTTATCTGCAAGGGACAGAGACACCCCCCAGGCAATCCCAAGTCCAGCACCTCGTCTCAGACACATCCTCATCTCATCATCTATCCCAGGAGCTTCTTCCTCAGCCTGCAGGCTTTACCATCCCATAGATACATTACAAACAAAAGGAGAGATATTGCCTCCAGCACACTGATATGGCCTCTGAGCTATCTGTCTTCACTTGGAATCACTGCCTGATGGCCGGGAATTAGTTTTGAAGCATTATTTCACTTTAACCCAATGCCTGAAGCTACTGGGTATATCAAGTCCTTGGTTGTGTTTTCAAAAGCACTTGTGCAACCTCAGATCCCCAGAGTCACTTTCAAACTGACTCATTGAAAATACTCTCTTGCAGCCTCCAGTTATCTCCAGAGGACAAGAGGTGAGTAAGACTGAAACACAAAGGAGGTAAGAAGATATATATAAATTCATCTGTGTATACAATGATAACATTTAAGATCACAARGAAATTTCATAGAAAGATATTCTACAAATTACATAAACCATTAAGTTTTGGAGTACAGATGAAAAACTCCTTGATATAAGCCAAGGATRTAGYTCCCTTCCAGYAGATGATTCTCTAGTGGTCCAGTGCTTTGAACTAAATGGTAGTTCCTCAGTTTGGAGGTAGTGAGGTTCAAACTATGAAGAGCTTCACTAGTTAAAAACTTTAATTTTAAACTGTATTATATGTCAAAGTAGAATATAGATCTTGACTGCCACTTGACAGTTCCTTCCAAATYCCCCTTTGATGCCCAGTTTGGCACACAGCACTTGTGAGCAGGTTATTTCTTCCCCATCCTCATCAAGCAGACTGCCACAGGGCTGTCTTGKCTCCTTGCAGGTGGCAGGAAGGAGTTGTCACAAAAAGGAAATCCTATCATAGCCTGATGAGCATTATTTTGAGCAGCTTTGTCTGCTAAAGGAGTCCCTGCTCCTACATTGTTCTTCCTTGTACCTCCTAGGTTGCTGCAAATAAATCAGAGCAGGGAGCTGAGCTAGATAACCCCCCACCTCTTCTTTTTCAGCCAGAGTTTTTTAAGTCAGATTAGCTCTCCCTTTGCACTTCACCACATGCCCAAATGCTTGTGCCAGAGTACCAGAAGGAGGAGTAAGAGAGTGGGAAGAAGTGGCTGGAAGTAGGAGGAGGTGAGGGAGCAGAAGGGACTTCTTCAGCTCTGAGGCCTGCAGCCTGAAAAAATAACTCCCTCACTGGGATCAAGTACTCCTGGGGTGCCCTTGTGATGATGAAACGCTTCACTTGGTGAGTCTTCATGTACTGGTAAATACATAATTTGCTGTGATGGAGATCTGGCACTGAATACATCATTTTCCACCTGTAACAGACAGAGGGTTTCAGGCAACCACCGTCAACATCTCCCTCAGTGTGTTGGCCTTTGGGCCTTTGTATGTCTCCAGCCTTGTCTTAGGGCACTAAACAGATTCTCACCTAAAGCAACACTGTAAGCAGGCCTTCTGTTGCCTCAAATTTCACACAGCCCACAGCACAATCACAGAACCTGCAAGCAGCTCRGTTATATTTAGAATCCCACATTGTCATTACTTTCATCCTTCAAAACGGAGGTGGCGGGGTGGGGGAAATAAAGAGCAGAGGCAGATGAGGAATGCACAGCTGGAGAATGTCAGCAGGCATCGAAGCACTGCCTGGGCCTGSTTCATCTCCTCTTTAACTGAAAGGGGGTGGGTGAGCCTGAGAAAAAGAAAATGGGCATTTATTTCTCCTGCCATGGTCAACACCTGGCTGCCCCTGCAAAGACAGTGCTCTGGTAATCCTCCAAGCATTGTTTTCTGTGTCAAGTCACTGCTGCCACTGAGGAATGAGAAGGAACAAGAGAAAGGATACAAGTCAAAGAGCTGCCAGTGAGGAGGGGAGCACGTGGCTGCTACCTGGACTGAAATATCCCACAGGCAAAGCACAGAGAGACAACACGCCATAAGGACAAAAGGGACTGAAAATAAAAGTGACAAAATGAAAAAAGAAAGCAGTGGCACAGTTTATTTAGCCATATAGAGGTCARTGCATGGTCATATGCAAGCAGAGATGCTTATAATTAGTGATTTAAATAATTTCTTTTGCTAATTCCCTTGGATGTGAAGTGGGATTTTTTTCTAAGACAGGATCTCAAGAGAAAGAGGGCAATATTGAAGATATGGATAAAGTTTGAATTCTACCTCCAAAAGATACTTCCACAATTGCTCAAACTTATCAGCACTGTTTCCTGTTCATTCTCCAGGCCCCTCATTTATGTCTGTGTTAAAACATGAGCAGAGTTGCCTCCAAGGGAAGCAAACTGACCTATTTGTGTTCTCTTTCACTGCTCCTAAAGCAGCTTTATTTAACTTCTCAGAGGCACCTCATCTCTTGATAGCATGGAGAACACTTGCTCCCACAGCTGTAATAATGGGTAAAATCAACAAAATTATGCTTTTATCTCTATGCTACTCCTTACATTAATTTGGGGATTACTTTAGTGAAGGCTTTGGCCTGTTGGAGCTTTGCCAATGGCAAGAGGCAAAAGGGAATAGAGAGAAAGATTCTGGCCATTTTATTTTATTTTTGAAGGAACTATTAGGTTCACTTTAGATGAGCAGGAAAACACAGTAGTCTGCTGAAGCCTCCAGATTATGGGGTAAGAGCTTTTCTGGGYTCCCATAACTCTGTTACTCTCTAAATAATCCTTGTTATCCCTAATTTTAGAAAAAAACCCAGCAATATTAGGGGCTGTCATGTTCAACTAGAAGTGGTGGTAACCTCAGAGTCCTAACCACATCAGTCCCCATTTCCCCTCTGATGCAAACCAGCCCCATTCYTTCCTAGTCCTCAGTATTAGTCAGACCAGTGATTCCACTTCAATGATGCCCATGTTGCAGATGTTTYCATGTCCCATTCTCCTTTTACAACTGCATCCTGAGAAGCAGGTTTTCAGTTAACATAGACACAGATAAGTCTCTTAGAAAGCCAGGACCTTTGTTGATGGCTCTGAGGTGTCAGAAGCTCTCATWGCATAGGATCCTTGTAGTAATTTTTAACATTTCAGTTAACTTCTGAAATACCTGTTGGACATGGAGAGGTTCTCAGAAATCCATGGTCATGAGCTGTGCAGCTCCCACAAGTCTGCTACTGCTTCCCAACTTTCCAAGTTGTCCAAGATCATCTCCTTTTTTATTGACCAGCTGTTTAATCAATCCAAACAAGTGCTTGCATGCATGTCTTTGGGGGAAGCACTGTAACATATTTGTTGCTGCTGTGTGAAATCATTCTTTTTGAAATTCTGCTGCCATCAGAGGATTTATCCAGAAATTCTTTTAGCCTATGGATCTATCRCAGTTCCCTCACAAATGAAAGGGTAGAAACTGCCTTGTGTTGGGTCAGGCACAAAAACCATTTTGCATCCCCTCCAACTGGTCTGGCAACGGGGTATTTTCTTGTGGATGCTTCACTGTATGCTTCAGAACTTCAGGCTTTTTTTTTTTTAGTCTAAATCTCACAAAGGAGAAATTAATTTCTCAGATTTAACAGTGCCTTGAGGTCTCCCTGCAACTGYAGTCACTTTTTGCCAAACTAAATACAGAGGCGTGGCCTGGCCTTTCTCACTTCTGGTTCCATGATGCCATCTCTGCACTAGGAATTGAGCACCAAAACTGGGGTGCCATCCTTCCTCTCACCTCCATCAGGTCCCAGAAGCATTGCAARGCTGAGCTGGTTCAATCCACAACCACCAGCACTCCAAAGGAGACAGCAAGAATGTGCAGCCCAGAGAGGGTTCACAGCTTCCAGGAGCAGCTTGAGCTTATGTTGTTTTAAAGCAATCAGGCAATTGCAACCTTAGCCTGCACATTGAAAATTTTAATTTACTCAGGTGTGGTTTAGTGAAGTGCTTAATGTTTCAATAGAACACTGTTCCCTGCTGCAGTGAYTATCACAGATTATGGCAGTGAAAGAGGTGAACATGTTTCCATGATCTACATAAGCTGAGAAAGTATGTCAGAAAACCCCATTTGCAGAGAAAGGATGTTATAACACACTTTTCCCCCCAGAGACTACTGTTACCAAATTGCAGTTCTAACTTTTTTTTCCAAACGTATCTGTAAGAGGAACTCCTTTTGTAACCTATCCCTCAGCAGGTTTATTATGAACATGCATCATCAGAAGATTCAGGCTATCACTGCTTATGTGAGTACACAGAACATACAGTTGACAGAAAAAAATATGTCGTTTATATATTTTTTACATATATTTATTTTGAATTATTTATTGAGAATTAATTTTCTGCAGATACACTTGAATGGTGCCTTACAAATTTGCTGCTTCAGTGAACATTCCTATCAGCAGTTTATTGTGAGGGCGTGTGCAGGAAATCAAGCATTGAAATAGGTATGAACACAAGCAAAGTGAATACATTTAAAAATTAGAGAAATGTTACTTATCCCAAAATGAATTTTTGCAGTGGTGTCAGGACACAATGAATAAAGGAAATCAAAACATAGGATAATGTTCCCAAGCCATGACAAGCCATCTAACCTGACAGAATATTAGATGGCTATTTTCTTTAACAACCAGTAGGAAGAGGTTTCCCATCCTAGGGGAGTTTCAGTATTTCATAACCCAAAGAGCAAAGTCTTGTACTCTAATTCACCAGTGAGCTGAGCTAACAAGAGYATTTTTTAAATCCTTCATTTTAAYYATGGCCTCCTTTCATTCAAATRTCTGAGTGTWTTTAACATTAAGATCAGAAAAAATRTTTCATGGGCAGTTTTCACACTTGAATTGTTAACCTATGATATCTCAGCAACTTCCAAAACACTTCTACCTGGAGATTTTGAAGATAAGACATCCATTCAACCCGGTTTTATTCAGCCAAGAGAGTCCACAAGAAAATTTTTGTTTTCTGCCAGACTTTATTCTCTGATAGGAGAACTACAGACTCTTGAACTGTTGACTGACTCAATTCTGTGTTGCTCCCAYGACCATTGTCCATCCTCATGACAGAAGAACTACAAACATGCCAGGGTGCAGGATGTTCTCTGCAACTCTCCACATGTGCAGCTTCACAGCAGGTACTGCCAGTTGCCTTACACAAGAGATTCTCCAAGGCTGATGTAACATCCATCACGGATAATGCAGCTTTCCAAGTACCAGGAGACTRAAAAGGCTGTGAAAAAGCCATTGCAAAGCCATCTTTGATCCATTGCCATGGTCACAGATGTCTGGTTTGCACAGGAACTTCTGAGAAAATTCTAAGCAAGGAAAACCCCACAGAGCCAGGCAGGCAAACTCACCTGAGACTCCTCTAGCTGCTGTGTGAAAACAAGAATTGCAGAATCAGAGAAACAGWAATAAGCTGCTGAAGGCCTTTTGAGCAAACCTCCCACTCAAAGACAGACTGTCACCAACTATAAATCAAACCAGCCGTGGATTTATTTGGCTGAATCTTGAAAAACTTCAAGGACCAAGATTTCACAGCTCTTYCAAAAAAATGTACTTCAGTGYTGTACTGTCCTGCTACTGAAGAAAKTCTGCTAATGTCCAGTTTCAGTCTCCAAAGATTAAAACTGTGGCCCTTGCCCTCACATTTTCTCTGAGTTTCCACACTTCACAATAAGTTTCCAGTTTGTGTTGCTGCATGAGGTTRTTCTGCTCCAGGTACCAGGCTTCACACACCTTACTGAATGTCTTAAGGTCCAATCCAGGTGTTTTCAGTCCCTCTGGACTCAAGCTCTGTTGTTCAGGGTGCTAATCATTTGCCTCAGTGTAGCATCACACACAGGTTTTTAGAATTTACATTCTCACTGATCACAATGAAAATATTGAACACCACCAATCTTGGGGTACACAACTACTGAGTTTTGAGCTGTAGATAACTGTTCTTCAAACCTCATGATCCAGTCAGTTTTTTAACTCATCTAGCAGTCTGTTCATCCAAGCTGTACTTTCTCATCTTCCAGATAAGGATGCTTTAGAAGCCTTACTGAAGAGATAGTGTATTACATCCATTTCATCTTTTTAGCCAGTCATTTCACCATRAAAAAGCAACCAGGCTGGTCAAGAACAATTGACCTTTGATAAATAAATCCATCCTCACTCTTCTTTGTCATTACCATCTATCTTGTCGTTTGTATATTTATAAGTGGATTCCCAAAGGATGTGCTCCATGAAGAGCAGATGAGCTTCAAGAGTAGTGGCAAGGCCAAGATCACACAACACCTAAATTTACTCACAGATATTGGGATATGACTCTGCTGGAAGCACAGCAGTGCAGGTTAGCTCAAGCCCTACAAACAGTTTACCCACAGTAGGACAGACTTGGTCASTTCACTGAGCAAGCTTATGTGGGGGCTTGGAGCCATGGTGAAATCAGACTGCCACAGAAAACCTGGCTGCCAAAGATGGGCAGTCACTGCAGGAAATGTAGCCCAGGTCTTTCTGACAGATGGAGCTCACAGGCTGTTCAGGCTCAGCTTTAGGTAACTCTGGGATGAGAGCACTGTCAAGTCCCAGTTTTAAGGTAACAGTCAAAAACAAGGCATTCCCTGAATAGGGTCTGGAGTGGGGTAAAAGTCTGGTGTAGCTTGAACAACAGTTTATAGCCTTCTATAAAAACATACCTTTTTGTATTACCACTGGCAGCAGACCTGACAGTGTTATCACTCTTCTTGTATTTTWTACTTCCTAATTCCAACATATGATGGCACTTCACTTCCCTATATCCACTGACATTCTTTTGATGTATCTTTTGGGCTAGTGCCTAAGCACATTTGCAAATAGTTTAGTGCTCAATTTAAGGCTGAATATATTCCCAGAATTCCTTGGGCAATCAATTATTTATTACTTACAAGTGTTGAGATCAAAAAGAAAAGAAATAGATGTATATTCCACGCTGACAGGAGGTCCACAGGGATTACAGAAAACAGAAACTTTAATGCTAAATTTGTGTAAAAAGGATAAAATGGGGATTCCCTAGTCAGTTAAAAAAAAAAAGGAAAAAAAAAAAGAAATGGCCTGGATTATACAGTTATTTTTCTTGCCTACTTGAAATGTACCATTAGTTCTCTGTACCACACAGGCAAATTGTGGTTTGTTTTCACCAAGAAATACCAGTCAGCTTGAACTCAGTGCCAACAACCCCAGTAGAGGATGCCCTTTTAGCAGTGTGCCTAGGGGAGCATAAATAGCTAATTAATTAAGATACTGGTTCACTCCTATTGACAGGCTAGGATTTGTGTGAATTCTTCAGCAGGATGATTGTGCCTGCATGGATTCCTTGGCTTCTAAGGGCATCAACACTCAAGCAAAGGGTAAGCCACAGGAGTAGAATTTAGAGAGATCATTCATACTTCATTGAACAGCACTGTAGAAGGCAGAGGACATTTTCACAAGCATGTTTGTCTGAGACAAGATTTGCTTTATTCCCATCAGTGGGSTATGAGCAGAGATGGAGGTTCACAAGGTCAAACACAAGACCTCTCCCTCCATGGGCTGCGGGTCAGAGCTCAAGTACTCAAAGAGAAATTTCATCTGTAGTCAGTGCTGGCTATGAAWGTGGCTTTGCAAATCACATGTTCTTCTCTGCAAGCCTTACTTATTGCTAACCTGAAACTGTGCCCATGGACAAGCAAGAAAATACCCCTGGCTGGGYCACCAATACAAACCCAGTCCAAGCAAGGGGTATCTGACAACTTTGCAGTGAGGCACTGCAGAATCATTCAGGCAGGACAGAAGTAGCTGCAGTAAAAGCCAGTGGTACAAACATGAAGTGATTCCAGCTCAGGAAAACAAGCTGATGAAAGGCAARTAAGAAGCCTAGACATAAATACAGGTGAATGGCTTTACACAGAGGATGTTTATTTCTGATCTATGTCTGCAAGATGAAAGGTAAAGCAGAATATCCAGCAACTGGCCATGAAACCATTCCAGGCCAGGCTGGATTGTGCTCTGAGCAGCCTGGTCCAGTGGAAGGTTCCCTGCCTGTGGCAAAGGAATGGGAACTAGATCAGCTTTAAGGCCCCTTCCAACCCAACCCATGATTCTATAATCACACATGCCAGAACTAATAAAGACCTGGACTTGCTTTTTTCATGGCTAGCAGTCCAGCTACCAGTGGATTAAATTATTTGCTCTTTGTGGGGTTGTTTGTATTTTTTCAACAAAATTCAGGAATCTATGCAGCAAATCTATCAGCTTTTCTGAGGTCAGTGAAATTACAACACATTTGCAATTTAGGTTACTTATTTCTCAAATAAACAGATAAATTAGACTACCATAAAGTCCAAATGCATCTAGAGAAAGTGGCAGCTCTCCAGGTAAAAAGAATCAGCCATCTGCTCTAAAAAATAAAAGCAAAAATCTAATAAAACCCAGTGACAGATCACTTCACTCATTGAGAGAAACTTGGAACAGTGAGGCTGAAATCAGTTCCGTGAAACTGGAGGAGTCACACAACAGAGAGGTTGCAACTGATCTGATGGCATTCTCTACATGGAGACTCAACACATACTTCAAGTCTTAATTCTTACTATCACTACTACTTCTGTTGTTATTATTAATCCTTTAGGTCTGCTTACAACTTTGAGATGGTCTGTAGTTGATAAACCTTTTGGGGATTGAGCATTRCTACACAAAGGAGGAGATGTGACTCAACTCAAAACTTTTCTGGTTTATTTCTGGGAGTGATTTTTATGTGCAATGACTTTTGGAAGAGTCAATTTGTCACCTTTGGAATGAAGGTATGTAAGAGTCTGGACTTTCATTAGTAAAACAACAATTGACTTTACTGAAAGAGTTTAGTTCAACTATATGAACAAAATGTTTTCAAGCTAGAAGAYCTGTTTGGAGCTGGTTTGTGCTGGAATGTCACCCACACAAATCTTGTGGGAACATTAAGTGACAATACACTGAAAATGATGAAGCCTGTGTTGGAGCAAAATCTCTGTGGCTGGGGAAAAAAGAACTGCTCAAAGGAGGAAGCATTTACATTCCAGTTTCTAAATAAGCTATTAATTAATGATATGATTTATTGCAAACATGCTCACACAATCTAACTTCCTTGTCAACATATTGGTTTTCTTCATGTTTTTCCCCTTTTGTTTAAGCTCTTACCTCAGGCCTTGTTCCAGGACAGGAACAAGTTAGTTCTTTAGACTGCCATCTAAAGCCTAATAATCTAATTTTTGAGACTATTGTAGACCAACTGGCAATTTAAATTTAGGACTTTGCATCTTAAAAATAAATGCTTATATATACAGTAGACTCTCAACAGCCCTGGGGCACCTGAGCTAGTATTTCCTTCTCCAGAACACATTCCAGTTTCCTTCTGCTAGCTGAAATTAMCAGTAGTGAATGTATGAATAAGCAAATAATTTTTTRAAAATACAATAARAAATTATTTTGCTCAGGGCTGCAAATCCACTTTAAATACCTTCCTCTCTTGCACTCTCACTTTTCCTTRCAACAATGCAGGTTTTAAACACATGCAGTGGAAAACACAGGATCCCAGTGTGGGAGATGTTCAAAATCAAGATTAGGARAGAGGAATTTTCTACAGAACACACATTTCATAGAGATGCTCACCCCTGGAGTCTGATCTTTGTGCTCTCAGGAAAGTCCTTGTTCCTGCTGCTGAACTGCTACACAAGCAGTGCTGTGGCTCCAGGGGCCCCCTCAGGCTCCCCTCATGCCAAACAAAGGAACRTTAATTTTCTGCCTGCAGAAACAGGTGTGCTGGGGCATGGAGACCCTGGATACTACCAGAGCTGTGCTGCTTGAAGGAGGATTCTGCTGTTTAGGAAGGAAGAGTGAGGGGTGGATGGAATCCTGTACTCCTGGATCGCCCACTATCACTCAGAMACCCTACAGAGAAATATGAAAGAATGAGTCATAAATTAATAAATAAAGACATATAAATAAATAAAGACATATCAATAAATAAGCCCACCASAAGCCCAAAAAATAGAGGGTGCAATTAAAATCCTTGCTGTGCTGAAACCAATGGTGAAGAATTTCTCTCCTTACCTATGTTACTGTTTTTCTCCAAAGAAGCAAGGTCAATGCAAAGGTTTACCAGGCAGGGAGAAAAATAAACMAACAAACAAAAAAATATTAACTATGAGAACTACATAGATAGTTTTGATGAAATATTACAAAATGTGGTAAGAYGCCAGCAATGCTGACTGCTGATGTGCAATCTGCCTATCAAGGTGACCAGTGCATTTGATTTACACATTTCTAATTATTATGTAGTATTTCAAGCTATTAAATATCCTTAACTTTTTTTTTTTTTTTGCAGATGAGTTCTATGTTTTTTTACTCTCTCTCTCTCTCAAATATTTGTTGCTTGATCTCCATTGAACTGTGATACTTCATTTTGCATTAGATTGTAATGCCAAAGCTGTGTTCAGCCATGCAGTAGAGGAGCTCCCACAGAACCCTACCGGGACACTCACAGTGGTAAGTGATGAGGTAGGAGTGGGGGCTTCAGTCAACTGGCATTCATCTGTGCTGTGTATTTTATGGCTCTAAATTCAAGTAGCAATCACTTTTTAAAAATTAGTGCAACATCTTTAATTAGAGGACAAGAGCAACAGAAAACCTGTAATTATTAAAAAAACAAAATCATTGTGGTTGATGCAGTGAGTAGTGTCTTTGTCGTCACAGCGAGTCCACTCTGCTCCTGGTCGCTCCTCAGTCAGCTTCAAGGGCAATCACTACTAATTAACAAAGCTTTTAAACTCTTCTAGGGAGCGTGGCCCAGACCACTGAGGTACTGTAAGAATACTCAGACACATAGCTCTTCTAATTCTGTCCTTATGTTGATTTCTTCCAAAATGCAAAGCAGAAACTTCCTTCAATACAATGAAACCAAAAGTATTGTAGTTGCATTTTTGTGCCCTCCCCACGGCCATCCAAGGCTTTCTCACCAGAGATCCACCTTCCATGCTCCTGATAAATTGGCATGTGTATCCATACACAGAAAACAACAAAAACATCTAAGGCTGTGCAGAGCAACCATCTCCCTTCTGTACTATATTGAGCAGAATTAGGACTGGACACCAAACTCGAGGTTTGAGTTGGGTAAAATCTGTCTGATGGCATCCATCTAGAGTTACTCAAGTGGCAGCAACAGTGTCTTTTGTATCGGAGCTGCATAATTTGGGCTGAAATAGGATTGAGAGAGTAAACAAASCTAATGCCTTGCATCTGAGGTTAGATTTTCTGTTGTGGTGCCTGCTAGTAGCAACTCTTTTTTATAGACAAGCATGATTTCTTTGAAGAAACAGAGAACTCCACCACCAGTTTCTCTTCCTAGCTGCAAGGACRTGCAGTATCACCGATAACCTCRCTAGACCCAAAGGGGTGGTATCATKACTGCTCTTTGATATGCAGATACTTGGAGCTGCTATTCTTATCCTGCTGGTTTTGCGTTTAGCCTGTGGAAAAAAACAAACAGGTTCTCCCGTGTTCTCCCTGTGCCCATCCCTCTTGCCTGCCCAGGTTGCACAACTGCAGTGGACGGGCCGTGGTCCGGGAGGAGCAGGTCCTGCTGCTGACCACAGGCACACACAGATGCTGACCTGACCATCAGCTCCTGCCTCAGAGCATCCCACACCACGCAAGCCCAGTTCACTCCAGGGCCTTACTAAAAATACYCTAGACCCCTTGTAATTTAAGCCATAATTGATAGCTGGCTTTGGCAAAGAGCAGTTTGGCAGGCGTCAAGAGTTTAATCGCGGCCATGTGAATGAGCCTCCCTTGAGTCACAGCTACCCAGTGTCACCAAGGAGCACCCCGAGTCACAGCAGCCCAGCCACCTGCCCCTTTCCAGGGGAGCTCCAGCGGGAGCAGAAAACACCCACAAGCATCTAYAGAAAGACAAGTCCTTAAAAATAAATAATTTGTCTTCTGGTGGGGGGCAGGTTCTCCCAGGTAACTCGGGACACGACGAGAGGACATGGTTGTAAGCCGTGCCACGGGAGGGTTAGGTTGGACACCAGAAAGATTTTTTTCTCAGGAGTGATTAGACACTGGAGTGGGCAGCCCAGGGGGGTGGTGGAGGCACTGTCCCTGGAGGTGTTTAAGGAAAGACTGGACACGGCACTCAGTGCCGTGGTCTACTTGACATGGTGGTGTTCGGTCGTAAGTTGTACTCGATGACGCCAGAGGTCTTTGCCAACCTATTTGACTCTGATTTTCCCGGCCGTATCCAAGGAATCCCAAGCAGCGTACGAGGGACAGCTGGATGGGTGGCCCTGAATCGTGCCCGAG
>CADDXX010000115.1:431286-480590 GCA_902810485.1 Alauda arvensis | reverse complement strand
CGCGGATCCAGGAGGGATCAGGGTCCCGTGGGTTCTGCCTTTGTGTCGGGATGCGGGTRGGCTCCTGCCATGGGCGCGTCTTGCAGCACGGGGGGAATTGGTTCAGGTGCCTCGACAATTCCTTTGTAAATATTCCCTTTGCGCTCCCCTCCCAAGCGTTGGAGGGGATGCCTAAGGAAGAAGACCTGTGAGGAAGGTTTCATTTAAAGCTTCGGACCTGATGATCTTAAAGGTCTCTTCCAACTCTATGATTCTGTTAATAAACATGTAAGGTGGAATTGTTTTCCTCCTCTTTAGGGGAAAAGATGTTTGAGTTTCGGGATTTTGTTGTGTTTTATTAGGTTTTTTTAAATTTCATTTCTGGATGTTTTATTTGTTAGAAACTTCCACTTGCAATCAGCAACTTAATTGCTTGGAGAGTTGTGTGTAACTGTACCAGAATATGCTGAATAATTCACACAGAAAAGTATGACAATATTTATTTATTGTTAAAGCTCTCTGTGGTTTTTAGTGGGACTTGAGCTTTTAAGCCCTTTTGACACTTGAAAAAAAATAATTAGTACCAGATGTCCACTAGTGGCAAATAGAGATGAATGAAGGACATGGGCTGTGCTCTTTGTCCAAGGGGCAAATGCATTTATTTGTGCACATGAGTGGTGCCAATGGGGAATGCACGTGGCATCMACTTCCTGCAGTCCATGGATGTCTRGTCTGGAAACAAGGGAGGAGATTGACAACCAATGGGTTAAGAAAAGTCAGTGTATGAATACAGCGTCCAGACAAAAAATGGTAAAAGCACTTGAAAGAGAAAACACTTAATTTAAAACAATGCTTCTTTAAATAGTCTCATGCATGAAGTCAGATTTTACTGAGTTATACTGAGACCGCAGCGTTGTGCTTTATTATTGAATAKAATTAATACAACAAATTAGAACTTCTTGCAAAACACCTTTGGTATATCACAATAGAAGTAATGATAAATAGCTTGCATTTGTCTTCATGCCCAAAGTTTACAAAAGCTCAGTCATAGCAGTTACAGTGGTTGAGAATTAAATTTTGTCTAGTACTCGAGATAGGTTTGTATGTGTAAATAGCCTGTAGGTTAGCTCACAGCCTCTGCCAGAGCTGGAATATTTAAATGGAATTTCTTTAACATTTTAATGAAGTAATTTCTCATTCCTGACAAGACCTATGTGTGTGCTTCCACTGATGCACAGCTCTGTTGAAACCAACAGAGTACAAGCATGTCGTGCTTTAGTCAGTGGGACTGTCCATRTGCATATTTGTTTATTAAAAGGATGATAAATTATAGAAGGCATGGCTGAAATATTTGAGTCTCATCMGCTTTGTCATTAATGACATTTAACCCAGCTGCTGCTGAACTTTTGCAGTACAGCTTGTTCTCTGCTTGTAACTGCACATCTGTGCAGTTTCTTGCTGGCATAATTACATTTCAATGAACACCTAGGAGTGGGGAGCTACCACTAGCAGGTTGTTAAAGGGTGGTGTTTTGTGTGAAAAAATATGAAGAGAGGCTTATAGAGGAAGAAATGAGCACCTACACTTCAATCATAGAATCTAAGTCCCTCAAATGGGATTTGGAATTTGCTTGGGATTTTWTTTCTAAGCTCTTCCCACTCCAAGGTTCCCTCCAGTGGTGCTGTACTGCTGTGTTCTGTATATTTTTTGTGACAAAGCTTGGGACATCTAACACCCACCCTCCAGATTGCCCTTTACATGCTGCAGATTTCTCCCCTCTCATTTTCCAGAAGAACATGTGAGGAGGCGAAGTGGGAAAGCCTCCCCTGGAACAGAGCCAGGGTGGCTCTTGCTCCATTTTGCTGTAATGTGGGCAGAGGTGAGGGATGCTTGTGTAGTGTCTCACCTCAACTTTGCTTCCATCACTTCTGCTGCAGTGTGGACAAACCTTTGTGAGAGCTGAAGGAAAATTGTTGGCTGTTGCTGCCAGGAACCCTGTTGCTCCCAGCATGGCACTAATGAGGCAAGTGCCTTTGGAGATTCTGCTTCAGAACTCGGAAGTAAATACAAGCTTGATAAAAACACAGGTGCACTGTCATCAGCAAATTACCATAAATTACCTACATGAGCAGTGCTCAGAGAAAGCACCTGTAGTTATTTAACATTAATATATAAATTTGTCATTGAAATAACAGCAGATTCATATTTAAACGAGAGCGATCAATTTACTGTGTGTTTCCAGAGCTCTCTCAGTACACTTAAAGAGTTGATAGTCTAAAAGGAGACAGGGGCTCRCTGTTCCAGAAAAATAAACAATGCAGAGGGTATATTTGTTAGTGTACAAATTAATTTAGGAGCAGGAGGCTGCAGCAGTGTGTTCAGTAGTTGTGACTGCTGGCCCCAGCAGTGTCCATCATGGAGCCCCCGTTATCCCTGTGTGCTGCTTCCTCTGCTAAGAAGTGAAGAGCATCAGAAAGTAGCAGGCTGTGGTGGTTTTCCTCTTTCCCTCWACTTCCACTGCCTACAAAGGGGTGGGAGATTCCTGGTTCTTCTCCCCAGTGGGTGCAGCCTCTCCTCACTGGTGGCCAGGGCCAGGCCCTGACAGCTGCTTGCACAAAAGAGCTGCACGTGTAGGGTCTGCCAAGGCCCTCTTGGTAGTTGAGAGCTGCTGGTTTTTGTGCCCCAAGTTATGTTCCTGTATTCTTATGTACATATGTCCATCTGGATTTTTGCTTTGTCCAGATCATGGAACCCTGCTGGTTCTCAGGATTTCAYTGTTTTTCGTGCTGCACAAATGTGTGAAGTGTAACAGGAGGATCTGATGATCCAGAGCAAGGTCAAGTCGAGTGKTTTTTTGGCCCTTCAGAGGATGAGTCAGAAAACTCTCAGATATGTGTGAAGAGGCCAAGGCAAACACATTGACATTTTGTTAATAGAAGGGACTTTTAAAATGTCAATGAAAATGTCACACTTCGATTCCCATTGTGACCACTTGAAGTAAATTCAGGACCATTTAATGGAGTTTTATTTTACTGTTAAAGGCAAACACACAACTGTTCAAAGAACTTTWAAGATTCAGAGCAAATGTTGGTCATGGATGTGACAAGGAGGATATCAAGAGAAGGCAGCAGTTRTTTGAAGATGTGCTCACTGCTTTTTTGGTCTTGAGGATGGGATAAAACTGGACAGGATTTGTTTTCTTCAGATCTTTAAATGACAGCTGGATGTCTTGGAGAATGTAGTAGTCAYTGAGCATCACAATAATGTCTTTTCTCGTGTGTGCTAATACATGTGGGGAATAACAGCTCTARTAGCAGGGAAAATGTTCATTCTTGCTTTACCCAGTGTGCCAGAATTACTAATAACACAGGTTCTGTGAATTGCTGTCTACTTGCTATGCAAATACCTCTCAATTTAAGAAACTGTCCATGATCTTTGAACTAATTAGTTTTACAATGGACTTATTTTACGAGGGGCTTTGGGAAACTTGCTTAACAAATTCAAGCTTGCTTTAGAAAGGTTCTTGCAGAGCCACTGGTGACTAATTACTTTTGAACATCCTTAATCCATACTCTGTTTGAACAAGTAACTATTACATAATGGGCTTGTAGCCCAGAGGAGKCCTGTGTAACTTTTCAGGTGAAATGCACATGGTTTTACTTAGAAATGCTCAGGGGATTGATGATGGGTAAGGTTTCACCTCTGAGCCAGTATTTTTTTTGGAGGTGATGGTTGTTACAAATGATGTTCTTTCCCTTTGTTCTTTGGAAGGGCAGCACTGCAGTGTACTGGAGATGATCCCTCTCACTCATGTCCCTGCCCAGCCTTTGCTTTTTTAACTTTATTTCTCCTCATATCTCCAGTCCTCATTGCCACTGAATCTGTGTGCTCATTGTTTGTAAGGCTGGCACCTCCTGTTGCTGTAGTCCAGACTATGCATTTCCATATGTATTTATGAAAGCATTTTTAAAATCAGGCTAATCTTTCAGTAGAACTGCCATGGAAAACTGTCAGTTCTTGGAATCCTTTAAATTTGTTTCCTGAGGTCCATTATTTTAAGCTAACAGCATGGCTCTTTGTCTTGTCTTTAAAAGCTGCTTGCACGACTCGAGGGCAGAAGTTCTCTGAAGAATCTGGAACCTTATCTGTTTGCTGAGGAAGGATCTCCTGTTCATGGTAAAAATGTGTCTTTATCCCATTTATGGAAAAATCTTCATRTAAAAGTATTCTCAGAGATAAGCCTACAAGGAAATTATTTTGCCCCAGATAAGAATTTTAATTGTTGATGCAGTTCAATGCAAACTAGATAAAATGGAATAATGCAAAGTCACCCTTCCAAACATTATTAAACAGGCCTTAAAATCTACTTTATGTACTGGTGTAGGTGAGTAAATACCAAGCACGTTGGTCAGTGYCAGTAGTTTCCAGCAATTTGTTCTAGAGTCTGTCATTAAACCTCTTTGTTTGTTTTTTTAATCAATGGTCTAGACAACCACCACAAAGACATAACTGCAGAAATTTGCAAAGAACATGAAGTTCAGTAAATAGCAAAGAGTTCAGTGATACAGAGTTGTCTGGGTAAGTTAGGCTAAGGGGCATGAGCAAACAGTGTTTTTCAATGCAGCTAAGTCATCAAGCCATTCAGTCTTGACCTGAAAAATCCTAAGTATTTGGGATTAGATAGAACTTCATAAACAATTCCATTATGGACATAGGTACTAATTAGTTGAATGAGTTCACAATGTCAGGATCAACATGGCTCAGAGACCTTCAGYGAATGAACGAGAATTTCACATTGGAGAAATGGGGTAACCTTTCAATGACACCACTACAAGAAATTTTAATATCAAGGTTGGATATTTTAATTGAAAGAAATTAGTGAAACTAAACAGAAATTATTACACTATTCAAGAAGCCAGACTGATTTTCCAGATTGTGTGAAATTTCATGAATTTCACGATGGAAGAGACAAGTCTGATTAYACAAGACTAAAAACATAAATGAAAAAAGGCCTATGAGTGGCAAACTGTAAGGATCAGTGGTGAGGTACTGCTGTGGTGGAATTTATGTATGATTGAGTGGATTTCATAGAGCAAGTATTTCAGTGGTTAGCAGCACACTTGTCTGCTGTTTGAATTCTCACAAATATGGTAGGTTCAGAAGAAAGAGCAGAAAAAGCAATAAAAAGAATCAGGATAATTGGATGAGAGATGATGCTTAGTCTTCAAACACAGTTTCTGTGAGACCCTTTGTGTATTGATTTGCAGCACTAGAGAACACATGTGGGCTTCAGCAGTACATGATTCCTGCCCTGAAAGTTTCCAGTGTGACATAACAATGATAAAGGGCAGAGAAATACTGCTAAGCCAGTGCAAGTAGAGCACAGAAGAATATTTAAATAYTTTCATTTCTGAACTGCTTTACTACTCACAAAAAGAATTAAGGGCCAGGAGTAAAATTGGTGTATGCTTCACGAGGCTCTTAAATTCTTATTTTTTTTAGAAGATGAGATATTACTGTATTTTTTTCACAATATAAATATTAAATGATGTTTTAGTCCGRATGTTTGGTGTTTTTTAGTGAACTTTACACACAACAAACAAATGTTTGAGACTGAACTGGTTATGTACTGTTCAAACAGGTTTTAAGACATTTTCTTGGTGCTGCAGTCCATAGCATTACATAATTTCATGTCAAATTTTCTGCTTTGCTCTTGAAGCCTTGTAGKTTATTCATGTCTGTCTGAAGACTGTTCCAGAACCTCAGTTCTAAGATGGCTGGAAACCTCCTAAAATTCATCACTGGTTTCTCTGTGCCAGCAGTCATTGAGCTTTTGAAGCACTTTTATTTTTCTTCTGCTTCCAACAAATGGTATCCATTATTACCCATAGTGGTCATGCTTTTTGGCTGACATTAATGAAGCTCTCTGACATATTAGCACAGCTCTTTAGCTGTATATATATAAATGGACTTCACCTTTTATTACGTTTTTGCTTTGTCTTTTAATACCACAGCATTCATGTGAGCCCATGTGTTATTTTGATGTGTTCTCATTATTCAGTCTTAAATCCCTGTTGAAGGCCTACCTCTCCATTTGTCATGAACTTGACTTTTAGTGTGTCACTGTGGAATTCTGYAATATGTTCCCCATGAAGTCCATACTGAACAGCTCTTCATCTAAAATGCTGTGACTAAAGCAATGCAAAGACCTAAATGATTCCTTTTTTTCTGATGGAATTTGAACCAAACAAATATATGAAGTTTCAATAAACTGTCCAAAAGTTACATTTGAGTTAAGTGTTCATAACTTGCATGTCAGGGTACTGTAAAATAGGGACAGGTAATATAGGTATTAATGTGATCCTCTAACCACTGCTTCTAATTATGATGGGCTTGCATATTTAAGAGCACATAAGTACATTAATTACATACCATTTAAGCTCTTCTGGAATGGAGCAAAAGTGACACAAGCATTAAATAATCTTCCACTATTGCCAGTCATATTTCCCATGTGCCCCTGGCACGAAGGTGTGGGTGTCAGTGTAAGGCTCTGATGTTTACCAATTGCATGACACCCAACATTAACTTGGAATAAATATTAGGCTTTTCTACTTCACTTACAAATGGTATAAATATTAGTGACAGCTTCTGCACTGTATTGTAAATGGCCAGCCCAGGGACTTCAAGGTAGCCTRCAATGTGGAACACACAAAGTTATTGCTGAGGATTCCACCAGCCTGTTTGTATCTGCAGTGTCAGAAGACAGTTTCACCAGCATTTGCTGGTGGACTGATTACAGACAAAAATAAGGCTCTTCTCTTTCAAGACATAACACCAAACTGATGACCAGGACTGAGCACAGTGTTTTACTTAAAAATATATTAATCTTACATTTCTTCCATATCATGTAGTTTAACCTGCTTGCCCCTTCATAGGAGTGGACTGTTCTCTTTAGTCTGCCCATGATGGGCCAGTTCAGGCTGCCCTGAGCCAGGCTATGTGTTGGGGGACTCCTTAAAATCTAATTCTTGAATTCCCCAGTGCCAAATTTCATGTGAAATCACTCTGCTCATCCATCTCTATCTATTAAATCTTCACAAACTTAAGTCTTTATTAACTCAATTAGTTTGTCTTCTACATGTTTTGCCAAGCTAATGGAACATTCRTCTACTGATATGTTTAATGTCTGCCAACACCAATTCTAATACAAAAAATTCCCATTAACTTTATTCCATGTTAAAGTGCTGTTCCTGCTCTCCCTCTCAGCCTGTTCTCATCCTGTGACAGTATCTTTTTACTAATCCTCCTTTCAAAGTTGTTTTGACATTAATGGATGATGCTAGTCCTGATCACTCAGTTTCTTYTGTGACCTATTGTCAGCGTGTCAGAGGCTTCTTGAAAACGTTGCTGGCCTCACTTCCTCCTTTGCTGTGTCATGGTTTGTCCTCTCTGATCCAGAGAAATTAATTTCCCCTCTTATCTTACTGTAACAGCCTGGTTGCTAATTTAATGAAACCCTACATTTATAGATGTTGCTATAAATGGCTCCTGTTTTGTACCCGTTCTTTTTGTGGGCACCTCTTGGATAATCAGAAAGGCACAGAAATCCCCAGCTCTCTTGAGGTTTTCTTGCAGTCCAGGCTGTTACTGTTTTCAGAGTAACTCRAGTGTCTTGGTCAAGCTACAAGGCAGCTGTGTATCTCTTTCAGCAATGTTGAACAAACTTYGAGGGGTGCTTGGCTGTCTTGCTGTTCACATTTATAAACCACCACCATAAAAACCTCAGAGAATGATTTTTGTCCTTCAACTTCGAATTTTTACTTAGATGGTTTTATTAGTTCTGCTAATAAAAAAACCACATCCAGTGTCATTCTGTAGCACACAGACATCCTGCTAGAATGTCTTCAAATGGAAAAAGTGAAGCACTTCTTTCCCAGAACAATTTTTGAATCCAACAGGTCATATTTTGCTGTAAAGGCAGGTGAAGCAGTCTATTGCCTGTTGGCCCCACTCAATTATTGGTCTGGATTGAGAAATGCCAGTCAGGGTGGCAGAAGTTTTGTGCCACAGCCAGTGGCAAAAGATACACTTTGTTCCTTATCAAGAGCTGCCTTATGCAATTGTTCTAAAATATTTCAAAAGACAAAATAGGAGGGAATGACCTACCCAGCACTTTTAGGAGGAGTTCTTCCAAGCTGATATCTCACCCTGCCAGGGTGTGGTTCTTTCTCTGGCATAGGCTGTGTGACAGCAGAGCCACTGGCTGCAAGTGTCAGAGTTGGGCACTGACCTCTGGACAGGAAGAGAAAATAAACACTTATGTCCCAGGAAGCATAGTTTTCTTTCATCTCAGAAGTGAGGGAGCCATTCAGAACAGCTTAGTAAGGGCTTGGGAGKCAATCAGGCTTTTTAATAAATTTCAAAGTATCAGGAATTCATAGAAATGGTATTTCTGAGTGCACAGACTTGTCACATCAGGTGTAAATTGCTTTTAACACTTACAGAGAGAGAAGAGCTTGGTTTCTTCCCTGACATCCTCCTCCCCTCATCCCATACTGCATCTTGACATTTATAGGCACTTGTGAATGAGRACATCCTCTGGAAGTTGAGAAGTGACTTGAAAAACCCTGTTAACTCAGGCAGGCACAAACATGTTTAAGGAAAGTTGCAGTTAATTCTCTTGCATCCCCCTATGGAAAGCTGTCATGCCATTTGCACTTGCCAAGGCCATGGAAATCTCTCACCTTCCTGCAATTACAGTTGTGTGATTCTCCTTCCTGCATGTAGTTACCCTTCTGCTAGAACATCCAATATGTCACAAGTAAATAATCCAGTTCCCCGAATTAGAAATTTATAAAAAGCAGTTAATAAATGAACTTTTTCTAGAGTCTTGCTCTGATACAAGACATCAGAAAATTTTGGATAAGGCTTTAGARTATCTTGCATTCACATCCAACAAAAGAACTGGTTTCCTAATGAAGCATAATGCTGGTTTTAATTAACATTTTAAATTTTTATGATATGTATTTTATGACCCACATGGATGAGGTAATTAGGCTGAATCCTTTTATGAACAGGCATCCTCTGCTTCAGACAGAGGCATTGCCTGGAGTTGAAGGACTCCCTGAGTCTCCCTTGTCAAAAGAAGCAGTTTCACATTATTAYCACCACAGTAGAATGTAAGTGCTAAATAAACTTACTGGTGTTCTCTTCACCAGTCACAGATTCCTGTAGGAATCTTGTGACCTGCAGCACGAGACATCTGTGTGAAATGACCTCTAATAGGCCAAATTTTTTTTTGTTTTATCCTCTACTTTGTTACTTCCTAATTGTGTGTGCATAGTGCAGATGGTTTCTTAGCCGCTTTAGTGTAGCAGCTTCCTCTTCTGCCTTCATCTGCCTATAATGATACAGATGAAATCCAGTTGCCAACCTTCTATTGATGGAAGTGTGGATAGTGCTGGCAGAGGTTTTCAACCTTTGTTCACAGTTGATTACCTTCACTTAAGAGGTCTTTTTTGAAAACTGAAATATCTTTGGGTAGATGCTACACAGGATTTAAACAGTTTCATGAATGTCAAATAAAAYGCATTTCTCAATTTGTGGACTAGTGAGTATTGGTTCAGAAAMCACTGAAAACCAACTCTGGGCTATAAAAATGCTCTTACCTGACAACGTGCTGCTTTGTTTCTGAACAGGAGATGTGATTGAATTCCATGGCCCAGAAGGGACGGGGAAAACAGAAATGCTTTATCACCTCATAGCMCGCTGCATCCTTCCCAGAGCAGAAGGGGGACTGGAAGTGGAAGTGATGTTTGTTGACACAGATTATCATTTCGATATGCTGCGGCTGGTCACCATCCTTGAGAACAGACTGCCACAAGGGACAGAAGAAATRATCAAGCAGTGCCTGGGCAGGCTTTTCCTTGTGAGCTGCAGTAGCAGCACTCAGTTACTCCTCACTCTCTACTCYCTAGAAAACCTGTTCTGCGCTCACCCCTCGCTCTGTGTTTTGCTTTTAGACAGTTTATCRGCTTTTTATTGGATAGACAGAAGCAATGGAGGGGAGAGTCTCACCTTGCAGGAGATGAACCTGAAAAAATGTGCTAACTTCCTTGAAAAGCTTGTGACRCAGCACCACTTGATCCTCTTTGCAACAACACAGACATTAATGCAGAAATCTGCAAACTCTGCAGAAGGCTTTTTACCTGTAAAACTTCCACATGAAACTGATACAGACTACAGACCRTATCTCTGTAAATCATGGCAGCAAATGGTAACCCACAGGGTATTTTTCTCTAAGCAGTGTAATTCTGGCAACAGCAAAGGTTTTACTGTAGTTTCTTGCCACCTCAAAAAACACCAGACAGTAAAACGTTCATTTAGTGTTGCAGAATGTGGAGTTCAGTTTTAACATCAGTTTGTTTTGTAAACCTTTATCAAATCCTGGTGCTTAAGGCTTGATTAAGTCTAAGTAGCTTTTAGTAACTTTTCAACTAGCTGGTTGTTGCTGAGTGATTAATAATTGTTGTCACCATTTTCTTAAAATTCAGTGAAGCTCAGGGAATGATAAAATTTTTGAATTACTTCAGCAATTCAGTCCAAACTATAGAGGAATGTTGACATTACTTATTGGTGCTTAATCAAGAACATGGTAACCAAAGGCACAAWAAAGTCCTGCTATCCTTCAGCAATCTAACCTCTGTGGCCAAATGCCTGTTGGAATTTCTGGGCCTTGCTGCTTTCCACTCCTTCTCTTCCAGGCTCCGGAAGTAGGAGCCTACTTGTCTGTGGCAGAGGTTGCAAAGARGCCAGAGTTCACTCTTTATAAACACTGGCCTTGGTTTAGTCCCTGTAGCTTTGAGGATAAGAAATGCTGATTTTGCCGGAAGAAGAGGGTTCATTTTCACAGCCTGTTAAAYAGTGGTGATCCTGTGCTGGTTCTCCTGGCTCTCAGCCTCTCCATTTACTCTAGTCAGTGCTCAGAGGAGCAGGGATTGCAGGTGTTYTGACCCCTACACACATCTGCCATTGAAGAATCTTCAGCTGTTAAAGAAATAGAGGCCTGATTTCCATAACTGAAGGAAAAGTAAAGACCCAGCTCTGGGTACCTGYGAGTTTGTGCTGCATGCAGCCAACAGTTTAGTTTTTGAAAACAATTAAGTGCAGTTATGGGTTGTTTTGGGAGTGGAGGTTGKTTTTTGTTACCGTTTTTTAAAATGAGGCACAGACTTTTTTCTCTGCACTCTCTCATTATTCCTTCCCACTTCTTTCCCTTCCCCACTCTCTCTAAGAAATCCAGGAATGCCATGCCTCTGGTCTTTACCAATATGCATTTGCCACATGTAGAACATTTGTGTGCAGGATTTGGCATGTAACATGTTGCAATTCTGGCAAAGAAGATTCAGAACTTATGAGAAATGCCCTACAGTTCTGGCAAAGAACACCACATTATTTATGAACCTAGAGTGCCCTTTGAAAGCTTCAAAGTGCTTYACAAGAAAGAAAATTGCACACAGTACATTATTTAATACAAAAACTTACATTAGCTTACAAATTCAAATGACTCAAACAAGGGGGAAATACTTCTCACAGCGATGTTTGTTCAGTCATGTTGCACAGCACGTTTTATAGTTTAGATTGAAGAGATTATTAACAAAAATGCATATTAAGAAGAAGTATCTAGCTCAGTATCTTTTTGAGGAAGRTGCCTAAAAAACTCTGTTGTGAGACACCTACCTTTGAATTTCCTGACTTCTGAAGCAGCTTTTTCAAGCTGAATGTATGTCTGGAATCCCAGCTGTGTATAGTTCAGTGGAACCCTCTTGGGTTCCACTGTGTCTGTTCACAGTGAGTTCAGTTTAATTATTCTTTCTGTGGGAGAACTTCCTTTTTTCCCTTCTCATTTTAAACCTTCCATCTTATCACTTCTTCACTCCATCAGTTCTTTTACTCTGACACATGAGCAAACTTTGCCTTTTCAACATCTCCCCCAAGCTGATGATTTTATAGACTGTCACTTCATCTCTGCTTGCTCATCCATCAGCACCAATATGTATTTTATTTCAAAACTTGCATAAGTACACAAATGTATGAAAAAATATCTACCAACCACTCAGCCTAGAGTAGACCCAAGTTTACCATAAGTAGACACTTCCACTAGGAATTATGATAAAGGACATTATTGAATTTTTTGTAAAAAACAATAGGAAATTTCAAGTAGAACTAGAGAACTTCAAAATCTGAAAATTCTAGGACTATGTAATTTCTGCTAGGAAGAAAACCCAAAAACAAACAGCCCCCCTTTCCATTGGAGAACACAGCTCCACTGATGATTAACTTCATAAAATCATACTTGCTAAAGAATATGCTTGAGAAAAAAACAATGGATATGTTCTGGCATTCCCRTCTGGAAAAAAAGCTTTTCTATTATTCACAATGTAGTTTGTATTCTGCATTGTACTGTAAAAGAAATGCCTAAATTGAAATGGAGCTAAAGTTCTAGTTGATCAAAAAGAGCACCTCAGGAAATTTTGAAATTTTCCAGTTTTATTTTTACTTAAAATGCAGACAGTTTTCTTTAATTCTCTGGTAATTGTAATATTCATGCTCTGCACATTTGTTTTAGCTTTGTAGCAAGCCTGAGTTTCTGAGGTGCTGAGYATCTGCATATCCCTGTAATGCTGCAGGAGAGAGAGGCAGTAYATAATCTGGGAGTTCACTGACCTCATCCTCTGCCAAAATTATGCCAYTTGGAAAAATGAACCTGTAGGATACAAGTCTCAGAAAGATGCAGTGATAAAGAACCTGGGAAGCAGCAATTTTGTTTGTACCTTAATGCTCTGTGGGTATTAAACATGGGGTTTGCCATTTTTTAAATGGAGGATTTTCTCAAAATTTTGTACCAGTTGTAGTTAGTGGAGACTGCAGTCCCTCCTTGTGAGCCAGGAACAGTGTGTGAAATGTAGCATTATACCTGGAATACTCTGATTAATGCAGATCTCCTCCTCTTCCACCTAGACCTGAGGTACCACCCTGTCTCCAGCTCACTGTCTCACCTGGGATGCCCTGAGCTGCTGCAGCTCAGTCTCTCAGGGAGGAAGCACATTTCAGGTTAGCAGACCTGTGCTAAATCAGCCCTGCAGAAGAAAGAGCATGGAATACATGTATTCCTGAACTCTGATTTAGCCAGGTATTTCTTAGAAATGAAAATCCTTTCATGTCAGTGCCATTGTTCTTCAGCTCAGGGTGGTAGTATTAAGGCTTTTGTAGGCACAGGAACTTTTTACATTCCTTAGAATTTTGTTTGTTGTTTCATATGCAATGTGGAATTAAAGCAGCAAGCTTGAAATTAAGAGGAACTAGTTCACCCTTTCCCCCATCCTTTTCATAACGAGAGAGCTTCTTAGCAAAACCAAATTAAGGTATTTTGCAGCTTTTATATTTATTTCCTACTAAACTTGCATTTCTATGGACACCTGGAAAGAAAATGCTGAGTTTTATATTCAGTTAAAAGTTCTTTGTATTCCTAGACCTTTTATAGAGCAAATAAAATACAGTTAACGGTTTGCTTGGTTTAAGTTCGTACTTGCACATAAAATTCAAGTTTCCTTTTGCTTATATAACTAATCTCTGAAACTTAAGTTTCCTTGGAGTTTGGAAATGTTCTCCCATGGAAACATACCTGCAGTTGTATTTTTGCTGGAGAATAATGGACAGAGGAAGAAGAAATACCACTTTGATGGCAGCTCTGTAGAAGCCTTGGACTGTGTCTGAAAAGGAACATGACTTTTTACTTTTCTGTGGCTGCTCTAATAAAATGTCTCTTGAACCTCTTTATTCAAATGTACTTTTGATATGCAAACACCATACTGGGGCATTGGACRACATCATTTTGCCATCACCAAGCCTGATGCCAAAATTAACACCCACCACAGGATAAAGCTGTGCTACAGAATCAAACTCCAGCTGGTGTAGGAAGTTGCAGTGAACTGTCACCTGTGTAAAAGCTGCAGACATGTGCCATGYCCAACAACTACAGAGCAGCACAGGACCCCTGCATTTAGTAAAGAAAAGGAGGCACTGGAAGGGCTTGGAAGACATTGGCAATAGAAAACATTTTCAGACAGGTGAAGGAGAATGAGTAGAATGCATGTGCATGAACTGGATGGAAAACCAATGCCCTGCAGCAGTCTCTGAAATCAAAGGTCCGGCCATCCCGGTGTGTGAGAAGACAGCAGAGTGGCACTGGGGTATGAATAACATGGAGTGTGACAGAAGGGCCCATGAACTGTCCACAGACCCGAGTGTGATGGTAATGTCATGTCATGGTAATACTTTCAAAGAGAAGGTTGAYTAGAGTGGACCTGTAGGTTGTTGCCACCTGGGAATATGGATTCCACTATGTAGMTGCTTTATAGCTTTTTTATAATGAAAAATAAAACTCCGCTGCTYTGGACCCAGGGAGGAATTAAATGTAAAAACAGACTTCCTATTTTATATTGGGGGTTTTTTCCCTCCAGCTCTAGGCAACATCCAAACAGTCAGCACTTAGCTCCAGAGCAGCTTTCTGTGGCAGGAGGAGGTTTCACTGAAAGTGAGTTGTTCTCTCCTTTGCTGAGGGTTTATGTGCACTCTTTATTACTGGGCTACCCAGACAGGGAAGCTGGAGCCCTTGTGACACATCAGTGTAACTGGTAAGTAGCTGTGGAGGCTTGATTCTGTTGGCAATCAGGAGTAATGTCACATTTGAGTAGATGATTTGGAAGAAGCAGGGCTGTGACTTTATTTGGGAAAAGTCTGGCACTCTTTCCTCTGCTTTCCCACCCTGCTTTGCATCGTGCCCCAGCCAGCTGGTCGTTGTACCTGTGTGGGCCTCAGTGCTCCAGGATAGTGGTGACAAGATGTCACTGCCTTGCCAAATGCTGGTGAACAGCCATGTTTGGATCTTGGCACTCTCGTTCTGCAGGAGCTGGCACAACCACTAGAGTTAATTTAAAACTTTTGCCAGGTTTCTTTCTCATACATCTCGCTGGGCCTGTGCTAAAGACCTCCTAGCTGTGGGGGAGATAGGAAAGAAAGGAAATACTGGGGTTTGAAAGAAGAAGGAMAAGATTTTAGGCCATTGCTCCAAAGAGAGGCCAAGCAAGGCTGTGAGGTTCCTGCAGTGGCAGACAGAAGTCAAGGCCTCAGAGGTGACTTGGCAAAGGTCAAGGAACGGATTCTACTTCTCCTGTCAAGGGATGAATAGGAATTGTGACTTCGCTGCTGATGGAGAAGACCATGCTGTGGTGGGCAGTGCTGTCTCTGAGGCACATCTCAGGCTCCATCACTGACAATTCTGTCTCCATCCCAGTATCTTTGTGAGGAGGGAAGTGAGAGGGGGAAGGGGTTGAGAAGAGGGAAGGTTGTTCAGGAAACTCCTCAAGGCTTTGCTGAAGTGTGGGAAACAGGAGAGCTATTTGGTCATCAAAAGTTGGCGGGCAAAGGGTTCTATTTCTCTCCAGAGCCTGTAGAAAAATGCCCACAGTAGCAAAGAATAGCTTGGCTAAAACCAGCACACTCTCAAAAGGTCAGGGGGTTGCAGGAGCAGCCTGCAGCCACCATGAAGAGGAAAACCTGGCTGGAGAGGAGACACCAGCAGAGCTGCTGTTCTGCTCCTCTGAATTCCTGTGAGCRTGTCCTGGTGAACATCCTGCCCCTGGAAGCTCCTGGAGATGAGGCACCTTTCAACCCCTTCTGGGAAGCAGCTGGTRGGAGGCCACCCTGTCCCCATGGCTGCTCAGCAATCTTGCCCATGAGGAAGAGCATTCACTCGCAAGGTCATGGCTAAACTTGCCCTCATCCTTTATTTTAATGCCTTAACTTAGTGGCTCTGCAGTGATACTACTGCCACTGCTTGCATTTCAATCACCATATGCATCAGTGGCACTTTTCTGACAATAAAATCACATTTTGTGAAATTATACAGGTGCTTGTATTTTCACCCATCAGAAAAAAATGATGCTTTAAAAAAAATTTATGAATCCCCTAAGCAAATGCTATAGACCAGCTGCATAGGCAATGAAGTTACAGAAGCCAGTGAAGCCAGGAATTTGAATAGCCCACATAGTTAAAGGAAAGGTCTTACCATCTTTAAAATCCATGGAGGCATTCCAAATATGATTATTCTGCAATCCTGTTCACAACAAATCTTGCAGGCTGACACTACATGCCCCTTCCCATTGATTGTATGGCCTGCACAAGCACTCTGAGCCTATTAAGCCTGAAGTCCCTGCTGCAGATAATAACTTAGACATTTCAGTCCCTCGAGCAGACACAAAAAGTACTTACTAGCACAGTTGTCAATTTTGTGGAAATGTCCTGTGGGATTCCATAAGTATCCTAACAACTGGCTGAGCTCTTCCCTTCGCTCCCACAGGTGTGGTTAAATCAAGGAGCAGTCAGTGCTAGCTGGAGGCAGGCAGGGCTCAGCTGCCTGGTGCCTGCCAGAGAGTGTCCATGATCCACTGCTGGCTGCTCAGGAAAGGTTCCATCTCCCGTCATGGCAGAGGAGTCAGTGAGACCCGCCCTGGACTCAGAAGGGAAATCCTAATATGCCTGATTTTCACTGTGCCACAGTAGCAAATCAGCCTTTCTCAGTGGTGGAAATGGGAATTTCTGACATTCTCAGGTCTTTGCTGGTTACAGATCAACTCACACTGATGTCAGTAATTCACCCCTGTGACCAAGCACTGCAGCACAGCTTGAAGGAGATGCACCTGGGGACATCTCTGGGAGGTCCAGCACAGCTCCTGGACCAGGGCACTGCTCCTGGCATCCCTCCTGGCACACGGAGAGCCGGCTCTGCTCCTCTAGAGCTGCACAATGCTCACATGTGGTGGCACTGACTCCCGACCATTGTCACAGAGTGCAGGCACCTCTAAAGGAAACCCCTGTCTCTCAAGCTGATCAGATTCCACAGTTCTGCTCATGGCTCTGCTCTGGTGGGATCTCGTGCCTGTGTTTTGTGTTGAAGTCACTCCTGTTTTGTGAAGAAGCTCAAGTGGTTTTCCTGCTCTGAGTGAAGGACAGAGGTTGCATCCACCAGTCTCGGTGACACTTTACCCACCCTCATGGCTGTGCTATGAGCCAAATAGTAAGGAGAAGGAGCAGCATAACAGAGTGTCAGAGTTACAAAACAGGCTTTTCTTTTTGTGTTGGTTTGGGTTTTATTGCTGCTTCTAATAGCTCTTCTAGGAAACAAAGTTTCCCAATACTTCCTTTTCTGGTAAGACAGAGCGTGTGTGGTATCCTAGCCCAAAGGCAAGAAAAAGACATTCTCTGGGTTTATTTTTTGAACTAAAACCATACTCCAGTTTGGGCTGTGCATTCCTCAACACAGTGTTGCTCCACTCATGGATTGGTCAAAGATACCATGGACAATGGGAAAAGTAGGAGTGCTAGAACACAGAGCAGGCAGCACTGCAGACAGGTGTTTAAATGAACTCACTGGGTATGACAAAAATTCTGAACTATACCTTMTGAATTTGCACTTTTACATGTACAGCACAGCTGAATTAGAGCCTGAAGATGATAAAAATGCAGACACAGAATAACAAGGCTGGTTTTCTAGATCTTTTGATCCTACAACCTGTTTTCTTCAGAAGCAAGGTTTAGCTTCTAGGAAAATAAAGGTGACAGAAACAAAAGTGCTTTCTGTTGGATAAGAAATCATCAAATATCAGTGCAAAATTTCAAAACCTGCTGAATACTCAGTWTGTAGAATTGGTCCTGGCTACTCTCTGCTTTGGATGGTTTCAGTGTTACTGTTGTCCCRTCATTTATTTGAAGCCAAAACAATTATATTTGGGAAGCAGGTAGGCTTTCAGACTCTCCAAAACCAATTCAGTATAATTATGGGGTAGGATGTTCTAAAACTAAAATGATAATTCATACACACACTAAAACATATATTTAGCTGCCTCCAGGATTCTTGTGAACAACAGCAACACAGATAGGACAGAAGGCATTTCAAGTTGCAAAGCCATCATGACACGAAAGAAGACATTCAAAGGCAATGGAGAAATCCTTTTCTTTAATGAAAACTGAATGTGAGGTACAGTTTCTTACACTGTGGTCTCCTATCCCAGCTCTCCTCTCTGTCTGAAACACTGTGCCAAAGCTCAAGCAGTAAATCTCTCTTTGCCAAAAGAAGCCTGCTGGAAACCAGAATAAATACAAGTGGAGACTGGAGTAGAAACTGAAGCCTCATCTCATTTTGGATTTGCCTTGTTTCCCCACAGCTTTCCTTCTCACCAGTTAATTGGTCTTGATACTGAAAAGCAGATCCGGATAATCCTGGGTAGGGTGACATTAGGTTTTGAATACAGAAGAAAAGAGAGGTCAGAGAGTTGTCTTGATACAAAGACCCAAACCTCCCCAGTCCTGTGAAACTGTATAAGAGCCTTAAATACTCCTGAATAAGGAATTGCTTTTTTGCAGACTTGTAGTGGACGATCTTGTTCGAGTACTCATTTTTAATTCATCAAAGGAAACATAAAAGGTGGTTGAGGATGCAACTTGCCCAGGTTTCTGCCATGAAACAGCAAAGCTGAAAGGTCTGCTGTAAGGTGTTTTAACAAACACAGGTCTAAAAGGCTTGAGTATAGGGCAGCTTTGCAAAACAAGTGGCCTTTGGCCTCTAATGGTTTTGATTGTGCTGTAGGCTGGGTTCATGTTGTTCTCCAACCACCAGTTCAAGGCTCAGTGTTGCTTATTTGCTAGAAGTTTGTGTATCTGACATTCCCCAACAGGCCAYGGTAACTCCAGAACAACCTAGAGATTTAAATGCTAAACTACAGCATAACCTAGACAATTAACCTAACAAGAAAAACAGTGTGAAGAAAAAGCTACAGACAATAAAAAGAAAAACGTTTTCCATGTGAAAATTGTGGGCTAATAGCTAACAGAATTCTTGCTAGCCCAGGTAAGCTACTGCTTGAATGAAAATTCATTACTTATGAACAGACTTGGGATATCTTGCCCACAACAGACTGCTCAAGTAATGTAGATCCTGTTCATTTTTATCCATTCCCTTTGTCAGGCCCCAATGGAATTGTTTAAGTTGGACTTAGCACAGAAGCCACCAGCAGAATGCACTGAGTGTGCTGCTCTGTTGGCAGGACTCGAGGTTGTCAACGCAGTGAAAGGATCTCAGCCACACAACCCAAGTTAAACTTGCCTCCTGCCAATCTGCCACATGCTAAATTCCAGTAAATTGCTTAATTAACGTAACGAAAGCAAACTGCACTCCAGTCTGCTCTACAGGGAGCTGAAAACACCCTCTCCTACACAAGCAATGACACCCTGTCCTTTAACAGTATGGCCTACGTTTATGTGTTCCTAAGAGCTCCTGTGTGCACACCTCTTGTAAATTTTTCTATTCCATTGTACAGAAAGTATTTCTGGTTAACTATTTTGGTAGCCTCATTTATATTCCCTATTTCTAGAAAGGCTCATGCATATGTTTAATGCATGAATAGTTCCAGGGAAGTCAACGGGAAAATTTATACCTTTAAAGTTAAGGGTGTGCATACATCTTTACAAAGTGAAAATGGACTTTTCATCTRCACCTCAAGGTTTCCACCAGCTGTGTCTGCCAGAACATACATAACTGAACCAGACTTCCAACACTAATCCATTATTCCTCCACCTAGAAACTTGAAATCCACCATTAACTCCACGATCATTATATATGGCTCTCTTCCTTTTTCCTGCTTCTTTCCCAAATTACTCAGAACATGGGGCATGAAAAAATTGCTGTGGTGGCTAAGAAAGCACATGCAGAGGCAGAGCCAGGTGGTGCTGGCTGGAGAAGGACATCAGGCCATGCTGACAGTGGCTGTTGTCTCATGTTGTGATTCTGAGGCCTGCAGAGGTATCTACAGGCTCACTGCACATAAGGGAGTGCCCTGTTCCCAGCCTGTGATGACTGGCACTCACTTCCACCTTGTTCTGGATCAAAATCCATGATCTAAACATCTCTCCCCAGTCCCCTGTACTCTCCATGCCCTGGTGACTTGGAGCCCTGTCCCACCAAACACATCAGTCATCRTGTTGATGGCTTAGGACCACACTGGTATTTTTGGTATGTATGTTCCATTCAGGAAAAAGTCCCACAAAGTGTAATAATCTGTGTTGCAGGAAAAAAGTAGCTGCATTTTATCTCAATTATTTTCCTCTACTACAAGGACAGGCCAGTCAAAGCCAAGGAGGAGTAGAAAAGTGTGCTCAGTAGACAAGCACAACTCCTGCCTACATGACATTAAACTATCAAGTAGAAACAACATTTTTTGCTTGGTGATTGTGTTCCCTCCCACTCTCACACAAGCCAAGAGGAGTCTCTTATGTTAACAGCCAGAGAATGGAGACAAGCACTGGGCTGGTCTTGGCTCAGCTCGGTTTTTTGTTTGTGTTGGACACACGATGACACTCCCCTCTTCAGATCCAAGGTCCTAAAAGCAATTTGTTTTCATTTAAAAACAGAAAAGGCYGTGCTTTCTTACCAGCACACACGCTGGGGAAGGCTGACAAAGCAGCTGCCTGTCCTTGTGCCTCTGCAGAGGAGCTGGAGCTCCCATGGCTCCCACCCAARTCTCAGGCGCGTCAGAAAAGTATAACCACAAACTTTCCAACCTTCTGCAACCAAGCCAGCAATATTCCCGGTTTGGCAGCTACAACTCCCAGCTGTCAGCYTGACTGGGCTGTATCAGAGCCACGTGGACACGGGGAGCTGCTCACACAGCCCAACTTGCAAGACCGGTGCCTCAATTTGTCATGCTCATATAATAAATCAATTTGTTTCCTTTAACGAGGGGTTAGTCAGCAAACCCTCACTCATGCTTTTCTTGCACAGTAAGTCCCACTTCCCTGTAGGATTTGTGAATGTGGCCTTACCTTGCTTTAGGAGAGGCAGCAAGATGAGGTTGGCTTTCCTGARATTCTCTTGTGAATCCCCCCACCCAACAAACACCTGGTTTTTCCAGCTATTGGACACGAGCTCTACCCTGTGTCCTATACAGCATGGTGTAGGGAAGGGATGTTGTCCTCCAAGCCAGGCTGGATGTGATGTGGCCAAGCAGCAGAGCATTTCACCCACAGCCCCACTGCCACTCCTGGTCCGTGTCCCGGGGGCGTGTGGAGGCTCTTAGTTCCGGAACAGTCTGGGACACTTTCCCACTGAGCCAGGGGAGATCCTGTCTGTCCTTCTGGACAAACAGGTTGTGTTAAGCAGGAGAGGCCTATCAGTGCTGGCATCTCTCAGTCTGCCCCAGCAGGGCTGCGTGGGAGGGCTGGTTACCAGCACCAGCAAATGTGGCTCCTTGCAGCCCCCTTGGCCCCTCTGGCCCCATTTGAACCCTGCYTGAACTCGGGTTCAGGCGAGAGATTTCGCACGTGGTTCAGAGTGGGGCTTGGAGCAAGAGGACAGTGTCAGCAGCAGATCCCTTGGCACTGCTCCTCCCCAGATCTGGCTGATGGACTGCAAAATCTCCAGCCCCATGTGCTCAGCCTGCCTCGTCCAGCTGTGAGAGGAATTTCAGCTGTGCAATAATTTCTCAGAGGAAGTGTCTATCCATGAATTAATGTCTCTAAGAACTAATTATTGGGTAAACTGTATAAACAGTCCCTGGAGTGCCTCTTCAGTACTCAGCTTTTGGGCTTCAAAACAGACAGAGCAGGCAAGAGGATTTTCAAAAGACAYTCTGTCTGGGCAAGCAGTGATGTAGGTGACTCAGTGGTTTTCCCTCTCACAGCCTAAAAAGACAGAAAGGTCCATAGTGGTCATTTGGGGTGAAAATTTATAGCTTATTAATTAAAAAAGAAGGAAAAAAAAAAGCCATTTCTAGGCCAGATCATAGATTCTAGGCTGCCATCCAATGTCAGAAAATGTTCCCCTCCCAGCAGGGGATCCAGGCTAAAAGGTTATTTAATACTTTCTGGTTGATTTTCTATTTGGAATAACTTAAATGATTGGTTTTGGCGTGAGAAACTGTTTGCTTACCTGGCACCTRAACTTCAGTGATAAACTTTAATGTCCTCCTCTGAGTATTCCCATAGCACACAAAGGAGGCTTCATGCAGTYCCCCTAGCTATACATCTGACATTTCTTWWWAAAAAAAAAAATCAGAATCAGATGTTATTCATTATCTCTTCAAACTCCCATCTACCCGTGAACGTCCAAAAGTTTTAAAAGCTCTGCTTAAGCAGGTCTCCACTCCATTGATGGAATATCCTTTAATATTTTATAGCTCTGACTTGCACTTCTAAAAGTACTAATTAATCTCACTAGATAAAAACTGGCACAAAATGGCACAAGTGAGAATAGCTCCATCCTTCCTCACAGCAATGGTGTGCCAGTTCATCTTGGAGCATGTAATGATTTACTGTAATAGTTTTAGGCCCRTAATGGGGCCAATAACTGGCATCTGGAAGCTGTGAGGCTCTTTCCCAATGGATGCCATTCACATATAGTTATTTAATTAATTAACAGCTCCACTACCATAAGCCAGTGAAGAGTCCATTAAAGTTGGTTTTTTTTTTTTAATATCTTCCAAAGTAAGAACATATGCTGCACACTGCTTTTCCCTTGGAGAGTGCTTAATGTTGCAACCTGTTTATCTTATGACTGATTTTCAAATTCCACCTTAACCAGCTGCTTTTTGCTCAACTTTGGGATTCAGCAGAGGTTGAACTGCCGAGTGCTCAGCAGGAGCAGCAGAATAACATTCTACCTGCATGTGCTCATTCCTGAGCAAGGTGCCAAACCCCTACAGTGGCTGCCTGGCTGCCTCTGTGCTCTTCCCAGACTGTACATGTGAAGCACTTTCACTTGCCCATTTTCTCTGCTGAAAGAAAAAAAAAAAATAATGAAAAAAAAATCAAGGTGTGGAGTTCATTTGGAATAAGCAAAAAATCACTGGGAAAATGAACCCCAGCAGACTTTGGAGGGAGTTGGTCAAGTTTGTAAAATACATTTGAGAGCTCAGTCCCATGTGAAAYGTGGAAAAGCCATCAGGGGCTGTAAAGCCAGCAGGGATGGGTTTGGTCTGGTAACAGTGCCAAAGGATTTGCTTCCCAAGCGAGGATTCCTACTCCTGAGGTGCAGTTAAATGCAAACCACATCCTAATGGGTGCTGGCCTGCAGTGGGGCAAAGGGCTCGTCCCTAAGCCTCTGTCCTTCTGCAGGGAGCTGAAGGAGGTAAGAGCATCTCCCCTGGCACTGGCTGGGCACAGGCACTGGCAGCTCCAGCCTGGTGCCACGCAGCTCACAGGATCTGAGGAGCTGCCCCAGGAGGACGTGGTAGACATGAAATTGGAGAAGCTCTGACAGGACGGGAATGTCATTTAMCAGTGACTGTCTAAAGTGAGCCCTGCTAACGTGGCAGGGCAGAGCGGGAGCTCCCTGGTACTGGATTGTGATATGTAGGACATGTCAAAAGTTACATAATCCCTGATGCAGAATCCTTTTCCCTGGCTGTAATGTGTCGTGTCGTTCCTCCTCCTGCTCTCCCTCCCACTGGTCTGCAGCACAGCCTTCTGCCTGCAAGGCTTTTACTGGGGTGTGCTGCAAGGCTTGGGAAAAACTGCAGTGCCCTGGAGCAGCTGTCACCCAGAGCCCTTCAGCTGGTGCCTCACTCCTGTCATCCACCATGGATCATCCAAGGGCTGCCAGAAACCCAGGGGAARCCAACAGGAGCTGGGTTTGATACCCTTGTGAGAGATTCAGGATCTCTCTGCCCAGATKTCAGGTGTGGACAGTGCAGAGCCAATCTTTTTAATTGTGGCATCTCGTGCTCCTCCCTAGRTAGAGCCTCAGGCCTGACAAGCCTGAAAGTTCAGCATCCAGCTCACTTCCAAGTCCATCAGGGCTCTGAAATTGCTCTTCAGCCTAAACCCCCTGAAGCMACCAGTCTGTCCAGGCTGCTGGGTTGTGGCAAGACCTCCTGGCAGGTCTTCCTCCTCCCAGAAGGTAATGGCAGCTKCTGCTGCCTCACAGCAGGGGCTGTACAGGAAGTGCTTCCCACTTTCAGGTGCTTAATGGTCAAAGCACTCTCCTGGAAGCAGCACGCGAACTGAGTTCCTTCTCCTTTAAAAGGACATTCAAACATGCATCTCCCACTTTCCTCAGCATACCTCAGCACCTGGGATAATGCACTCAGTCCCTGGGATAATGCACTCAGCACCTGGGATAATGCACTCAGTCCCTGGGATAATGCACTCTCCTTGGCTTGAGGAAGAAGGGACACTCTGCATTCACTAATGCTTGTCTCCAGGTGACCTGTGATCTGCACAAACTCTGTCAGAAGTCCCTGAAGCAGAGGCAAGAGCTCAGGATCTCTCCTTCCAGGAGATTCCCATAACCAATAGGCCATGCAAGGTCACCTCAGCTAACTTCATCAGTATCTAAGTACCTACAGGTCTCCTATAGGCAGCAGGGAAACAGGCATTTCCTGTCCTGAGACAAATGTCTTGAGATCCTTTTCCTCTCCACTCACTGTATGTGGAGCCTGGGGTGACTAATGCAGTCTTTGAAGTCCAGCTGTTCAATATCTACATCAAGGATGATGAGTCCTCCCTCTCCTCCCTCCAACCCTTTCCTGTCTTTTTCTATCCCAGTAAACCTTTCATGGTGCCGCAGYTCTGATCTGGGAGCACAGAGTTATCCTAATCCCCTGCAGAACTGCCAAGAGTTAGGGGTTAGCTCACCATGGAGCTGTGGGCTCAAACSATCTCCAGGAGCTCTCCTGTGAACCAGCAACCCCCCAGCAGAGGAGGTTCCTGACATCTGCTTTCCTTTCCCAGTTTATTTTAATAGGCAAGACTGACCACTTCTTGGTTCAGCACAACACATGGTGTAGACATTTATCTTCTGCAAAGAACTGTAAAATATATTAATTAATATGGTAATTAATACCCTACCCATGGGTACTTTGTGCTTTTGTGGAAAGCRAAGCAACTATAACCCAGTTTGACTGGCTGTTCTGTTTTACTGATTTGTCCTGCTCTACTACTTCAATTAATATCCTCTTTAAATGTGATTTAGGCTTAATATTACTTATCTTCAAAATATTAGARGCATCCCACATGACTTCAGGTTTCTTGATTAGTGTTCATTTACAGATAAATTACCTCAAGGTGCAATGAAGGTTAAGCACATATATTGGGAATTTAAAGTAAAACACGTCTGACAGATTTTGCAACTAAAGTAAAACCCTGCAGCAGAAAATCCAAAGCACTCATTCCTGAAGTTACACTTAAAATACAGACCAATTAATATTAGACTYATAGAATCATAGAAAGGTWTGGATTGGRAGGAACCTGAAAGATCACTCCATTCCAATTCCCCTGCCATGGGGCAGAGACACCTTCTGGGTGCTCCAAGCCCCACCCAGCCTGGCCATGAACAGTTCCAGGAATGGGGCATCAACAACTTCTTTGGGCAACCTGTTCCAGAGCCTCACCACCCTCAAAATAGCAAATATATTTATTCTCTGATAGAGTTTACTTAATGAGAAAAATACATTCTATCCTAAGCCTCAAAAAAAATTTTGACCAGCTCCAGCCATGGATTTTGACCCCATAGGCCAGTCCAAAGATGCRGTGTGGGGCCTCTGTGTGCTTACTCCTTTCCTCCACATCCAGCCTCTAGACCAACTTCTATTTCTTCTTAGGTTTGCAAACACATCAGACTGAACTTCTGAAAATATTCAGAGGTTCTTATTTTTCTGTGATGTGGGAAAAAAACCCAATTCACAGCCTGAGAAGTCCCTGGGATGGAAAGAGGATGGTGTGATTTTCTGTTTCCAGGAGTGTTGCTGGAGGATCAGGGAGTATCATTAAAGCACAAGACAGAACTTTCCCTGGACATATGCTGTATAATGTAAAAACACTCAAAGGATTAACAGCAATCAGGGGTATATCTCTGGCTGTGCACACATACCAAATCTACAAACAAGGGATTAGAGATGTAGCATATGAACCTGCAAGGAAGAAATACAGTGGGGCCAGAAATGGGATCATAAGAGAAAGGTTATTCCTGCATTTGTAAAATTTTACACAGATCMTTGTATTCCATGATGGCTTATTTGTACTGCAGGAATATGTAGAAAAAGAGACCAGTCACAATCTGCTGGGGTTTGTATACTCTGCTCACCAAGGAGAGTGTCTGCCCTGGAGCTTGCAGGCCAAGAGCTGCTCCTTGCAAGTGCATCCACATGGCTGGACTCTCAGCATGTGGAAACCCAGTCCCAGGCATTAGCCCAGAAGAGTTATTTAAACAAGAAACATCTTTATTCTTTTTCTGCTCATTATTAAAATAAAACACCCTTCTAAATTTTAACAAGACCCATGCACTCCCTGCCTGGCTTTACTGCATCACCCTCTTATCTAGAAAGTTTTTCCTAATGTCAAGCCTAAATTTTATTACCTGCAAATAAAGCTTGTTCCTTCTTTCCCTATCCCCCAGCAAGCATGGGGAAAGATTTATCACCATCCTCCTTACAATAAACTTTAACATATTGCAAGATTTTTATCACAKCTCTTCTTTAGAYTCTGCTGTTCCCAGACTAAACAAACAATCCTTTCAACATTTCCTCCTAGGTTGTTCCTTCTGTGCCTCTGATATTTCTAGTGTCTCTCTCCTGGACTCTCTCCAGTTTGTCTACATTTTTCTTTACAGCACAGTACCCAAAACTGGACACTCTATTCCAGCTGAGGCCTCACCGGTGCCAAGTGGAGTAGAATAATTATCTCCTATGTCTTAGGTTGCAGTCTCACATCCTGTTCTGCCTGCAGCTGAGCTGGGTGAAAAGTTTATTTCTTTTCACCCACTCCAGCTGCTTATCACCACCCCTCAGCTGCAGGCTCTCCCCCTCCCAGGTCAGCAGCGAAACTGCCGGGGGATTGCACCAAACACAATCTGGGTGAAYGGCCCAGGTTAGAGGCAATAATTCAAATAACAAGGCTTTCCTGATCCCCAGTTCAGCAGGCCCAGGTGAGGCTGAGGATAAACAGGTATGAAAAAGCTGAAACCTGAGGTGGGAGGAGATGATGAGCCACAGGGTAATGGACAGTGGCTTTCACAGCTGGAGGAACTGCAGCCAGGAAAGGAAACCTCATACTGTCCTTACCCTCAGCCTTTTGTCCCTTCTGCAGCCTCAGTCCCTCGTGATGCTGCTGCCCAGCTGGGAAATGTTCTTTTTGTATTTCTCCTCCCAGAGTGCTGTAGCTTGCACTTCATCATCAGGCTGACTTTATAACATTTTTCCTCATTATCAATGCCCTTCTAAACTCAGATTTTGTTGTCTTGAGTAAGACCACCCCAAACAGGTCTCATGTGAGCACATCCCTTGTTCTCACACCCAAGATGGCTATGAAAAGGACAGAGAAGAGAGCATTGAGGTCTGGCTGAAAAGTTGTCCTGATGTGGCAGCAATACTGTCACAGCCATCACCTACAGGTCCTCATCCACTCCTGCACTACCTCAGAGGGCAAAGTCTTGTGTCTGCTCACAGCCCTTCACTGAACAGGGTCACAAGGCTCACCAGTGTCACAATGAAAATTCCTGTTGCTTTCCTGCACCTGCTCTGCCTACAGAGAACACCTGGCAGGACCCCATATGGGCTTTTCCCCCTGAGAGGAGAAATACAGCCAGACAATATGGAAATACTGCACTGATTAGACTGAAGATGAGCCTTTCTTTGCTTAATCTGTGGCTTCTGCAAAGATACAATGGAAGCTTGAGCTGGCTGCTGATCTGTCTTGCAGTTTTTCTGCTCCCCTGCAAAACAGTGTTTTGTGCTCTGAAGAATGAAGACTTGGGGAAACAACAATCCTGTGAGCTCTGGGGGCATTTCTACACCAGGACCAGCAGCCACATTGAGAACATTCTGTGACATCRTGATCCTGTGGGACTCCCTCCCACAGCTGACTTTTCCTTCAGCTCTTTAGGCAGAGTTAYACCCATTCTGCTTTATTGCCTTCAGCTCTGGACATACCTTCATCCCACCCTTTGYTTATCCRTGCATCCTTTCCCTGTCCATCTTCATTCCTTTTTTGCCTCTTCTCACCTACTTTCCATCTCCTTCYATTGCAAGTTCCCTCCAGCAGCTTCCTTGTTTTCTCAGGCTCCCCTGTGCCACCTCTCCCTTCTCCTGGCCCCACCACGGCCCCCAGTAGCCTCRGGCAGGCTCTGCCCTGCCCGGACACAGCTGTGGGGACTCTGTTCATGCCAAAATCCCCTCTTTTCTCAGGCTCTGTGGGAGCTGAGGGTTGGGTACTGCAAGCTCAGGGCAGGCTGAAGTAATAGGAGTAGAGMTGAGGTGAAGTTCTTGTTCTGTCTTGAACACAGACTGCCAATCAYGCCATAATAGGTGGTGGTTCTAGGCAGGGAACAGCTTTTCAGCCCACCAAAATTACACCATTAAATGGAATTTCCTCTATGGGCTAATCAGGATCTGAACCCATTTCTCTGGAGATAAAAGGCACAGCTCAATCTCCGGGTTTGCGAGGTCATCTGGAATACAAATCAACTTTCATAGATTCATTTGAAATGTTTTTAKGTAAAGGATATATTTTTTTAATCTGCTCGTTAGTGCCTTGTGCCTAAACTGGAACTGTGATGTGACTTTTTCTCACTAGAGGCTAAATAAAGTACTGTACTGTTTTTATAAATGTCCTAAGCTCTGCCAGAAGGCTGGCAATGAAAGAGGCTGGCAGGAGACAGGCACTGTCTCTGTTCTGTATCACGGAAGTGAGCCCAAGGACAGCGGCCAGTGCCTCCCATCCGCGGGAATGCGACCAATTAACGCGCGGGTGATGTCATGGGATGGCAAAAGCGCTTCCCTCGCAGCCCTCCCTGCTCTGCCAGCTCCAACCTTCAGTGTATTTTCCTCGGTCTGGTCCATGTACTGTAATAACTAAGTCAACTGGAAAAAATATTGAAGAAAAGACTGAGGAAAAACAGAGTGTAGGGGCAGCTGGAGCCAGCAAAGAAGGCACACTGAGAGCTATAAAGACGCTTTGTGCAGCAGCTTCTCTCAACTTCAGGATATTTAGTTCCACAGGAGTTGGAGAAGATGGGTAATAAGCTGGCCTTTATTTTAAGGGATATCCCTTGTAGTCTCAGCTGCATAAAGATCAGTCTTTGGGCATGTGGAAACAGTGCTAACAGTATCTCTCTTTCACTAMCTCCTGCTGCTCACTCCATTGAATGGCCTTGGTCCAGCTAGAGAGGAAAAAAGCCTTCCATCCCAAAACAGTCATCGGTCTGARGGAAAGGAGGTGATGAAAAGAGGCTGCAAGTGATGAAGTGAAGTAATTATTTATAAAAAGATACATGACCACAGCACTCAGGTGCCTGCTCAGGAACAGGGCCCAGAACTGCTCATTCTGAATGCARGGAACATGTGCCTGTGCCTTCCCTGCCCCAAAACAGGCAAGGGGAGCACTTCTCTGGGCTTCAGGCACACGAACCACACTGTGCACGGGGTCAGGGAGCACATGGATGTGGGATAGGGCTGCTCCAAGATCTCCAAGATCCAAGCTAGGTGAGGGACAGTGAGGGATGAGGCCAGGCTCAGATGTAGCTGCAGCATCACTYGGGCACAGACTCGGGGTGGGAGCTGGAGAGCAGAGAAGGGGCCAGCTGCCAGTGGGACTTCTCCCAGCTCCTCCCACACGGTCTTTTCCCAGCAGCCTGCTCCCTGGTTGCAGCCACAGCACATCTGAGTGTACTGGCAGCCAAACCTCAGAGAGGGAAAATGATCTTAGAGGCAGTCAGTGCACCCAGGTCTGTGTGTACCTCTGTAACCACTCAAGGAACTGGCCTAAAGAGGAGAGCACTCTGTAAAAACTGTGAGTTGAGACATCCAAATGGAGTTGAGATATCCAAATGGAGTTGGGATATCCAAATGGAGTTGGGATATCCAAATGGAGTCAAGACATCCAAATGGCCATGTGCCACTTGGGGTGATGGATGTATTTGCAAATTGGTTCTGTGTTGGTGAACCAATACATGCAGGGCTGATGATGCATAGATATAAATTCAAATTGGCTTCATGTGACTGTGAATCAGTACATGCTGATAGAGCATGAATACAAATTCCAACTGGTCCTGTGCTGTTGTGAATCAATATCCATGGTGCTGATTAGACCCATCCAAGTTCTTTTATTTGGTAGCTGATGGGGAGAGCCAAGCTTTGAGCATGGATGGGAGGACGAAGCAGCACTACAGGCATTGAGCAGAATGTCCCAGGGACCAATGTGTTAAATTGATCAGAAAACAAGTCTAAAATTTTACTTGGAAAGAAATTCAGAATAAAATTGCCTTGAATGTACCACAAGGGAAGGTGGCTTGCAGTGTTCTGTTGTGCTAGGCAAGCCAGCAAATGTTCACACTTCCTTTTAACCACAGTCACCTGCACACACTTAAAGAACATTTTTCTACCCCCATCATTTTGCTCCCAAGCTTTTGCTTTTCTGCTTTACCTCCATTAAAAACTGGCTCCAAACCATCTCCCAAGTCCGATGTGACAAAGATGAAGAGCAAAGAGATGCCAGATTGCTGGTGGGGGCTCTGGCTGACTGGGACATTGCTGGTAGCTGGAATGTGCTAAGACAAAGGGAGAGCAAAGGAGCCCAGGTTTTTCAGATGGAATCTGAAGGTTCCAGGGGACTTATCTCTGSCTTGTGAAACACTTTGCAGATCTTCCAGCTGGTAAAATGTAAAGTGACACTAAGTGAAATAAACTACTTTGTAATTCAGCTATAAGTATCTTCAAGAGCCATATGACTAAATTCAAAATCATTTAATAAAATAAAAGTTCTTGTTCTAGAAGGGTTTTCTTTTTAATGGACACTTCAGATGTTCAGTTAAATGTATTGTGACCAATGTAATTATCATTTGTCTGTATCTCAAAATTGTCTAATCAAGCACTAGTGGGCTGAGTAGTTAATAAGCACAAACAGAGATACTGAACTCTCTTCCTGTGGATTTCATCATCTTCCATTTCCACTCACCAGAAATACCAAAAATGTGGAGATAAGAGCTAGACATAAGAGTATAACAAGAAAACTAGCTGGGAATTAACACAAGGTCAAAAATTAAAAATAAAGTTGGGCATAACTTCACTGCAGGGGTAAAGGAGAGCAAAGCAAGGGGAGGAAAAAAAAAGGAAAATAAGCAAAACTACTTTTAGAATGGAAGTTTGCCCATGCAATGAAAGGGATTACATCATGTTTGTCTGCAGTAGTGAAGGGCTGAACTCGSTGACCTCAGATATCCCTTCCAGTTCCTCGGGCTCACAGATATCATTTCACTGAGCACAAAAGAAACACCTGACCCYGCTTCCTTCTGCCACAGACCCAAACAATGCAGCTGTCTGTGGGCAGGAGCAATTTATATACTGAGTGCTTTTTTAGAAGGGTACTCAGAGTTTATCCCTGCTCATTAACCTCTGGATCTGGACAGAATTTAGAGACCTCAGTTCCAGGAGTGCCAAAGAGAGCACTGCCTAACCACCATCATTGCCTGAGCCCCGAGGGGCCCTGGTGAGTCTCCCATCTAAACCCTCCTGCAACCCAGATTTAGGTCAGATCCTGCACAGATCACTGGAAGGGCACTATCAGAAAACACTGACAAATGCTAACAGAAACACAGTGATGAGGTGAAATCTCTGCCCATCTCTTTCACAGCAGTTTGGGCACCCCAAAGGTGCAGGAAAAGGGCACTACAGGCTCTGCTCAGCCCAGTACCACTGACTGTTTCTCAGTAAAGAGTGGGCCCAGGTCAGTTTAGTGCCCAGCAGAAGTTCCCCCAGGGCCAAGATCCCAAAGGGATCCAGGGCAGCCCTGAGAGGAGGGCTGGGAGTTCAGGGTGGGGAAGGGAGGGGAGTGAAGGCAAACACAGCATTTAGCACTGTCTACACCCCCCCAATGTAGGAAAGCAGACTGGCTTTTTGACTTTCTGCATGTGAAGCCCAAATATCCAACCAAGGTGACCTGGCTCATCCTGCTGGAGTCAAGTCACTTAATTTCAGCAATGACTAATGGGGGCCTAAAATAGGTGGTCCTTTTTCCTGAGCTCAGTTCTTTACCCAGCTTCCCTGGTCTGAGGTGACTTGCAATTAGCAGCACTGTGACTAACTGGTTAATAATAGTTTCAGGTTGTGCTGCTCAGACTTTACAAGTATTTCAAAATGCCACTGAGCTTTACAGTGCACTGCTTTCCCTTGCAGWTGGAAAGAACTGCCCTGTGTATCAGGTATGTCTGTCAGCAGTRCTAATTCACCATAAATATTGTTCCCCCCCATCCCCAATATTGTCTCCATCTCCCCTCCAGGAGGCAAAAAACCCCACTGTGCTTCCCATTCCTCGGAGTAGCTGGGATCCAGCAGAATACAATATCCCTCCTTTGGCATTTTGTATTGTTGCTTTTGTATTGACATTTTGGGAAGAAATGGGTGTATGGGCTGCCGGCAGAAACTCTGCAGGAGCTGTTGTTCCCGCTGAGCTCCTGCGGGCGGTGGGGAAGCAGCAGCTCCAGAGCCTGTCCCYGTCCCTCCTGCCGAGGCCGGACCCAGCCCAGCAGCCCCGGCTCGGAGCGCTCCTGCCAGCGCAAGGTGCGTCCAGAGGCGCTCCTGGAGGTCTGCTCCTGCTTCTTTTTCCAGCCCCATTTTGAACTCTGTCAGCACAGACAGGTGCAGGCAGATGTGAGCTCACCCTGCCCCTGCTCGCAGCCAGGCGGATCCGTGCCAGCCCTGTGCAGGAGCCACGGGGCTGTGAGAGCGTGGCKCGGTGCCCAAGCCCAGGCTCCTGCCGAAGAAGCCTCTGTCTGTCTGCGCAGAGCCCAGCAGCTGCCCCGCAAAGCTGAGGCACAGCTACTGCCCTTCAGTAAGGCTTTTTCTTAAATATGGATACAGGCATGAAAGCAGGGGATTGTTAATTCCGGGAAGGGTTTCTTTGGAGCTGCCATGGATCAATCCAGCAGCAGCCCCAGGAAGAGCACAGTAGGAGCCAGGGGAGCTGGCTGCCTCCTCACCTCTGCTCTGGCCCTCCCAGTCCAGATTGCCCGTGTCTACCTCCCCTTCCTTGAGGGAAATGGAGCAGAACGTGCACTTTCCTAATGTAGTTTTGGCCAGCAGCTATCGCTTGAAAGCTCTGTGGTGGTCTGACATTAAAAAATTATAAATCTGTTAAAAAAGGTAACACTTTTCTAGAACACAGTCACACATTATATCCTATTTTGATAGAAGGAGAACAGTACCAGCATCCTTCAGGCCATATGTAGGCATGTCAAAAAAAGAATAATTTTCAAAAGAAATTCCTGGCTGCTAATAAAAAGTTTACTATCTGATCTTTTGTGTATCAATATGGTGACTCAAGRCTGGTTCTGGTGCAATATATAAATGCATTCAGTGTTTCTTTGTGCAACACCTACTCGGTTTACCATGCTAAGACATGACTTCCAGTGTTTGTGGCCAGGTGGAAAATGTCCAGCAAAAAAGCCCAGTGTCCATGTGCTGTGTCTTCTCAGAAAGATAAGGACAATTAGGAAGGGAACTAGTTCTTAATATGGGCTTCCTTCAGATAAGAAGTTTCTGACTACATTTGTATTTGGTGATCAAAGRTCACCCTGTTCAAAAACTCCAGTGAGCTTCATACCCCAAAATGGCAGCATTTGGTGGAATGGAAATGACAGACAATTCTTATAAAATTAAACAGAGTTCATGAAGAAGATCTCAGRGCTCTTTGAAAACCAGAATGTTATCCTGAGATCTGGCCATGACTGATAGATATTTCAAATTTCAKTAAAGTCTTGTTAATTGGAAGAGCCTTCCTATTGCAATCTGTTTCCATATAAGCCTGTATACAGAGAAGTTTGTATGAATAAAAAAAGAAATAACTGGAATCTTCAAATCTTTGGGAAACAAAATCAAGAGTATAAATTTTGGTTGCTGGGTGTTTTCTCTCTGCACCTCAATGGGTCAGTGTGGAAGAAGGAACAAAACCAGTCACTATCTCCCTGTGATTCCAAGGGCTACAGCTATCATCCTATCCCATATCCTTGGGGAAGTCCAGACTGAAAAGACTGCACAGTGCTGAGATGCTTGAAAAATTATTTGGGTTGTGGCATGTAACAAACATCTATTCATTAAAGTCTTGCAATTGTGACCCAGCCCTTCATCTTGCACAAGATCTATAAAAAAGGCTGAGTGACTATAAATGTGTCCCTTGGAGCAAGTTATGGAAGACATTATTGGAAGACTGGTTTCTAGCCAGCTTTTCCAGCTTAATGAATTCCTTTCAAGGATGTGTGAAAGCTCCATTGAGACCAATGGTGAGTATCCTTGGACTCCTCCAGGAAGATTTTATAAGGGGGTCTCAGCTATTGTATTCTTATTTTTCTTCTATTTTCAGAGAGCAGTTAAAAATGATTTGAAATGGTAATGCTACAGTTCAGGCTTTTTCACTGTGAGGACTGACCCAACTGATCCATGAAGGGTCAGCAAAAGGCTCTTGGGCAGATCAGTTTTATCATGGTATCAAAACCATGAGAAATACTGGAATTTGCATGCTGACAACTCTGTAAGAGAGAAAAAATGCTTTCCTGCACCTTCCATGCTGAAAGCTCAGTCATTTAATTAATGTACAGATCTGGATTTCCAGTGTGTTCCTACAGACATCAGCTATATATGGACCTAGAATGGGAATACTGAGAGTCAAGGAAGGCTTTGCTCTGATCTCATACCTGTAGGTACCTTCTATTTGTGATGTCTCTTGCAGTAAAAGGACTTTCATCCACACATTTATTATGTTATCAGCTGACTTCACTTATTTTCTGTTTCTCCATTAACAGAGGGAGAAGGATAATGATCTGCAGTGTTTTTCTCTCTRGAGACTGGTTTGCTCTTTCAGACTCCATGCCTTCAATCACTCCTGCCCAGGAYGTTGGGATGAGTGGGGGAGGTGAGGGAGAGAAATTATGAGCTCTATGGAGAGAACCTACAAAGGGCAGTCAGTGGAAAAAAGAGGGATGTTTCATCTGGGGAGAAAAAGGTACAGAGCAACGGGGGGAAAGATGGTGAAGAAACAGAGCAGTGTAAAATATGTGGGTAGAAAAGATGGGAGATGAATAAACAGAATTTAAAAAAAGGTATAAAGTTTTAGCTGAAAGATTCATCATGAATCCTTTAGCTGCGTGACTTCCCATCCAGTTGCACTGGAATATCCTGATATTCAGCTTTTTGCTCAGGTACAGAGCAAGTCACAARGCACAGGGAGAGAACAAGTGCTACACACAGCAGCACAGGCCAGGCCAGCTGCTCACACCCTGCTGGACCTTGTCACACCGACCCCTGGAGCTGCTGCTGGCACCTCTTTGTAAAGTGCTGCTCCAATAGAAACTCTTTGTATCATCCAAAGACAGAAACATCCCAAGTAGGTGTTGTCACATGCAGCAGGAGTTGCAGACACATACTGAAATACATGACATTACAGACAGGTCCACAGGCTGATGTCAGGGCAGCTGTGACCTGGAGACCCTGCTGGCCTTGCATCAGGAAGGCCTAAAATATTGTGTTTGTATAGAAAAGGCATGARCATCAGGAATCTGCTACTGTCTTCATTAATGGGCAGAGCCATCCTTCATTCTGTTTGGAAAGCTGAGCCATGGATTCTAAGCATTTCCCTATTTTATTGTTTTYCAGACTACAAACAGAGGCAAATTAATTCCCCATGTAATTCCATTGAAATCTAGTACATTAAATGAAGGGCTGCATTTATTTAAGCCTGAACCAATATTTATGAGATGAATTTAGGCCCAGAATGTGCTGGCTGATGGCCCTTTATTGGGAGATTGCTTTAGTGGAAAGACTMCCCAGCCACTGGGAGAGACAGTGGGGACTGGGGAGGAGGAAAGAGAAGAAAAAGGGCAGAACAGAGTGTCAAGACCACAATAATTAATGCTTAGTGAGACAGAAAAGGAGACAGACTCAGGGGACAGCAATACCAGCACTTTAATTCATATGTTGTGGAGTTTCAAAGTCAAATCAATGGCTTGAACACAGCTTTATCTACACAGGTTCCACAAGGAGCTTACACACCTGTTACTTAAAAACCAACAACATTAAATTGTCCTGCCACAGCAACAGGAGTCCTGCCASACTGCCATGGAAGCAGGGACAAGACAGGTGAGAAAATCTTTTAGACCTTACTCATTTTAGATTTCAAAAATACATCCAACACTGTCATGCCAGCATCACAGGCCTGCATGGGTGAGAGTAAGATAGTTCATTTCAGTACAGAGATGATGATTTGGGTGTATTTGAAAGTAATTAAAGRTAACAGGGCTAGAAAGAAGCTGGAAAACATCAAAAAGAAAGTTCCTTTTCACAGAAACTAATGTAAGGAAGATGCAGACCCCTCCCATGTTTTGTACAGCATTTTTAAAGTTATTCAGAAGTTCCTAAGGCTGAAGAATACACCTCTAGGAAGACAGAGATTTTTCACAGCCCTTTAAATTAGGGATAAAAAAAAATGTAAGTCCATAGGCTAAACAATGTGGTTTGTGACACACAGAAATGTGTGTGCCCTCTGAAACACTTGGCAAAGGGATCAAGAGTCAATAATGGTTTCTTCAGCTTTCTACAAGGAAGCAGTTTAKAAGCAGTGTCAGTCTCATRGAAATCACCACATGGAAATTACTGCTGAATTCAGGGACAAAATTAATAACARGGGCAGTGCAGAATCAGTTGAGCTTCTTTAGTTCTTTGAAAATGTTATCCAATTTTTATTTTGGCACCCTTTTATATTTGTGGAACATAAAGCCTCCCTTGTTAKTCTGTACACTCAGGCAGTATTTGAGTCTCATGGACTTTCACCTTTTCTTTGCAATTAGGTTTTGTCAGTTATTTGGAATTTTGTCACCTCCAGAACGGATGACACCATCATTTAGGGCAAGCACAGAGGGACCTTTGGCACCACCAGTGTGTGACTGCAGATAAGTTTTGACCAATGTGCCCACACCACACTCAGACTCTGCCCATTGCTTTGGATAACCCTCCAGTTCTTGGTAAAATTCATACTTTCAGTGATACACTGGGATGTCTTTGATAATTTGGAAYTCCATTTAAATATGGTGTCTCCTTCAAATCTGAGTTGTTGCTGTTGGGAGATTGATTTTTCCAAAACCAAAAGCTGAGTATTTTTGGTCTGTACACCAAAACCTGYACTTGGCACATTCTGGGCACTGTAAGTCAAACCAGCTGTTTGCAATGTTACTGTATTTCCATATTTGCATTTGTTTGGTTCTTTGCCCCTTTGTTGCTGGATTAGCAGGGGTGGGGTATTCCTGGTTTCTTGATGGAGATCAACTTCCTAGACTGGAAGTCAGAACATTCCTGGTTTTACAGGTTTTTATGCACAAACCTGCCAGTCTGTGGGGACTGAGGAGTGCTGCAAAACCTCTCCTGTGTGTCAGCACAAGGAGCAGTGTGAGCCCTCCAACATCAGGCAAATTGTTACACACCAGGACCATCCCCTCCAGACCAGCCAGGCTGAGCCCTGAGATGCTGCTTAACAAACTACATAGGGAAATGTGCATGTCTGAAAAGGGAATTATCACTGTGGTATAATGACTGCCATGCCTCCCTGGAAAATGCAACATGGTGTGGGACTTTGTTTAAGCACTTTTTTTCCCCCAAGCTGCTACTGCCAGCTCCAAATGTTCAAGAACTWCAGTTTGACCCTCGAAATCACAAGCCTGTCTGTGAAACGATAAATGTGGAGCTCTTTTACTGTGCTTTCTGGTTTTTGAGCTGTTAGGGTGCACCTGGGTCACACTTGCAAGCTTTATACTCWAACCATTAGGACTAGAAACTTACTTTAAATTAAAGAAAGAGGAAAGCTGAGTTTCTAACCTCATTACACAACTGTAGTAGCTGGAGTRTAAGTGAAACATCAAACATCACAAGACTTGTGATAAAATCATGAGTGCTGACAACATCAATTTAGAGTAGGAGGTGGGATAGCAGGGGAAACTCAGGGCAAATGGATTTACTTTTTATCTTAATGTTTTTACAGGCTGTCTACTTTTATCTTTAATCAGAAGTTTTCAGTGGCAGCTCTTTCTTCGTGGATCTGTGCATGACATTAAAAGGTCACTTCTGCATTAATACCTGATACCATTTGCTAACTGCATCTCTCTATCAGAGATTACATGAAAAGGTAGGTGTACTGATGCACCTGGTGCTAATATCAGACAAAGAGGAATTATGGAAGCCCAGGTCATGAGTGCATGGGTAAAATGGCATTGAGAGGGATTCTAGTCCCCTGTGGGGTGTGTGTGTGTGAAGAACACTGGATGTTTCTCATGGCTCTGATATTTACTGCCTGAGCAGAGAATATTGGATGGAGAATTTGTCAGTCAAGCTCCACARTCTTTGTGGAATGGGTTGTTTTAAGGCATTGCATGCTGGATTTTTTATGCCTGAAAATTACCTCAATGAAAAATAACATGGAAACATACAAAGGCAGGTTTAGTTAAACCTTTCATTATAATAAATTGTCTGTAATTAAACCAAGTAATTAACGGATCACTATGATTATAGATCAACAGACTGGCCAGATCAAGAATTCAGGTCAGTCTTCTGTGATGCCAAAGTGGCAGCAGTGACAAAGTGGTCAGCTGTGCCTCCACTATTAGAGGCAGTTTCCAAACCCTGCTTTTGTTGTTTGAATTGCTCCAGTTTGAGGGAATTGTGCAGTCACCAATCCYTCCAACCACATCCAGAGGGTTGTCAGTGCCAGGTTCCTTGGTCACCCACCTGCTGYCACTCGGTCTGATCTGTCACTGATCAGCTGGCAGCAGAGTGGCCAGTTAGAAGGCAGCTCCAGCACAGGGAATACTCCTGCTCTATCATCATCATCCTGGGATTTAAAGTGGGGAGCTAAGCCTGGTCCAAAAGATCAGTTTGCTTCAGCTGCTTTGCACAGCACCAGGGGTACAAGCAGAGCATACAAGTGAATTTCAAGGTGTCAAGCCAGAGGTTTTTATATGGCATAATGCTGATATTCTGGATCTTCCACTCATGTAACCAGCTCCAGATGCATCTGGGTGGGACTGAGTTCTGCAGTTCATGGGTGATTATGTTGCTAATTGGAAGGAGAGACACAGCCCCTGTGTGAATCAAGAGGAGATGTTGAGGGTCTATAGTGTGGCCCTGGTCACAGCAGAAGGGATCCAGCCTACTGCTGTCCCAGCAGATAGATAACTAAATCAGAATATTCCACTCATTCCCCCCAAAACATCACAAAGTCAGAAAATTCAGGACAAGTATGTGCAATTCAAAAATCCTAATAACCTCAAGTTTGCTCTGATGTGATACATAACCACATGTAACTCACAAGCAWGAGAGAATTTCATAGTTCATAGTCTGCGTTTGGAAAAAAAAAAACAATTTTAGAAGATAAATTACTTTTAAAAACATGTTTCAGTACATTTTTTTGTTCCACATATTACTACAGGAACAGGGTTTGACCTGTTCATTCTCATGCAGGTGATTTGGCATTTGGTCTGATTTGATAGATTTCATCTTTCTACAAAATTCRAGTACAGAGGTCAAAGAAGGAAATGCTTTGTCATCCCTGCCTGCTTTCGTGGGGGAGCATTGAGGTTAGCCCTCTGGATGTAAAATCTTACCACAGAGACAGAAAACAAGATTGGCTAACCACAATGACTTGACTCAAAGAATTAGCAGCTCTGACATAATGGAGGCATTCCTGAAAAATCTCAAGTCAGAGTTCTGCCCACTTTTGTGAATAAATAGCAATCAAAAAATCTAGGGCAATAAAACTCCATAGGCGTCTCAGAATTTTATTTCAGCCAACATCAATCTTCCTTCCCTTCAGACAAGCTAAATTATACCGGTAAATCAGTGACATTAAATCAGTCAAACCAGCTGAATGCAAAAGCTGAGGGAACAGACCAAATTTGAACTGTGTATWCTGAGAGAAAGAAAACTGCTCATAAAGTTAAATCTTAAATAAACATGAACCCTCAGAGGGGGTACCCRGGGAAAAGGAAAGACTCCAGTCCAAAACTTCTGAGAGGCCTCTGAATAAATGTACAGGGGAGTGGGAAACGGGTTTCTCTGTGCTTCAGAGGCTGCAKCTTAGGGAGGCAGAGCTGTAAAGGACCTAAATCAGACTTACAAAAAGGGGAGAAATAGAGGCACAGCCTGCCAGGGCCAACCACCCAGGAGCATCCCAGTTTGATGGGCTCTGTAGCTGACACTGCTGGAACGACGCTGTTGCAGGCGCAGGATGCAGCGTGCTCACATCATCTGCACAAAGTAGGCCATGGCAGCCCCGGCTCTCCAGGGACTCACACTCAGGGCCCTCCCCGATGTCACTGCAGTGGCTGAGGACGTGACATCCCTGCCTTTCAAGCTCAGGACCCTTCCTGCAGGAATGGAGATGAGTGTGCTGGCTGCCAAGTCACTGATGCGGCAATGAAACCTCCCCGTTTGTTTAAGCTGATTTGTGTTGAAGATACCAGGCCGGGAGCAGCTGAGCTCCAGGGGCAGGGTGTGTTTGGTCCTGCTGGTCACACAAGAGGGAAAGCTCAGAAATGGAACCCCCATTGGCTGAGGTACCCATGGAAATGCTGAGCACACTGCAGGGTCGTGCCTCAGACCCTTTGAGACTCCAGAGGTACCAGCACTATTTTCTCCAAGGCCACAGAGGTGTCTTACATCACCCACATCTCTYCCACACAGACATTTTCAGCTCCCAAACCACTAAGGACACAGGGTTTGAATGCTCCAATGCAACATTCTTCAAGCTTGCCACATCTGTAGGAAGAGGATGGCTCAATGCTTTGTAGGTGCCCTGGAATAACCTTTAATCAGAGCAGATATTGGAGAAACTATAATGAAAGAACACCCATGCACATACAGACAGCAGAAATCAGTAAGAACATCCTGATTTTCTCCTSCAGGAGGCATTTTGCAGTTCCATCCAGTGAGACAGCTGTGAACTGTCTGTGGCTGGGATCTGCCATCCCCATACAACGATTTTGAGTGAGGTTTTCTCAARGAGTGCCCCGAGATGGAAAACTGAATTTGCCTTAATGCAGAGCTCACAACAGATCTCCCTCTSCTCTACTCCTATTGAGCAAGGGAGCTCTGAACTTGTCTGCAGAAAGCAGCTGAAAAAAAAAGGCAGAAAGGGGATAAGAATGACTTGAGATTACTCATCACTTGGGATTCCTTTGATTTCCTCTCCCAATATGAAACAGTTGAGGTGGAGCAGGTCTAGTAGATCAGTGAATGCATCTTACTTGAAGAACAGGATTAATATCTTCCCACAGCCATCCACAATGAAGAATTCTTGAGTTGCCAAAATAATTCTGYGCTGAACAGAGGAATCCACAGGTGGGAAGCAATTCTCAGTGAATTTGCTTTCTGAATACTTAATAACTGCACATATTCAACAGCATCATTCTCTAAAACAAACAAAAGCATTTTTTCTGTGGTGCCCTCCTGCCTGTTGGCCAAAGGGATCAGAATCCCCAGTTCTGTTCCCAAAGGCTGGATCCACACTACCAACTGGTGGGTTGATCCTTGCCAAGACATTTTTAGAGGAATTATAAAAATCCCTCTTACTGAAGGGAATTATATGCAGTACTTAGGCAAAACAGGCATTCCATTTAGAAATATAATTACTTCTGCTATTCTATCAAGAAAAAGAATGTAGTAGTAAGGGATACAACAGAGAAAATTATTTATGTGTTGACACTTGACAATATAAATAGAAAACAGATCTGGCTGGAACTAAGTGGGAAATGAAAAAAACATGAGAAAATATGTAACTGAGATTACCAGTTGGGGGGATAATTTATGACCACTCCTAGYGCATTCTTTCCAATGGAAGTACAGCCCCTCATTTTGCTTTATGTTTGGATTGTAATTATGCATGCACTTAATTAGCAACAAATGCAGGAGCTTACTTCGTGTTTTTTGGCAAATTGTCTTCTTTTGACTGATGTCCTGAACACTTCAAAGCAGGCACTGGCCTGCAGTGCAAAGGAGGGAACAGAGGAAGGCTTGGACATAGTCCCTGTGCCTTAGTGAGCTGTAGCACAGGTTGGGGAAGAAAGGAGTGAGAGTGCCATTCACACTCACAGGCAGTGCCTGGATGAAATATCACCACCTTAGGAATTATTCTGACCCCATCTCTTGTATTCATGCTCCTTTCACTCAGGCTGCTGGTCTGGGTATGCCCATTACTGCACGTCTTCTGCTTTAGATTTGGGAAGAGTATTTTTCTSCAGCATCTTCATTCTTAATATTAGTGATTTATCACATATGGTGMACTATATTTTTACAAAGCTGTAAGATACCATGGTGATTAACACCATATGAGAACCTAAATAGAAGGGAACAGGATAACAGAAATGTCCTCCCAGCAGACACAGGGCTTTGGCTTGTTTTTAGAGGCAGTATCTCAGCTGCATGATTTTACTCTGCACATAAGTATTCTAGGAGTTCCACAATAGAAAACKGTACTGTACTTGACAATGTTGTAGAGAGAACAAAAAGCCTCATGTTTAATTTCCCTCTAGCCTTTAACTGGGATTTTCAGATCAATTTGGAGAGATTGATTATTCTAACTCTTTTGATCATACAGCTCTATTACTTTGATTTAAGAGGGCAGGAGAAAAAAATGCAAGAACCACAAGCATTACCCCTTGTGTTTATACATGTACATATATATATACATATATATTCTGAGAGGAATTTCTGGCAGGAAAATATCCCAGCTTCACACAGCCTTGCAAACTTGTCCTGTCAATATTGCAGTCCCCACACAAAATCCATGCACTGAATTGACATGGAAATGAGAAACTAATCACATTTTACTGACCCACCCAAACACTGTGAAAGCCTGGAGACACTGCAGGCTGCTTGCAATGAACACATCACTGCTGGGCACGGCACAGCCCTGCTTTCCAAACAGCTCTGTCCTCACACCCTTGGCTTAGGGCTGCCACTGGGAGAGCCTTCCCCCCTGCACTCCTGGATCCAAAGCAAGGATTTTACTCAAGTGTGATGGCCAGCAAAAAAAATGGAGAATTGTCTCTGGGCACTGGGATAAACCAGAAAGACAGCCTGGGGGAGGCTGGAAAGTGTCAGGGTGAAACCCCTGTGGTACAAAGGTGCTGGACAGGAACTSTGGCTGCTGCTGGGCTCCTGTGGCAGACAGGCAAAAGTGTGGGGAAGCCAAAGAGGTGGCTGCAGGCTGGGCATCCCTGGGTACTGCCTGATCCTCCAGGGCCAGGGCTGGCTGATCCTCCAGGAGTGCCAGGAGGGCTGCAAGGAGCATGGGGAGATGAGCATGAGCRGCTCCCCATGCATCTTCCCTCCGAGCAGCACAGCACAGGTTAAATTAAAAAATGCACTGGGGAAAAGGCTGTTTCTGTAAAACTGGTCACTAGCAGCCAGGCCTCCAGGGATGCTCTCCTTGCCTAAGGATGAAATGGGATTATGAAGGTAATGTTTGCTGCACTGTAATTAAGGTGGTGTCAGGACTTTCATTAAAAAGTGTATTTTTGTTGAGGGACTACGGCTTGGAGAAAATTTTTGCTTGAGGCTGAAATATAACATGGTTCTCAACCAGAAAACACATGCACAACCTTTATTATATATGTAATTTAAAATCTCACTATAGTCTTGGCTGTGAAGGTTCTGCTATTGTTTCCATAGGGGTATGTAGCCAAKTCCTTAAAAAAATCAGTTATTAAAGAAGTGAAGGACTGAATTCTGTTCTGGAACCCATGTATGTGACATGACCCCATTAATTGTCTGCAATTAACTCCAAAAACCAAAGGCCAAGTGCTGCCCTTCTTACTCAGACACACRATGTTATTGAATAAACAGCTGTAAACAGGATTGGGCACCTGTGTCCAGGTGTTCACCTCTCCACAACCCAAGGCCTCTCCCACATTATAACAACTCTTCAGAACGTGAGGCCATCCCATGGTGGGGCAGGGATTATTTCCTGGCAAAACTGGCAATCTATGGCAAGCTTATTTCCACGAACACAAAAATTCCTTATATATTGTAGCACCCAGGATCTCAGATAAGGAAGCACAACGCCTGTGCACGAGGTGCTGTGCAAAACACTGAATAAAAACCCAATATATGATTGCACACAAACAAATCCTTTCCCCCCCCATCTCATGGCCAGGTTTGTATTATTTCTGTTAAGTAATCTGAGTGTAAKGCACCACTCCTGCAAACAGCAAACACTGCTCAGACATTTATTTAACTTTCTGCATGATAAAGTCCCAACTTCACAGCAATCCATTGTCTTTCCCCAGAAGTGCCCACAAAGGGGCCAGCTACTGCCCTGGGTTCTTGCTGCTGGCTCTGGGGTTTTTCCATCTATCTGCACTATTTGGCATGTACTGCTTTCAGGTAGTAATTCTACYTTTTTGGATTCAAAAGCCCCATGCAATTAATAGTATTAATAGTACAAAATATTATTTCTCTGCTGCCCGTTACCACAAAGACAAGTAAAAGAATACTAAAATTTATAAAATTACAGTTTCATAAATGCCTAAACCAGACAGGAATTCACAAAGAATGGAACAAAGTTCCTAGGTAACTTGTAGATACTTTATGTGACTTTACAGGGATGCTAAAGAAATACAACATAATAGAGCACAGTTCATTGTTTCTTCTCAGAAAAAAACCATATAAATTGCAAATTTAGGAAGAATTTARGCATTTCACAAATGCTTAAAGACAGAACAAACTTTAATCAGGGGGTAGTTGTCTTCAGTGAACCTAATGCATCTTGTTATTTATCTGCCTAATTTAGCATTTCATGGCCTCAGTTTGGAATAAGTTAATGATTTTCAGTAGAGTGCCTCAGCTACCACTTGTAAAAATAGGATTATTCAAATGCAAATAAGTGCAAACATGTGCAAAATTAAGATTCCTAATAGACAAAGCTTCTCCATATAGGAAGGTAGTATTAATACTACTACCAGAGGCAGGCAAGCATAATTCCTCATGTGGACAAACTCACTCTGAGTACCTTTTTTGATTYCACCTATATGAATTAAAGGAGTTAGACTTAATCTAAAAAATAAAGAAGAAAAGAATAAAAAGCCAGAAGATGCCAGGATGAGTGAGTCTGCATGAGGRTTGTACTACAACCACTGGTTTTAAATTCACACTCTGGCGTGCACAGAAAGAACATTTTTTTATGAAGATAAAAGCCTCCACGTGTAATAACTCGATATATAGACAAGCCCTAGGGGCTTGCATCTTGAGCACTTAACATTTTTGGCCTCATCTTAATGGATAAAAAAAGGTGTGTTTCTCAGTCACATTAGCCCACTCAAAGGAGCTTAATGTGATGAAAAGGCCTTAGGGTTTGGTGAGGCTGAGGTGCAAAGGTGTGGGCACATCCATCACAGCCTGGGCACCCCTGCCTTCAGCACACACTGAAATGGTCAGGGGGGAGCTGGCAGGGATGGGGAGCAGGTAAGGATGTGCAGCAGGCAGGGATGGGGAGCTGCAGGAATGGGGAGCAGGTAGGGATGGGGAGCTGGCAGGGATGGGGAGCTGGCAGGGATGGGGAGCAGGCAGGGATGGGGAGCAGGTAAGGATGGGGAGCAGGTAAGGATGGGGAGGAGGCAGGGATGGGGAGCAGGTAAGGATGGGGAGGAGGCAGGGATGGGGAGCAGGTAAGGATGGGGAGCAGGTAAGGATGGGGAGCTGGCAGGGATGGGGAGCAGGTAAGGATGGGGAGCTGCAGGGATGAGGAGCCTGGACTGTGTTAGCCCCACGTTCCTAGAAACTGGATCTGTTCATGTGGGGGTAGCTGTCGTCCAACAGAAGTCAGGATATTTCAAGGAGGGGAGCAGGTGAGATAACATGAACTAGAATGAAATGCTTTTTCCTCACAGACTGTGAACACCTCCAGAGAGCAGTTAGGTGGATTCCAGGCARACTGGACCTGCACACTGTGTGCACTGCTCCAGAGCCCCTGGTAACTGGAATTCTCCAGCTCTCTGGGGATGCTGCTCAGGATGAGAAGTGAGGCTTTTCCCCCACCATGGCACCTCCCCCAACTGCTGGGAAAGCCCCACCGCCAAAGGAAGGGTGTGTGTGTCACACCCACTACCCAGGCTGTGCTGCTGCTGAAGGAAGGCAGATCCATGAGATGACAAGTAAGCAAAACTGATGAAAGGGAACAAACATTTCAAGTTTAAAACTGAGCTTCCCCAACACATTGGTTACCATACGACAATTAGCATATGCTAACATTTTTTGTAGCCCAGCCAAGTTTAGTACAGATTAACTAGAAGTCACGTATTTGTATGATGTAATCCTGATTTTGTCACTTGATTTAGGCTTTGTCTAGAACTCTTTTAAAGTATCTTGTGCTTGGTTTTTTATTCCTGAAAGAAAAATCCAGTAATTTGGCTATTTCTGAACCACTTGAGTTTCACTTGGGTGAATATAAAAGCAGATGTAAAACAAAYATCATGGGCAGCTGATGTGGTTGCTGCACTCAGTTGCCCCTGCACCTTCATCCTGAAGTGTGCTACAAGGAGAACCATATGGGAAGTGCAGCAGCACCAAACTCTCTGCAGTTTTCAGAGCAGCACACTGAAATAAGCAGATGTTGAACACAGTCAATTATCAATTTAGCACAGGGTAAGACAAAGTGGTTCAATATACTGAACATCTGAAATGTTATCATGTTCCTGATGTACCTTAAATGCAGCCTTTGTGATAACTTGGACTCTTCTGCAAYGGGAACACAAGTGTAAAGAGAAGAAAAATTAAACTTTTATTTGGTTTATGTACAGTGATGAATCATCATTAAATTGGCAAAGTTCTGAATTAATGTCATAAACCAGAAAGTATCTGGATCCCATTTTGATAGAATCCAAAATAATTTTTTTATAATTTATATTCCATACACCACTTTAATTGTATAAAGGCAAAATGATATTTACATTCCAGTTGTCATTYTCCTTTAATTGTAACAGGATCATTTTCTTTAACTAGCTGATTTAGACAACATCCTGTCTTCAACATTTTCTGTAATGAAAGTAGTTATTATTAAGCACATTGGGACAATTTAAGATGTTTTGAMGTTAAAACCACTAGCATGCCTTGTTTAATCAGTACTGCAAGGGTCTCRCATTTCAGAAACTATTCAAAAACTACAGAAATATTTATTTTAATTAAGGCTAGAATGTAAAATTCTAGTTGAAAGTTTCAATGCTGCCTGCCCTTGAAAGTTAAAAAAAACCCAGGTGTGTCAGCTCACCTGAGTTAGTTTACAATGAACTGGAAGATCTCTTAGCATTCAGTAAAGCAGACAACCTGTTCATTCAAYATTACACATTTGCTGTAAAAACGAGTGTTTCCCAGACAGCAATAATTYATAATAGGTGGTTAGTGTGGCCAAGGTATAAACATAAAAATTTTCCTGACAGAACTGTTCAAATATCCTGAATCAACAAAGCACTCCCACWCTGGATTTATGTGTGGTGACACGTCTCCCAGCTCGTCCCTCTGCCTTCTCCGAGTGACAGCTAACGCCAGCAAACAGTTCCCTACAATTCCATCTCCTCTCCAGGCTCCTGCTCKCGAGTCTCCCCGAGTTCTTCACACCTTTGATTGCCACAGCAGTGGCTGCAGCCGCTCACAGCACAGACCTGCCCAGCTGTGTTTGGACACGTAAGGAGATAAGGCACAGCAGCACAACTCAGAGGCTAAGCCCCTAATTCGCTCCTGTGCTAGACCACACTACACCAGCGCTGACTTATCCTGCCTCCACTCCCACTTTATACTGCGTTAGACATGTATGCATACAATAAACGTGTTAACAAAAAGAGAAAAAAATCTGAATTACACACATTTTTGTATAAGACACACATCCATCCCAAAGCCCAACCACTCGCAGGTGATCTAAAGGGATTAAAACCCATTTCCATGGGAGGACTGGCTGAACCCCGCACGGACAGGTGAGCGCAGTGATCTCACGGGGGGACGTGGCAGCTATTCCCGCACACCGAGCAGTTGATGTGAGCCCACGGTGCGCTCACACGTCACTGCTCCGATCAAYTGGCACATGCGGAGCGGCTCTGACACATCCGAGGCTCACCCAGGCCGAGGCGCATGTGYGCTGGTTCTGCTCACGCACAGCCAGTGCTCCAGGAGATGGACATTTTTTTTTCCCTAGACCAGATGGCAACCTGGCAACTCCAGCAAATGCCACACMGGCGATCCCACTGTGCAGAGGCGGTGGCCTTTTCCTTCCCTCTSCCTGCCCTTTTTCTCTCTGCTCCACCCAAGCCTGGGCCTGTATAGCGTGAAATGTTTACGCTAACTCGCCCGAGTTAACAAAATTCAAAGGCGCTTTCTTCTGTCAGACAACATGTAAACACATTAAGATCCCGTATCTGAAACTGTATGAGCAGTACACCCATGCTGTCATTTGCAGACTTCATAATACAAACATTTAACTCGGGATGCATTTTTTTATTTGGCATAAACGAGTACATTTTCAGTGACAGGGCCAAGAAAGCCATACCAACAATCCAGCTGTTCTTGCACGGCTGAACAATAGGGATGGCTCTATATAATTTCATACATAAGTAGAGGCAAATGTGTTACTTTCTAATGTATTTCATACATTACATGAAGATGTCAAAAAGGTCTAGTTTAATTACTCACAAACCTAGAAAAGGAATCGACAAAGGCTTTATGTTACAAAATGGTTATGAAGGAAACAGGCCAGCAAAAGTCATATTTGCCACAGCAAACCATTTAATTTTGTATTCTGTCGCTGACAAGTGAAAAATTGGGGAAGGAAAAGCAGYGTAAAGATCTGGACTGCTTTGTGTTTTTACTTTAAAATAAAACAGAAACCAAGATCAGCCACTCCTTCCCTCTTTGTACCTGTGCGATACTCCAGGCCATTCATATCAACTGGGATTCAAACAGAAACCCAAAGGCCACTGGAAACACGCTCCGTGCGGGGCTCTCGGGACGTGTTTACTCGCACCCTTGGGGCTATCGCTCCCTACCACGTCTGCAAGCCCGGCGAAGTTCCCGAACCCGCCCGCCAAGCCCGAGTCACCGCGCTGCTCTTCCGTCCGTGCGCCCTGTTCCGTGATTCAGCACCCGCGCCCCGACCCGCTCCCTCCGCTCGGGCCCCGGGAGGGAGGGAAGGAAGGAAGGAGGGAGGGA
>CADDXX010000115.1:412553-431210 GCA_902810485.1 Alauda arvensis | reverse complement strand
GGGGCCGCGCTCCGTTGGAGCCGCTCCCGCGGCGGGCAGCGGAGCGCGCCGGGGCAGCGCCCGGGAGGAAAGTCCGGGGGCGCGGCCGCTTCCTCGCCCCATGGCCGGACTTCTCTCCGGCTGTGAGGCCGCGSCGCTTCCCCGCCTCCCTCGGAGCCCGAGTCCCCGCTGGCCTCCGGGACACGTTAAATCCCGTGTAATGAGACTTAACCCCGCCCCGCAGCCGGGCTGGCAGGCAGCCAGCCAGCCGGGCCCCTGCCCGGGGAGCTCCCCCCCGCCCCGAGCGCCCGCAGCTGGTCCAGCCGGAGCTGCTGGAAAGCGGCCACGCTCCCCAGACTTTGTCTCCCTCGCACACAGCGCTGAACTCTGCTCCCTCCCTCCTTCCCATCCCCCGGGGCGCCCGCGGCTCCCCCCGCTCGCACCGCCCCGAGCCGCAGACGCGCGGCGGGGGAAGGGGGAGCGCTCCCGCCGCCGGGCTCCCGCCGCCTCCCCGGGGGCTCCGCGGGGCTCGGGGGGAGCGAGCGCCGCCGGGGCGGGCACCGAGCGCTGTCCCCGGAGCGCAGCCCGCGCGCGGGGAGCGGCCGCTCGCATCCAGAAGGGGCTATYGCTTTTCCACGGGGAAACAGATAAAAAAGAAATAACAAGGGCGGGGAAAGGGTGGGGGAGCGCCGGGGCAGCGGCCGGGGCGCGGCGCGGGGTGGGGTGCGCGGAGCACCCCGTGGCGCCGCGTCCCGTCCGGGCCCCGCTCCGCCGTTTCCCCGCAGCCCGGCGCGGCCCCAGCCCAGCCCGTGAGGTCAGCGAGGCGGCGGATGGGTGTCTGCGCCGGGGGACGGGCGGTGGGCGGGCGGGGCAGGCGCAGTGTGGGGCCGCGGCAGGGGAGGAGGAGGAGGGCGGGCGGTCGCTGTGTCTATGTGTCGCACAGGCGGGGGGGAAGGGAGTCGGGGAGGGGGGGGTTATACACCAGGGCAGCGCCGGGATCCCTTCTCCACCCCGCGGGGAGGGGGCAGGGCGCCGCCTCCTCCTCCCCCTTCCTCCTCCCCCTTTTTCACCCTTCCTCCTCCTTCTTTCCCCAAAGTTAAACTTCCTGCTCCCGGCCCGGCTGGGAAGGGGACGCGGAGCCCGGCCGGACTCAGCCCCTCGACACACACACAACAGCTGGAGCTGTCAAAACTTCCTCCGCTCGGCCTCGGCCCCCGCCGCCTCCGCCGCCGCCGCCCGCTCCTCCTCCGCCCCCGGGGGCTCTGCGCGGGGGGAGGGCGCAGGGCCAGGGTACAATGAAGCGGCGGCCGCCGCAGCCGGGCAGCGCAGCAGCCGGAGCCGCCGCCAGCGCCCGGGGCCTCTGAGCGGGGGCGCCCAGCGGCGGGACCAGCCGCGTCTCTTTCGCTCGCTCTCTTCACCTCCCCCCAGCCCCGACAGACCCCGCCGAGCCCGGGGAGGGTGTTATTGTGTGTGAGACCCTTCCTTCCGTCCTCTGCGCTTTCTCTTCGCCCCCCCYCTCCCCTCCCCTCCTGCTCTCCCCATGCTGCTCCCCCTGCTACCTGTGCTGGTCGGCGGCGGCTGAGGCCAGCGATGCGAGGCGGAGGTGGAGGAGGCGGAGGTGAGGAGGAGAGGAGCCGCGGGAGCAGGAGGAGCATCGGGATCCCCATCACCATCCTCATCTTCATCCTCATCATCATCATCCATGTGTCTCTCTCGTCCTGCTGACTAGGATGTCAACGGAGGACAAGAGTCTGGTGGTGGCGGTGGTGGAGCCGCCTCAGCAGCAGCAGCAGCCCCCCGAGCCTGGAGCTCCCCCCCCAGCAGCAGCAGCAGCAGCCACAGACAAAAGACCTAGGGGCCGGCCTCGCAAAGATGGCGCTTCCCCTTTCCAGAGAGCCAGAAAGAAGTAAGTTCAGCGTTTGTGTGTGCGAGGCAGAGAGGGGCCGGGGCAGGCGGCCAGGCGCAGGCAGAGCTGTCAGTGGAGACTCGCTGCTCGTCGCCCCCTCCCTCTGCCTAATGCCATTTTGAGAAGGGCCCTTCTTTCTTCTCCTCTCCCCTTTGCACTTTCCCCTCCTCCTCCTCCTCCTTTTTCACCTTTGTCTTCCTCCGCCTGCTCTCCCTTTTCCACTTTTCTTTCACCATCCCCTATTCTTTTTCTTCGCCTCCTTCTTCAGAGTTTCTCTTTAGCTCTTCCCCTTTCACCCTCTTCCTCCTTTTCCCCCTCGCCTCTACACCTTCCCCCTTCTTTTTGGGTCCGTTCCCTTCCAGGACGCTCGGCTGCCTTCAGCGTCGCCCGGGTACTCCCTGTGCGCTGACGGCAGTTCCTCGTCGCCCTCCCTCGCTATTCCCCCYCCCTTCCCCTCCTCTTTTTGGGAAGGCACACACGGATCCCGGCGGGTGGCGGGGAGGACACCCCCGCACCCCCCGCGCACACGCCGAGTTGAGGCAGGAGTTTGTCGGCGGAGCTGTCAGCGGCCGCCGCACGCAGGGACGCGCCGGCGGGACGGTGCCGGAGCACAACAAACACACGGAGGGAGGGGGCGGAGGATGGCGGGGGGGAGCCCGTTCCCAGGCGCTGGCTGCTCTCCCTTGGCCACGGCCTCTCCCCGCCGGGGGCGCGGGCGCTCTCCAGCCCCGGCGCTTCCCCCCCCCGCTCCGCCGGGCGCTCCCCGGGGGCCGCCCCGCTCCCGCAGCCCCGGGCGGGGATCCCGCGGGGCCGGGCCGGGAGCGCTGCCGAGCCGGGGAGGGGCCCCGCTGCGGGTGCCCGGGGTGCGGKGCCGGGCTGCGCTCGGCGAGAGGGAGGCCCCGGCGGCCGCTGCCGCGCTGGCTGCGCTCCCCGCGGGTTATTTTTGAGTAGGATGGAGCTTGCCATGGCATAGCTGATGGCAGCGGTAATAGGGCAAAGCTGGGCGGCACGTTCGGCTGAAGGGACGTCAGGAGGTGACCGARAGAGCTCCTGCGCTGTGAGGTCTCTCCGAGCCTCGGGGTTCAGAGGTTGTTCCCTTTGTTTTGGGGGACGCGCTCGGTTTGACAGTGCCGTGTTGGTGCTGGCGCTTCCCTAAACGCCCATCCCACACATCACTGCCAATTTCCGCGCCGGAATCATTTCGCTTGGAAAAGACCTTTAAGGTCAAGCCCGACCATAAGGTCACAGTGGAAGTCCACAACATGACAAGGGATTGGGCTGGGCTGGACCTAAACGCATGCAGAGACCATGCATCTTTTATATGCGTTTGTTTTTACAAATCCGTATCCTAGGACAGAACTATCATTAGTTTGGGATACATGATTTTTTTTGTTGTTGTTGTCATTGATGAAAGTTTACCTGCAAAGATTTTCATGTCACYTCTGGTTTTGGGGAAGGTGTGTTGTTTACAGCTCCCTCTTTCCATTATCTTACGTATTTTCCTGATAAAATTTTTAATATAGCCGTCGTTGAAAGTAGTTGGCAAACGTACACGTGGTGAAGTTCTTGGGCTCATCTCCTTTATGCTTAGTTTTACATACTTTGGTTTTATTTTTACTTACAGAATCCAAACCTTACATAGGAAACCTCTGAATGTTCTATTTTAGAAGAGATTTTTCTGAAGAAGAATGCTAATACAACTGAGATGTATCCGTCTGCACAAAAAACCAAAATAGTGTTAYCTGTGAAAATTGACATATCTTGTTAGGCCAGTTTGAGGTTGTGTATGCACTCTTGAGGAAAAGAGTGTGTTAAAGAGGCAATTCCTTGCCTTCAGTTAGGTTTTTGGTGTCATGGCAATGTTGTTGGCTAGGTTTAGGAAGAAATAAARTATTCCTGTAAAATGTGAGCTTATGCTGACATGACTGTAAGTGTTTGGGTAAAAGTGGAAAATTAAATTAGCTGAGACAAAAAATTAAAATGAATCAGTACTCTTTTTGTTCACACTCTGATTCACCACTCCTGGCTGGCRTGGTGCTCCCTGTCCTGCTGCATCTTTCAGCAAATCCTGTGCTTTTTGGTACAGGCATTATAACATAAGAATTTTATAAAAACYAGTTACTTTCTAACCTAGGCAGCACAGGTATAGACTGGTGGTTTGKAGTTGCATCCATTTTGGGAAGAAAATGGTTTTATTTTGTAAGTTTTCCTATTTACAAAATACCGATTGCAACTAGCCTAGCAAATACAGAAGTAAGACAACTGGGACTATTTTCTGTTTTTTCCTTCAGAGTGCTTGGTCCTGTCTTCCTTTTCATTTCTGTGCTTTCCAGTTGGATTAATGTGCCTCATGTAAACCAGATAAAAGAGCATATGTCAGACCATTTTCTGTACTGTAATCACATGTCTAAATCACTATTAGCCAGTCAAATTGTTCAACTGCTTTATCCCATTATAGGAAATGTTCCACTGAATGTTCAGTCTAAGTGCAGTGTAAGTAATGATAAAACGAAGAGCCCTGCATTAAACTGGCAAAGCCAGGATAGAATAATTCCTCAGCTATGGATCCCTCCATTAAACAGCAGTGCCATATTGGAGAGTGCTTTAGGTTGGTACTTTACCTTCTTTGAAGGCCCTGTTTTTAAGTAAATTTGATGAGTTTAAGCAGACAGATGGAAAACTGCCTTGAATCTCCTCCTGTGAGATGCCRGGGACTCTCAGCTCTTCCCAGAAGYAAGCTTATGTGGAGGGAGCAGAGRRTTCTTCAGCAGAACAGTGCTTGCCCACATCACATTCTGTGTTTTACCTGGTTATCAGTAAAAATTCCAGTGGTGCTGTGGACCCAGATAAGTACAGGGAACAGTGGAGGCTTCCTGTAGGTGAAGAACTGGGAATCAGTGTCATCAGTACCTGGAGAGAAGCACAGATGGTAAAATGTGGTGCTAGAACAGCCTTTTATCATTGTTTGAAGGATGTAGCTTCATGGAGCACTGTCAGGAGAGTTAATCTTAGGTGAACAGTTCATTTTTATTATTTATATTGTAATTGTGCCTAGAGGCCAGGGCACCATTACACTACACGCAGTRCAAATGCATAAGCAAAGGTTGTTCCTGCACAAACAATTTCTTAATTTAAATGTAAAGATAAGACAGCATGTAAATGTAAGAAATGTATTGGGAAAGCACAAGGGAGCTGTGAGAATGCTGTGAGCAAAAGAACATGCACAGTTCAAGTACCCTGGCTATCTCAGCATCGGGGAGTGATTCACAGGCATCCGACTTGGAGGATATATTTAAAGCAGGGTGGCATTGTCACCCTGAGGATTTTCACAGGTAGCTGGTTTCCTGCCTGAACTGCCAGGCCAACACTTACATTTTGACAAGGGGGTATCTGTACAGAGCAGCAATTCAAATTTAAGAGGTGGAGCAGGAACGGGCCATGCAGAGCCTTGAAATCTGGAGCAAGGAGGTTGTTCATGCTCTGGTGCATCAGGAAGAATACAGAGAACTGTATGAATGGAGGAAGTATTTTTGTAGGATCACCTTTCTRCCTTAAAAGGTAGAAAGACAATTTATAAAAGTTGAGACAAGATAATRAAGTTGTATTACTAAAGCTAGGACATGATGGAGAAGAAAGAAGCTTTCCTGGTGCATGTTAAAAGAACTCTTGCTAGGATTGTAGAGGAAAATTGGAAATAATTCAGTGCCATCTCACTGTATGGTCTGAAATCCTGGGAATTTAACTCTTGCTTGGATTATACCTCAAGTTCCAGGGTAGGGACCTGAAGAATAGGAGTGTGGTTGGATAGAAGTTGTAGAGGAAGAGTTCTGTTTTAACTATACTGTCATTGTATGAACAGCTGGTTGTTCATGMAAATGTATCAGAATACTATTGTACAGGTGCAATAAACGTTTTTGTAGTCAATTGTAAGTAGCAGGGCTTTCTTAATCTCTACAGGTTATGAGCAGCACAAACAGGTGCAGCTTCTTAGCAAAATTTAGTAGCAGAAGTCTCATTGACTGTGACCCTTTGTAGATCAGTGTCTGAACTCRCTTTATTTCCAGCATCCATCAGATCTTGATGTATGTTGCAAGTTACTTTTGCAAATGTGTTTTGTTTAAGGCAGCATATAATAATGCTTTCAAAATTGTGGAGAACGTTCTGTGTTTCTTTTTTAATTACCCATGTTTTAATTTCCATAGTAGCTTTTCATTACTTTGGCCAATGTAAACTGCAGTAGGTTTTCARAGGCCATYGATTTCACATATGCTGATAGTTYTGAGGACCCTTAAGCATAAGTGTTTTTGCCAGGAAATGATTATTTGAGAATTTTTATCATCACTTTAGTTGCATTTGCATTAGGGTAGGCCAATATTTAAAGATACCTACTCTCATTTCARAAGAACCTTAATGTGTTGGATGGAACTTYATAGCTCAGCTGTGTTTCTTTAGTTCATCACACACCTTCTGTGTGATACTTGTGTCTTTACTTGCCTGCCCTTTTCTCAATTCAAAATYTAACATTTGCAAATGTAAGATGCATGTTGTGTTGTAGAATAAAAATGTTCCTAAATGCAAGAYTGCAGTCAGGGAAGGTCATGGCTACCTGGCAGGACTGAGRTCTTTTGATGGACGAGCTTTGTACGACTCTTGCACAGCAAAGGGTTAATGTATTAAAGCAAACACTGGCCTGTACAAGCCACGTGTATGAAACAGTTTGGCCAAAAGCCAGAAGGCACATAGTGGAACACGGAGTGAGGAGGAGATGAGGTGTGAGGATTGAAGTTGGCTCTTTGCAGAACAGGGCTGAGCTTTGTGCCATTTTCTTCAGCAGCCCATGTTCTGTGACTTCCTCCACGGTGTTTGAATTACCAAGCAATTCCCCAACTGCTTTATGTGTTTTTTTGCATAGGAGCCTGGCTCACAGTGCTCAGGGRGTGAATGATATCTGTATTAATCTTTAGATTTTCAGTTCGTGGTAAGGACTTGTGCCATGGATAGGGTTTATGGAATYGTTCTGCCACRAARTTGTYAAAATGTAGATTCTTCACTTGTGTCTTAAGGGTAAGTGAAGTTAAGCTGAATGCTAGAAATAGATGCMCAGTTTCCCCAATTTGAAACAGACTGCACTTGCTCTGAAGGGCTCTTCAAGACATTTTTTTGACATTTCAGTTGCTAGTTTCTCTAAGTTTTTATTTAATGATCCACTGAATTTCTGTAGCACTTGTCATGAGAGGACCTCCAAGAGCTGTCAGACAGATCAAGTGTGATGGCTATCCGAAATCTCCACATACACRCAAGGTGTGTTTTGCCCAGTCCCTTGGTTGCTACTCTGAGCCATCTACACACCAGACATCTCTTCATCCTGTGTGCAATGACACAGGAGACTTTTCCCTTCTATTGTTTCATTTAAAACAATAAAACASTTCCATTTTCTTGGCTTTGCTTGTAGATTTTTTTTTCTTGTTAACATGTTAACTCCTACTAACTTCTTGTCATTGTTCTTTCGTAAGATAAGTAATTGGAAATGGACATTTCTATTCTTTGTCATAATTTCAGCTCAGAGATGGTTTTCCAAGGCAGTTGGCTTGCTGAGAATAGGTGAACTCTGCCTTTCTCAGGCTGGAGTTGTTTTTTAACTCGTTGCACCACAGCAATATTGGAGAGGTAGCAGGGTTATGTATTTCCAGGGAAAATAGAATTTCCTTATCCACCACCAATGATCACTCCCTTATACAGTGTTATTGTACATTAAAGTTGTGAAATTAACTTTTTAAGAAGTGCTGTCATAGGTACACTAAAATGTTATTAATTGCTAAATAATTAGGTGGCTGGCAATTCCAAGAATATTAAAAGCTTTTGTCTTTTCTATGTTTAATATACTGGATCACCAGTTCATACAATCTGTATGGTTCATACAGTTTGGATAAATACAGAGGAGCAAGATTTTACTACTWTTTTGCTTCTAACTTGTACTTTTGGTGACTTGTACTGAATTCTGCATTTTTTATTCTGATTTTTTTTCCCTACTGGAAGGATGGCCCTAGCCAGTGCTGTTCATGCCACCCCTCTGTTAGTCAAAGTAAGTTTGGGCACTTGTTTTGAGAGCTATACTGAGTAAGTTCTTCTAACAGCATTGGTGCTTTTGAAAGCAAGTAAGATCAAGCAGGAAAACCCTTAAAACCTAGACTATTTATTAAAACCTAGAATATTTATGACATAAAGAAAGACAGGCTGTGAAGTGYATGGAGTGCATCAGGTGGTTTGTTTTCCCCAAACACCATAAATCTTCTGGCAGTGAGAAGGAGCAGCGGTGCTGCCCTCCCTCTGCTCCTGCCTGTTTGTTCTCTCCCCTGTGCTGACCCAGGCGCTGGTGCTGAGCTCCACTGGGAAACTGAGCTGGGCTAGGGCTGACCTGGCAGGGAAACGTGTTTGTGATAGCAGGAGTGAGGAGGAGGAGGCCAGAGCAAGGGCCAGGCTGCTGGCAGGAGCAGAGCTCCTGGCAGTGCTGCCAGCCCCGCAGTGCTCTCTCAGAGGGTGCAGCCTTGGCTCTCTGMAGCTTGAGGGGCTCCAGGCTGACTCCTTGGAGCTTCCCAATGCAGAAGGGAATTCAGGAGACTGAGATTTTTACAGTTATGGTCACCAAAGGCTGGCTCATGGGTTGTTTTAAAACAAATGGTGATGTTGAGAGGGTTCTTCGCACATAGAGTTGTTCTCATCTTCCTTGCTTCAGACATTGGCATTGATTAAATAAGGAATTTCAGTTCTCTCTTTGATCCTGGGAATCATTCTTAAATGGAGTATTTAAAGCACCCTCAAATAACAATGYAAGTAAAATATTTCATGTTAACAATGATTTCTGGTGTCCTGGAAGCTCCTTTCCTACAAGTATATCAATATATAGGCATTGTAATAAAATCAAGTGAGACTTTGCTTTTTTTCAGAATATTTTTGCCTTTTGCATTATTTTTTTGGGAAGTATTTTTACTAATTCACACATGCACCCAATCCTGTTGCCAGCCATTCCCATACAAATTTATAATTGCTGATTTTCAGAGCTGTATTTATCAACATTCTAATTGCTTTTCTTGAAGAAACTGCTGGAAGCACTATCAAACTAGGATGTTTCCACCCAGACTTTTGGCATTGGGTAAGGGGAGGAGGAAAAGAGGACTTTTTCTCTTCTGCTGCGTTATTACTGAAAATAAAGTCTTGCCAAAASTAGTTTTAATTAGGCTCTCAGGAAAAAAAAATAAAACAGCTTTAAGAAAAATAACCATTTTTTTTTTTACTTTGCCTATTATATATTTATATTCCTTGGAGCATGTGCAGTTGAGTCACTGGAATGGCACAGGAAGATAAAAGGGATTTTTGGTAGCAAAAATGTGGTCCAAAGGTGCAGTTTGTGCCACTAAACATTTACTGACATCTCAGGTGGCTCTTGGTGATGTGAGTCCTGTCTGGAATCCAGAATGAAAAAAAAAAACCCAGAATGACTCCTGCAGCATCCCAGTGTTCATGGAACCTGGATGTKCCAGTAATGGTGACTTACCCTCCTGTCTGTCTGGCAGTGAAGAGTGTCTGCAGTGTTCTTAGGGCTCAAGAGAACAGGATAGGATGTCTCTATATTGTTATTAATAAACAGAGGAGTAATTCTRTCTTMAAATTTGGGAGATTTATTAGCCAGCCATTTCATAAACCCAGAATGTGAATTATTCAGGGTTCTTTTTCCTGAAGTGTGAAGTTCAGAAGCACAATTTAATTCTTTTAAATAAAAGGAATATTTAGTTTTCCTGTATCAACAGAGATTAATGGAACTGTATGGCCAAAAAAGACTTCAGGGTGATCTTGCTCATCCTTCTGTGTGTTGTGTATCTGTTCCATTTCTGACAAATGGTTCTCTGACTTGTTTTTGAAGTGTTTAGTGAATTCAGTACCCCTGTATCTCTAGGCAATTAGTTTAAGTAACTAACTTTGTGCAGTAATAAATATTCTTTACTGCTGATTAAGCCAGTTTTGCCTTTTATTACTCACAGCTAAGACCACAGCTGAAATGGAGAACAATTTTTATACAAAACTTACTTATCAGGTGATTGTCTCCTTTGTTCTGCACTGAACAARCTTAACCTCTTTAGCAACATAATATTGATTTAACTGATTTATCCTTCAAAAGATTGCTARTYTTTATTTGGTTTCACTTGGTTGATRTGAGCCACTTCTCAATTTATCAGAATGATTTTTGTCAAGATCTTGTCTGCAAAAATATTTGTAGCCCATGCTTCAGCCATGTATTGTATATAACTCTCCTGTGTGTGTCAATGTCCTCATGCAGGTCCTGGAGGAAGGGACTTCCCTGCAATGTTTATTCACATGGATTCAAAAGAATTTGCAAGTAAAAACCCTCTGAATGCTGTAGCTCACTGTTGCCAGCCTCTCTTAGGGCATTTTYACCAGGACTGTATTAGGGAAGATGATTGCTCATAGTTTGGAGATTACTTCTCTCTGTTTCTTAAGCATTGTGTGAAATTCTTCCAGTCCTGCTGACTTGAATTTCTCTGATTATTTAGTCGAGCAACAAAACCAGTTTCTAGTATTAGCTACAATAAATCTGTTTTATGAAGGCTAAAATACAGAAAATGGCATTTGAGTCTGTTTTATCCGTTTGTTCTTCCTAAATACTGTTTGTACAGACTTTTGTGTTTTCCTTCTTACTTCTAAAATATTTCTGAAACTTTGTTTGCCTTTTATACTGCACAGTGGTAATACTGCATGCTGTGCTTTTATCTCTTCTGATTTTTATCCCTGACAGTTTATGCTGTTCCTTTATATTCATTAAAATGCCCTTGTTTCCATCCCTAATATGATTCTTTCTAGTTTCAGCCCCTTATTACTGGCTGCTTTTGATGTAGCCCGTATTGTTCATATACATTTCCTATCTGTCCCCTGCTTTGGAATGCTTTGCMATTGTGCACATTCCAGTACAATAACTGCCAGCCCTCCTTTAAATTGTAGTCTCGAGAGATTCTAGCAACAAGTTCAAAGAGTTTGTTGGAATTTGCTTTTCTTCTTTCAGTTAATTGAAGATRAAAATTTGCTCTCCTCTCTGTGCTGCTCTCGCTTTCCCCCTTCCTTGGCACAGCGAGTGCTTCTCGTTACCACTTCCAGCCAAATCACTGTACACACTGAGATGTTTAAAATGGAGCCTGCCCTAATAGAGTGAAGTGTGAAGTAACTGCTCTTCTGGCACCCTCAACTTTGTGAAACAGTTGTCCTCAGCGTTTTCACAAATATGTTGGGCTGTTTGTTCTGATATTTTGGTTTTCTATTAGACGTATGGATGATGAAGGCCTCCTCTTACCCTCTGAGATACGTGCTCTGAAAACTTCTGTTAGACGATTCCAAACACTCAGCAGCTTCCTCAGATTTTTCTCTCCCAGCCTTCCCAGTTCCTTTTTCCCTAGTTCCCATTCCCTGTTGCTTTATGTGCTTGTTTCACCTCCAGTTTTTTTCCTTTGTAGTAAAAGCAAGTGACTGTTTTTTTCTTACCGTGGCCCACTGAACTGCACGAGACTAGAACTTAGAGATGGGCCAAATGCTTTTCACTGTGAGCTTGGAAAAGGGAGTTTTGAAATAAAAATAAAACCTGATTATTTCAGTTTCCTTAAATTTTTCCATTTCTAAGTGGGGCTGCTTTGTGGCTGTGCTTGTGTTTTGTATGGATGAGGGGCATGGCTGTGTTCTGGCACATGAAGGATTTGGCTTCTTTTCTGTGTTTGTGAAAAATCCAGCAGGGAATGAGAATGTTTGGAGCTGCTGGACACTGCTGTCCCCAGGGCTGTCCCCACTGTCCCAGGGTTCCAGTGGTGGCTCATCCAGTTCTGACCACTCTGCCAAACACTTCTCAAGGCTGGCCCAAGGTTTAGTGTGGTCCCCACGCTGTTCCCAGCATGGTTTGTGTGGGAGTTTGGGAACGAGATAGCACAGATGGAAGCTGGCTGGTGCTTGTCAGCCTCAAGGCCAACATCACCAACTATGTTTAATCTACTGGTATAACCACAACYGGATTTGTTTTGTTGGTGCTGTTCTTTCAAGGAGGAATTCAATCAAACTGATAGAATTCTCATCAGTTTCTCTTCCAGCCTCCTGGGCAAACAGTGTGCCACAGTTAATGTTCTCTAACCCATGGGGATGTAAGTTTAGGAGGAGCAGCTCACAGCAGAATTGCTCTAGAGGGAGCAGAGGAGATGGGATGTGCAAGCCACGAGGGTCTGGGAAATGCTGGCTTTCAGTGCTACTTCAGGCTTCTCACACACAGTGTTTCCTGGTTCATGTTTTGAGTAATTACCCTTGCATCCTGGTAGAGATTTATACAGAGGAAAGTGTAGAACACATTCAGCAGGAATTGTAATTTGTATTTCTGCCTGTGTCTTCCAGAAACCCTTTAAGAGGGAACTGGGCCCAGAAATGGGAGGGCAACTCAAGAAATAAATGATCTGTAAGCAAAATTATTTAAAGAAATAATCTCTGAGCTCTTTCATGTAACACCAAGGGCTGGCTCATGTCTGGCTATGCTGTTGTCTCTATTGGAATGGGAGAGTATTCTTTGTTTTGCTGTGAACAGCTTGGGAATACATTCATTTCAAATGTGTAAATTGGTAAAGAATAAATATAAAGGCTTGGTAAACTCACATTCATGTGCTCTCTTTGTGGTCTTCTCAGACAAGGATACATTGGTAGAGCAGAACAGAGARAGTACTGTTGGTTGTGAACCCACTTTATGGACAAGCAGAAAATCTTGATCTCAAGGCTTGTTAATCAGATGCTGTCAGTGGGGGTTTTAAATTACTGATAATATAAATATTTGTTTAAGAATATTTTGTTTACTTTTTGTTTTACATTCATGGTTCTCTTCATTTTACTTGCTTTACACTGTCTTGATAGACAAAAAAAAAGACCTGTTTTTACATTGTTAGCTTGACCACGTTATTTTAAAGGCTTTTTTAGACCAATGAAAGTTTCTTGTCTATACTTAGTTAACATGCTCACACTTAGAAAAAGTCAAGTCATAATTGTCTTGGACATGTTTAAACTTGCTGAGTTGAAGCTTGGGCTCTCAGCTCTTCTGTATCATCTCAGATGCACTGTTTTCCTCATGTGGCTAGAATTTGGAAAAGTCTTGTGATAGACATTTGTTAGCTGGCTTTTATCTAAAGATAATTTAAAATATTGTTCAGTCAAGTTGGTTTTTTTTTCTTTTTTTTTTTTCTTTTTGTCCCCTAGTGTGTAGCCTGAACCAAACCTGGGGAATTTACATCTGCATGGATGTGATCACATCATGTGGTGTGGGAGCATATTCCATAACAGCCATTACTAATGGGCCTTGGGGACAGGGCAGAGGCTCCTGTAGTCATGCCACCTAGGTTTCTKTTTTTTTGGGGAGCATTGTGATGGTCTAGTTTCTGTGTGAATTGTTTTCTTTCAAAACTTGAAAGGAATAATTATATTTATTTTACTATTCTAAAGGWGCTTACTAATGAAAGGAGGAAATGTCTTTAAATTCTGCTGAGGTCTTTATGCTTAGTCAGAAGACTGAAGTAGTTATCTCTGAAATGCAATTCAGATAGAGGGGGGTCTGAACAGGGGCAATCTAATAGGAAATACTTAACAAAGGTGTTTAGGTGGGATTTAGGTTGTCTGAATATCACCTTTATGCCCTGATCTCTGTTGTCTGTACTTGGCATAGGCTATTTAAAATGGGGTCCCCCCATCAGATTTCAGCACTCTGTGTAATTACACAGCTACCTAAACAATGAATTGARCTTCCAAATATTTTTAAACCATTTTGGGAACTGACTCTGACCTGCTTTCAGCACGAGGTTGGACTGGCTGACCTTTGAGGTCTTTTTCAACCTGAGTGACTGTGATCCTGTTCCTTGAGCATCCCTTCTGATGGTGATGTCCATTATTTATGTTGTACACATTGCTTTTACACAGTGAATGATGTGTAATGACTTTTATTTCCTAGATGGTGTTTTCCTGTATTGTTTATGGAAAGAAAATAGTTTACTCAATCTCTTTGTTTCATTGTCTGTGTTTCTTCTTTCCTTTGTCACCTCATACTTGCTTTATCTATTAATCTATGTGATTCCACATATACGAAATAAATTATTACTTCCTTACCACATTGGGATTGTTTTTTTTTTCAGAAACAGTGTCACCTGGCATTCCAGATTTTCGTTTTTAAAAGTAGATTTAAAATTTTATCTGCTAGAAAAGGGTAGGCTATTTTGATTACGTTAAAGCAAATATGTCAGAATTTATATTCTTACTGGATTTCCATCAYAGACTGTTGAAAACAGTTCTGTCCTGCCTTTGCTAGCAGCTAACAATGCATGTCACTAGCAAKGAGTCATTTTCTGATGGCCTGGGAGTGTTCAGGTATTTCTGTTTTCTGCCTCTCCTCATCTTGCTTCTTCTTTTGAAGTTGTGGTCTTTTCATCTATACTGGTTTTTAGTCCTCTCTGTATTTATTTGCTCATCCTTTTTTTTTTCTTTTTTTTTTGCCATAAAGAAGTTTTTCATCAGGAACTCTAGTGAGAGACAAGGGGGGATGGCTTCAAACTGTCAGAGTGCAGGTTTAGATTGGATGTTAGGAACAAATTCTTTGCTGTGAGGGTGCTCCCAGTGCCTCACTGGAACAGTTTGACCAGACAAGATGTGGCTATCCCATCCCTGGAAGTGTTCCTGGCCAGGCTTGGAGCAGCCTGGTCTGGTGGAAGGTGTCCCTGCCCATGGCAGAGGGGTTGGAAGTTACATTTGCCAAACCTTGCCAGTCAAAACCATGAGAAGAGACAGAATGTGATACTTTGTTTATAGAAASCTATTTCAATTATCTGACTTACATTGCTGTTCAAATTCTGTTTCTAAAAGAAAGGTTGCTAGATATGACATCTTAGATGTAATGGCCTTAAATCGAATTTATCACAGGATGTTAATGTGGGCATGCAGTTACATACAAAATGTGTTTCTTGGCTGTGTGACATGCTGCCAACCTGTCTTTGGGTCTAGATATGATCTGGTTCATGCTCACAAGAAGGGAGAGCAGGGGACAGGAAATAGACTGTTTGGAACTCGTTTGGAACCAGTTTTTATTTTATTTTTTACTTTTAGAAATGGAGTCTATCTCTGGAGAATGTTGTAGTACAGGTTAGAAACTAAGAACATCCAAACCCCTTCAAATGCAGCAAAAAAGAAGGAGGCAGTAGTCTTCTGTTTAAACCTTTGGCATGGAAATTGGAATTTACAGAGAAATTATTCACAGAAGAGGGTGGTTTGAGTTGCTATGTAGCATGGAAGCATAAAGGGATGCTAGAAGGTAAAATGCCTTTACATTTCAGTAGAATCGCCAGGCTAAGGAGAAATATTTGCATTTTCTTTTCTGCTGTTGTCCTTTTGTAGCTCACTACTTAGCACTTAATCTCAAGTTGTTACAACTATAATATTTTTAGAAACCCATTGAATATTTTGGAAATAGCAGGTGGGCAAGAGTCAAGGAAAATTTTTAAGAAAGACAAACACATCTGTGAGCTTCTTAATATATCCATCTTTACATTTTAAAATCARTGAAGTAACAGATCAGATGTGTGACCCAGAGAGAGTAACYAATTAATACTTCAGTTGAGAAGCCCATGACTCTTGTTTGTATATGTGTTCCATCTGAACTTTTGATAGGAGTATATTGGAATTGGTGAGTTGTCTTATTTCTGAATTTCTCTTGGTTGCTKTGAAGAAACATTCTCAAAGTTAGGAATGTAAATAGGGCCTATCACAAACAGATAGGGTGTGCTTCACTCAATGTGTCTTGATTAACTCAAGAGTGGCATCCTTGAGTTAATCAGTTTGAGCTTGGAAGAAAACAGTCCACCATATGTATAGACATAAGTTTTTATCTTAATCATTAAATCTATCACTTCTGTTGCTTATAAAAAAAAAAAAAGTCTGAGGAGAGATGACTGGTCCCATTTTTCCCATGTACATTTTCTTGGCAGAAGCATTGGCATAAACACCTCCTGCCTTGCCATGATGGTGACACACGTYTGTGGAGATGTGTGAACCAGGGCAGGGAGCTGCTGCAGACACAATTGCTTTGCCTTTTCTCAGTGTCCAGCCCTGCTGCTTCTTGCTGGGTTGCCCTGTAGCAGGTTTGGTCCATGTGTCTGGTTCACAATCCAACATCCAGCTGAATGGGAACAGTTCTGAGGCTGGGAAGAAGAGGTCTGGGGGTGGGATCAGCTTCTATAGGAACTGCTGCTGAACATAGAATCCTACTGAATGCAATTTATGGGCAGTTTGTGTGGAGAAGTAGTGATCAGTCAACATAAATGGTGTTGGACCACATCTGACTGTGCTGTAGTAAAATTACACTTTTTCTTTCCTAAGATTTTTATGGCAATTAATGTGCTGTTACAGTAAAAGAACTGAATCTCACCCTTAGATGTGAGAGAAAATGGATCTGCAAAGAAGGGGAGGAACAAGGCTGGCTAATACAGCTTCATACCTGTTAGATTGGGTCTTGGGTCACATGAACAGCTACTGAGAGTAATTTATTATTATTATTTTAACCTATTTAAGCTGTTATTAAATTACAACTTGTTTGTGCTAGCGTACTTCAACTTGTCAGTTGACCCATTACCTTCTAGGTTAAAACATAAATTTTTAAACAGTGTAACAYGAAAATATTTGCAGTTTTAAGGTACAGCAGCACAGACAACCCTRTGAATTGATGGAGGGTCAGTGATGCTGCAGGGGTGTCACCTGGRATGGTACCACACCAGGGTTGTAGTGGAATCTCCTCAAAACAGGCAGTTATGGGACGGATGACACACAGGAACTTCAGCCTTGCTTAACCTACTGACTCTAAACACTTATTTTATTTAATACAGTTTGGAAAACACAGCTTCTGTCTGCTGTTTGGTATCTTTGGTTAAAGAGGAGCTTACTTYAGTTGATCTCAGAATAATTGGTTAGAAAAACATTTAAACTCAGCAGAGAGGGATGTCCAACAGGGGCTTGTCCTGGCTGAACCTGAAGGATTGGAGTGTGAAAGGGAATAGGCAAAGTGATTCATGTCTCAGTGGGGGCTTTGCAATTTCACCACTTGTTGGTTGGACCAAGGCAACCAACCCTTACTGCAARATAAACCCCTGACATTCACCATCTCAGCTATGGTTTGGAATAACACATTTAACCTTCTCATTGCAGCAGACTGAGTGTGCTAATACGTGTGGTTACAGAGATGTGCTGATAAGCCAGAGCTTGATAGCACCTTGTAGCCAAATATATTTATGTGTCCGTACCTGTACTAACATGGCACAATGGCTCTTATACAATAGTTACTTGTTTCAGAGTAAACACCTGGAGATTTTTTCATGTGAGTGCTTTCTTTTTAAAATTTTATCTTCATCTCTGCAGARTGGATTTGATAAAAGCTTTCCTGTAGGCTGGGCACAGAGAACATGTTCCAGTTGAAAATGGAAGGAGAGGCAGCATTGGTCCACTCCCCCTAGCAGGGTAGATCCTGCTCTGTGAWTCACTATGGGAATTTGGGCTTGTTTTGTTCAGTCTTAGAGGTGAAATGGTATCTTTGAGTTCCTAGGTTATTTTCTCATTTATTTTGAGTTTCTCTAACCAGTGCTCATAAGGCAATACTGAAGTTACTTGTCCACAACAGATGGTGCCCAAGATTAACTATGTCCAGCTGCAGCTTGGTGTGACAGAAGAGAATTTGATAAGAAGAAAATATTAAGATGAGTGAGAAAATAGAGGTGATGCATGGTCTTACTTTGTTAGGCAGACAAGTTATTGTTGTCAGTGTGTCAACCTGTGTCTTGCAGATGTCTGATACTTAAACAAATTTTAAGAAAACTTGAGATTGACAGAAGCAAAGCATTACCCAAGAGCTGCTTCGGGGTTTTTGTGTGAAGGGAAGCTGAACAAAGGTRGTTGCGTTACTGCTCAAATTGGCAGGACCCATTGGTTTGCATCTATCAATGCAAGTGAAGTGACACTTGCGTAATGTTTTCTTGATTTGTTTTTCTCTCTGTAGGAGAATAAAATTGGCAGGGGAGCATTTGGAGGATTAGGAAAGAGCCATTTGTAGATGGACATTTGTCAAGCTTTGCTTTCTTAGCTTGTCCATTCCAGATTGTTTTGGAGAAGTGTAGAGCAGCCTGGAACATGCTGGGGGGGGTGTGGGGGGTGTGGGAGGGGGAGAGAAAAAGAAGAAAACCAGAACATAAAACACTAACTAAAACCACAAAACTAAACACCAAGAAGTTTCGCCTTGACATGAGGAAGAACTTCCTCACGTTGAGAGTGACAGAACACTGGAAGAGGCTGCCCAGGGAGGTCATGGAGACATTCCAAACCCACCTGGACGCGTTCCTGTGTCACCTGCTCCAGGTGACCTGCCTTGGCCGGAGCTTGAAGTAGTTGATCTCCATCCAGCCCAAGGGGTTCTGTGATTCTGTGGAAAAAGGAGAAAAAAAAAACTAAGGCGATCCCCGGAGTCCTGCGTTAATCTTTCACGGGTGAAACCCTGCTTTTCCTAGAGCAGCCCCGGCAGGCGAGTAGGGGCGCCAGGAAAGCGGCTGGCGTCTATGGAAACGTAACTTTTGGTTGCGCCGCTTTGTTAAATGGAAAAGTGCGGSCGTGGGGGGAAGGGAGCGGGCGCGCTGCCGCCCGCCGCGCTCCGAGGCTGCTCGGGGCCGGGG